>CM075187.1:7851309-8426309 GCA_037577475.1 Chaunax sp. Z400
AGAACCCTGACACACCTGAATTCTTTTAAAACAGAATATTAAATGGAGGGTTTCGAAGGTTGTGGAAAACCTCTGTGTTTCCTCTTACACATTGCCATGAAATGCGATTCGTCTATTTTCATCGGAAGGGTTTTCCATCACAAGTAATGACCTTGAGCAGTGAATAAATGTTGAACAGCTGACAGAAAGTAAATCTCTGCTGAAAGCATGAATTCAGCAAAATGATAGTGGGTTTGGGCAAGAAAAGAACTGCTGAACTTGCTTTCTTTTGTTGAGTATGCTCTTAATAAAGGTTCGTGTCAGAGGGTTTTGCTGCCTATGAGATAACACTATATGTTAGACCAGCAGTATTGTTTTCAATCCCAGTACAATTTTGCAATCTTTAAACAGAATTTCTGGACGATAAGGCCTCTAACACCCTGAAACTATGCATGAGAATAATCACTAATGCAAATATGAGCTTTACACAGGCATATGGGTGCAACCAAAACAAGCAATTGTAAAAACCAACATGCCCCCGACAGAAGTGTGATTATATGTGCTACTTTATGTCATTGTATGATGTAATTGGACATGTTACTATTGTTATTTGATATGATTTAAGACATTTTTCTATGAAAGAAAGCAAAATGATTGGACGACAGTAGCAGTCTTTTTTACAACAAAAACTTTCATTGATTATTGTTATAAATGCTTCTTCAGCCTTGGTCCTAAAAAAATTCACAACGCACAACTGAGTTGTATGTTTTTGTAACCGTTCACTGAACAACAAGGAGCAGCCAGTGTTTCAAAAAGTCAAGACATTTTTAATTAAATTGCCTGTTTCACTTTTAGGTGTTCTCAGCAATGGTCTGTGCTTCTAGCAGTTTAAAGGTCCAATCAACAGCACAAAGTGTTGCAGCACTACTTATTAAAAAATACAATTTAACATTAGGGAGTGAAATATTGTTAATGTGCAGTTTATTTGAAAAATAAATGAAGACAAAAACAAGTGGAATCAGCTATAGCCAGCAGTAGAATACAGAAATATAGCATCAAACACGTATATTGATATCTTAACCTAAAAACATTCTGCATTTTGAATAAATCCCAGGAATTGGAAATAGATCATAGCTTCATCTGTAAGTGCTAAATCTATTTAAATCCCACAGTATGATAGGCCAAGTCTGGTTCCTGCCCTTTGCGTGTGTGTGTGCTTGGCAGAGCTTTGCATTAGGCTGCACAACAGTTGTGCATCTTCATCACATGTGTTCTTGTGAGTAATTGATTTAATGTATCACAGTGCAGAATGTGTGGTGAGATGGATAATTATTACTTTGAGAGAGATGGAGGAATAGACACTTGGGGACAAGATAGAGATGTTAGCTAATAATTACAGAAACCATTTGTATCAGTCTAATAATCCTGCCTCACTTTCACCAAGGTTAAATAAAGACAGCATTTCAGACATAAACTGAGATGAGGAAACTGGCTTTTATTTTGTGTCAGTCATTTTTTATCTGTTTTAACATCTTTCCTTTTACTTAATGAAAATGCACCTAAAACAAGAGGAAATGGAATGACTCACTTTATCAGTGGAATGTCATTATGTTTGTTCCCAGCCAGAATTGTGAGCAACCAGCTAGCATTCATGTCATAATTCAGTCATTGTTTCCTATTAAGCCCTCGGGGTGCTGAGAAACTGATATGGGCTGAACACACAAAATGATGTCTGCCAATTTTCCTCATGGTCATTACAGTTGAATGAAAGAGAGTGGGTGAGGGAAAGAAAAGGGGAACGAGAGGAACAGTTTTGTATCTGAAGACATTAATAATCAAATCTAGTGTCTGGGTAATTCCTTCAATTAAATGATAAAGGAATGCAAATAACTGTCTCTTTAGAATGACAGCTTAGCTTGCTTTGTGTTGGTGTTGGCTTTTAATGGATGACAAGCTCGATGAAAAGAATGAAAATGAGACAAAACGTTTTGGCTGGGGAATTCTGTATGATAAAAGAAACGGCACAGAGACGAGGAGTGTTTACTGAACAATTTATGCATGTGTGATTTTAATGAATCAACCACTTTAATGGGTAAAAATCATAACAAACAATAAGAATAATATAAAATAATAATGTACCCCTTCAAACTAGCTTTTTGATGCAACAGAATGGATGAAAAAAAAAATCACTTTTCAATAGTAACCTTTAAAAGAACATCTTTACTCAGGCTACAGTATTTTGGATTTAGGATTGTTGGATTGTGATATTTACGATAATCAGAATTTAAAACAGCATAGGCCCAGATCAGTGGATCTGGGCATATCTGGGCATATGTATGACCAGCTCTGACTTTTTATTGTTGCTCTTAGTATCTCCTCGCTCCGACAGAGCAAAATCCAATTTCACACCTTTGAACGTTATCCTAAATACATGCACTAAATATCGTGCCTGTCAGACCAGTTTTATGAAGCCGAGCCAGGACTGATGTCACACCTGGACAGTTAAGATGAGAACAACCTATTTCAGACATCTTGGATGTGCAGATACTGTACTGTACTCAATGTTATTGACTTCTTTTATGTTTTCATTTTGATTGTCTAAAGGTATGTTTGTAACACTTTAGTGCATGCAATATCTGAGGGACATCTTGAGGGAATTTGTTCAAGATTGCCCCAAACGTTTCCTTGGAGGATGAATTGATTATATTCGTTGGTCAAAGGTAAAAGTTAGTGGTCATTGTGACGTCATAAGCCATTACAATGTTTAGACTCTTCAGGGAGATTGTGATTAAAGGGCATCTGCCCTGAGAGGCAATACGACAAATCCTCCCATGGTGTCCAGACTCTGGTGGTGGTGGTGGCTGATGACTCTGCTGAGACTGGTGGGCCTGAAGAGGCTGATGAAATGATCATATTGGTGAATCTGTGAAGACTGGATGGTGACTGGATGAATGAGCTAGAAGTACAGGGAGAAACACATTTAAAAAGACATCAGAAATATGATAGGCTAATAATGAAGGTGTGTCACTTTGCTATTGGATAGATCTGACCAGTTGATATGAGCAGTTGATATCTTAATTAAAAACCACATCATATTACAATTTCAGCAGGAAATTAAGACTGAGTATGCATGAGAGTTGTGAATGACACGATGGTATCAGAAATAAACCACAGGCCTAAGTGCATAAGGAATAATATTCCACACTGAACCTTTGCTAGAGCTTAATAAAATGATGAAGTGATGGTATTTTATATCCAAAAAGTCGAAGGTCAGCTTCACTCTGACATCATAATGTTCTGCAAATATAGTCTCCTGGCCATTATTCAATGCCACAAGTCAGGAACAGGAGGGGAGACTGTCATATTACACTTTTCTGAATTTATGACACGATTTCTAGGGACCCACCTGGAAACTGTATGGATTTTTTTCTGCTGCCCAGTTTAAGACATTTGTGAAGTGTGCATGGTTTAAAATTTCTGGGGTTATTGCAGGAACATCCATAATTGAAGCATTGTCCACTGCCATGGCTACGACATTTTTAAAAATTAAATCTGCTTTATCTTTCAAGCACATTAATACATACAATGAATTTGACTCTTTTTCCTTTCTATTGCACTAATCGGCATACAGCAGTAGTCCAACACAAGCTCAATGGTTTTGGTGGTATTGAGCTTCAGCTGAGTGGCATTGCATTATGTGATAAAACTTCTCTAAATAAAGGCAAGGCGGTGTAGTTTTATTTCTAAAGCATGTGTCATACACATGGGCCGATTCTACGGTCAAGTTAAAACAACACTGAAACAGAGTTAAAATAAGTCAGAGAAGAAGATAAGCTAATTAGAATAAAAAAACACTGAATACAATGAAAATGTTTTAATACGAGCGAAATTATCTCTCCATGCTGCAAGAAAAAATTTCAAAATCACAAAATAAGTTGGTTCCAGTCTAGAAATAAGTAACATAAAATACTAGAAAATAACTTTTAAAACACGATAATCTCATGCTTCCAGATCTAAGATTTTAAATATGGACAGACCAATTTGCACAAGGTGTTTTTTTGGAACACATCCACAATGAGGCAACTTCAAGTGTTGACATTTTCTTATTCAGAGACGATAACAGTTGAAGGTGATGATGGTGTGAAGTAACAGCAGGCACTAAAATAAAGATTTCATATAGTTTAATTTGACTCAACTACTTTATATGCAACAAAAAATCTCGTAGTGTTTGACTCATAAAATATGGCTCAAATGTCAAATTGCAAATGTGTATTTTGTATTTTGCATTAATAATGTGTTTCACTTCAAATAGCGGAATGCTGATTTTAATACCAACGTTAACTTTAGTTTTTTGTCACTGCTTTTATCATTACAGCCTCGTTATCACTAAGTCATTCATCTGTCACATAGTGAGGGACCAAGTGCCACGGTTGTGGGCAAGTAGCCAAACATTATAATGAACCGTCACAGTATGGAGATTCCGACTGATGGCCTCACTCTTCGTGAGGGTTGCAGATCACTGTTGCGGTACACGTTCTCAGTCAGTCAAGGACAAATGAAGTACAAACTGTTGGGATTTTTAGATGAAATGTTTCACTTTCCGTACATGAATGTGTCGTAACGCCTCACCAGTCTTCTGTAACAAACCCACTTCTTGGGGAGCGTTTTTGACAGATCAGATGAAGATCCTGAGCCTTTTTGTCTCTTTTAGTGGTGAAGCTTGATCACTCCTCCTTCTCGACTCGCTTTGAAAGATGTTGGTTTTGTCTTATTCCTGTAAGATTTCCCTCAGTGATGCTGTATGTGGAGCTCTCAGTGAAAAGCTAGAGTTTCCAGACAGAATGAGTCGGTGTGTTCATGCTGGTGGAGAAATATACACAGGCCAAATATAAAGTTGTGTATTAGTTTGGCTAATAAGATGACTGGTGTTCACATCTCCTCTCTCTCTATCCTTTCATTTCCTGCAAGTTCTTTGAACAGTGTCCATGCTCTTTAATCAATACGTGTCTTCACCTCTCTTTATGAAACACACCAGCAGGGCCGGATTGATTGAGGCTAAATGTAGGATGTGTGAGTTGTTTTTTAAAGCGCAGCCCTGGGTTTGATCTTGTATTGACAGTTTCTATCATGCTGTATTAGCTCTGCTGCCTCCATAGTTTCTTGCCACAGAATAATCACCATGCAGTATTTATGGCTGTGGCCTGATGTAATGGAGCCATTACTGATAGTCAGTTCACCTGGGACAGATTTCATAGGCTACCTTTCATCAGCCCATGTGTCTTGCAGCCAAAAACATCCAGACATCCAGTGAAGCATATATATTTTCTTTTCTTGTTTCTCTTTTTCTTTTCTAATGTTTCACCAGACCTTCTGACTCCACGCCTTCACATGAGTGTTTATAGATGGTGAGCAAGAGAAATAGAGATCTGACTTATTCTCTGCCTTCGTCTTTCATCCTCGCTGTGCTTAATTTACTGCTTAAGAGCAAAATGATAGCATAGACAATAGCCCAGAGCAGCATGACTGAGTATGAAAAGGACGTTGCCTGTGTACATCTTAACCCTTAAACGGCAGAGGCTCTATTTGTCAGGTACAAGACAGAGGCAAAGAGTTTCCCCCAGGAACCCTTCCTCCCTAGTGAACACCTACCACTCCATCATTACTTGCGCACTTCAGAGTTGTTACCTGCGACTCTCAAGCGAAAAATGCCCTTCTCAAACATGCCATTGCCTCACAGGAGGTGACTTTGTAGTGGATGATCTACAGTATGTTGTGACAGTGATGGGAGGCGGGAAACTCCTTTTAACGGGCATATCTTCCACTCCTCCGATGGAGGCCAAAGAGGACACAGGGCCGGGTCTGGGGAGGGATCGGTGAGCTTGTAGTTTTCTCCTCCTCCCCATCGTGATTGATTGATCATACATATCTCCTACTGAATGCAAGGCTGCACTGTGAGGTCACTCCAAGATCATAACGAAGCATGAACATATATCTCTCCATCCCTTAAGCCATAATGGCATCTCAGCATGACTTAATGTCATGTCATTTTCTAACAAGCAAAATTTTGTTGAAACACTTATATGTTTGCATAAATATGTTGATCTCAAAACAGAAAAATCAAACTTTTAAATTGTTAACTTATTATTTGTGCAGGTATCAAGAGAAATTCTTTGCCATCATCAACTGTGTTGGCACCATCACTCAGCTCAGTCAGTCCACTTGTAAGCACGTGGACAAGTGTTTGTATTCTCTTTCTCGTCATACTTATTTTCATTTTCATAGTTATTTTGTAGAAATAAACAATTCCTAGCAATTAACTGGACCCAGATATCCAACAAATAATCTTGCAAATTTGTTCACAAAATCAGCCTCTTATTCATCTCAGTGGAGAAGCTCCACAAAGTCCTGTTGCTGTTTTCTTTGTTGCTCCAGGGGAAAGTTGTTTATGTGTAGAAAACCACCAACTGTCTTAGATCCCTTAAGAAGTATCGTTGAATTTTGTTTTAGGGTGGCTTTTCACTTGGAGTTTAAACAGTCATATTTTCTGGGCAGGCTTATCTAACAGGATTAAGATTGACTTAAGTAGAAACAGAAGTCAGTGAAAGCGCTTGCGAGAGAAAAAGTTCTTGGTAAACAGGGCGAAGGAGTATTCTGTCCCCACAGAAAGTTAACTTTTTCAAATAAACAGAGGCATCAGTTCAGTCATAGTGCCGGTGGTCTGTTCTTAGGTATAAATCTTTATAGGTCTTTACAGACTCTGGATCACAAAATTACTTGATGAAATTATGATACTCTCATCACCAGTTTTATTTTTATACGCATAAGTAAGCATGACTAACTTTTAAATTTTACTTTTTCTAAAATATAGCACTTCTACCCTTTTTCTTCCCCTCTTGTCTTCTTATTTTTGGGTCACAAACACACACAAATAACTGTTGTGTTGCAGTAATTCACAGTAACAACAAGTATAAGTAACAGCATACCAGTACAGCACCGTTTCTTAAGCTTTATGAGGTGTCTGGGTCTTTCAGTTCACCAAAAGAAATGATGCTATTATTATTTTATCATCATCAGTGGCCTTTGCTCATTTTCTGTGCTGAACACAGAATACATTTCCATTGAGTGCATACTGTGCACCACCCCACAAATTATGAAAAAGTAAGTAAAGAGTGAGAATTGGAGGTAAACTCAATTGAAATCCTAACTTTTGCTCCAACAGTAGGTGAAAACAAATGAACATGGTACAAATGAAAGAGGGTTTGCTGTATAAGTTGTACGTTTTTGTGTTATTAAGGCTTCAACAAATAACAAAAGAACTTTTCTACAGATTCGAATGAATGTGCTCAATTGGGTTCATGAATCATTAATAAAATACTATATGTTAACTTTTTATTTCCAATTTGTTGAGTTCACATAAATATCAGCAGAGATGTGAAAACCTTGTTTCATTTATATTTGTTCAAGATAAAAATGGCTTATATCACACATGGCAAATATGACCACATATTCCATCTTTATGTCTTTTAATTGACATGAAGTCACCAAATATGAACTATTTTAGATAAATCTTAATGATTATATTGTTTAAAAACCCACCATAAAACACAAGGCATAGTCTTCATTTAAATTATTCACACGAGTGTCCAGTGAATTATACTTCAAGGCCATATTTATTTGGGAAGTCTTTTGAGGATAAATTCATTCTCACTAGAGTTTCCCAAGGTTATCCTTGTATCAAGGCTCTCCCCGCCGCTGCATTTCACGATGGAGCCCTGTGAGGAGGACACAGCCATTTCTTGGCACCTTCTCAAAATCCCAAAGCCCACCCACTGCTCTCAGTCTGGGTCTAGAAAGCCACATTTACTGGAAGAGACAAGTGTAGAGAATCCTGGAGGAAGGGTCCACATGCCAAAAAACAATCAAAATCAGTGACCACAATCAGACAGCTAAACCATCAGACACCGATCCTTTTTGAGCAACAGCAAGGGCGTCTCTTGTCAGTCTCGCCTGAGGCGCTGCAGATCAAACTGGAAAGATGGGGCCTGAAGTCCTGTTGTTTCAGCTAACTTCCCATTGGCTGTGTCTTTGTTTAAGGCACTGCACATTTGTGTCACTGGAAGGTTAACAGCAGATCACCGCTTTCTGCTGTTGTTCAATCAGAAAAAAAATGGGCTTCAGATGACTTCTGTGCTTTTACTTTTTTATATCAGTGTGAGCAAATAGAACTTAGTGTCTAATTCCGCTTTAGCTCTACTTACATGATATCTTATCATCAGCATCCTCCTTTTCTTTGTGCACAAAGCTTTCATCAATATACTGTATATGAGGGAGTTTAAAAATGACTGAACACGAACATATAAGAAAGAATGGATTAAGATGTTTTTCTTGCCATTTCTAGCATGACTAGATCCCCCTCTTACTGTTTCTGAGGATGTTATTCTGATGGTCTGATTGATACAGTGAGTCTCACACAAAACACTTTTAAACAAAGTTTCTAGTTTCACTATTTTGTTAAAACACTAGTGGTGGCACCATCTCATTTAAAAGTCTACGTTCTCTCACACTACTTTGTAAGGACAACCCTGTTCATGTCTGCTTTACAGTGTGTCTCTAAAGGCCTCAAAGCATATGGAAAATGTAGGTGTGTGTGTGTGAAAAGATGATTTTGCAGTGATTCTCAGCAAGTGGGTCATGTTCCTGTATACTGGGTAGAAGTAAAAATACCTGCTTTTAATTGGCAACCGGGTAAAATAAGGTGCAAAGGAACAGGCCCATTTCTCACATATGGGTACATAAGATAAATATGTATGTTACATATATGTTCATTTTGCTTGTATTTTATGTAGTTTAATAAGAGGCAGTGATAGTTTCTTCCTATCATTCACTGGATATGGATGCACAAAGTAAAGGAGACCCACGAGTCACAGATCACTGTTGTAGTTCAAATGTCTATTTTCATGGATATCCGCTGCCCCTCTCTTCATCCCAGGTGGAGCTGACCTTATCTCATCTCTGTCAGAGTGCATTTTGGATAACAACCTGGGGAAACAAGCTGGGATCAAGGTGTTTACAGCCACTTTTCTGCACCGCTGACATATTTATTTTATTTAGCCTCCTAGACGGAGTCTATTGCCTGACAGATTTCATGTTTATTAAATTGAACACTGAACAAAGAATGGCAGCCGACACTATTTACCGGCATCCATTTGTGCTTGCTTGGCCTTGATTGTTTCTGTGTTAGCCTTATGCATGTTCTCACACCCTCATCCATCAGTGCTCTGACTCATCATTGATAGCGTAAAAGTGATAAATCACCTTTTCCTATTTCCCTCCAGTAAGCACTCAGTTCTGCAAATCCTGCCAAATAAAAACTGCTGTTGGAACATCCTTTCACTAGGATGACCTTTATTCTTTGGCAAGGCGATGCTTTGCTAGCAAAATTACAGGTGAACCAGAATTCTCCACATTGCAACCTTGCAGTTACTACCAAATAAAATGGCACGGAATAGTTACACTCAGGGAAGTTAAGGCTGTAATGCATGGTCAGAGTGGTGGCTTGATGTACAGTCTTGTTAGCAGAACAAGTCCTGTAGAGGACAGAGTAGCATTTTGAATGAATGTGAATGTAGAAAAAGTGCTGCAGGAGGTGTTTTGTTCAAGTTTTCTTGAGAGCCTTGAATTGTTCAGCAATGTTTGTTAAAGAAAAAAGACCAGAAATAAAAGCCTTATAGAAATATTTACTGTTTATTTTATGCAGGCAAATACAGTAGCAAGAAAATAGTGAGATGAGAATCTTCAAAAAGGAGCCTGGACATATTTCTTTATTTCATTATTTCAGTCTCTAAGATCTCATTCACCTGGTTTTGTGGGTAAGAAGCTACTAGTGCTAAATTGTGTACAGTAAGGCCCCTTCAGACACTTCAGCTGCACTGTCACCTCCTACCCTCTGCAGTGAGGATGGACCTGTTGGCAGATGGCCAAAGCATAAACAGAGAAGCATTTCCATATCCCAGATGGTGGAAAAGAGTTTGACTCACCCATAGCCATTTCTTTTGGCTGGCACTGCATGACAAAACAGACCACTGATAAATGTTCAGCCTGATTTCACTGCGCTGCTATAATTCAGGAGGCTCAGTGTTTAGCTAAATGTTTTACAACAGACTGACTTCATTCAATGTGACTGAAAAAAATATGGAAGGTCAGTGGTTTTGGGAATATGCAGTTTGATTACCATAACAAAGGATTTTGGCTGGCGCACAGCAGGGCGAGCTTCTATTATTTTTCCACCTCTGATTTTATCATAAATATATATGAGCCCCCTGAGGTCAGGTGAGAAGGAAGTAGCCAAGTGTAAATCTGTACTCTTGGTTTACATGTCTGTGAGCACAGTTTTTATAAACGGATTAGGCAATCTGTTCCCACGGCACCTTTTCTATGGAGCGAATGTCCTGCCAAAACTTAACAAATAATGTCTTGCAAATGTACAATGATTCTCTAACAAACACGGTGTGCTTTGCAAATACACCATTCCGTCCACAAACGAATATATTTTGGTACAAGTGACGTTTAGCATACCCTTTGTGCCACGCTGTGCAAATGTCATGGTGCCTGAAACAGTTATCGGTCATTTTAATTCAGCAAATCATTTCACTGGATCATAAGCAGGGAAAATATACTAAAACCAGACAACTGCCAGCAATGGCAAAGCAGGTTGAAGGTAATTTGGAGCGGTTGTAGGACTGAAATGTGTGACTTTATTAAGTTTGAATGTTTTTTTGGAAAGAATGTAACCATTTAGATTCCATATATGCAATTGGTTTATCCTCATAACAGCTACCTAATCAGTAACAATACATTTACCTTAAAGCTTTAAATTATTATGATATGGATTTATTTATTTTCAGAATATATAGAAAGGCTGAATTACATCATCATATGAGGCATTATTTACGTTACTGTAACAGCAGTGATGCAGAAATGACACAGTTTATAAACCATACAGATTTGTAAACCAAGAGATTCACACATGAGAGAGTTCTTTTTCCCAGCAGAAACCATGGGGCCTTTGTATAAATATGATTCAACATGGAAGAAATTATAATGTTTAAATTGATATTATGTGAATGATTTTTTTATTTATTTTTTATTTTTTTTTACCAAAGCATTCATGGATTTTCCTATGTCAAAGTATAGTAGTTCAAAGAGAGGGTCGGTCGGCAGGGAAGTGAGTTAATAAAATTTGTGTGAATTTTCTCTCTGATGAAACTACTGATGTGTTTTAATCCAATAATCAGAATCTGACCCATATCAAAATTTTTACTGGATATGATTTAAAATATTTGGTCCTGATGATTTTTTTTTTTGTACAAATATTTGAGGTTCAGACTGAAACTTCTTGACCTCTATCAAATAGATTACCATGCACTTTTATAAAGATGACCAAGATACATATATTTTAATGGCTCTGATGGTACTTTTTTGGTACCCCCACCAGGGGGGAGGGCATATAGGCTTACCCTTGTTCATACAGTATGTAATAGGGGCATGGTCTCTCCCCATCTCCTCAAAAACTGTCTGTGGTTTTTCACATCCCTCCACTTTCTCTCTGGATCTTAAACCTTTTAAGTGTCTCTTACACATTCTAGCAAGTGATCCATGATAATGTTAAAGAGTTTGTTGATCACGCTGTTTTTCCAAGGTCGATCAGTACTCCCATCACACACCTGCTGTGGAGGCTCCATCTGTAAGCTTAAAATGACACTTAAGGCTTTCCTTCGAGTGTCATTCTGTCTCTTCGCATTCTGCACACCCAGTCTTCGGAGGAGCGCCCCAGTCTGCATGTCTTCAAAATGATGAGTGTTTTGCTTCTCGGCACCTCTCTGCAATGCATGCTAAGATACCTTTTCAGTGGCATCTGGAGTGATGCTGTGAATAACCTCTCAGTGGGATAATCCCACTTCAAAAAGTGGGGCCTCGGAATACACTATTCTTAATCCTGAATTCACCACCTCATCATCATATGCATCAACATATCCCGCGAGACATGCAGCATGTACTACTGTGAAAACTAACCTTCACATAAAATGAGATTTTAGAAATGAATAGCAGATCAATAAAATCAATGCTGATGTGTATGACCGAGGCTGAGAGGTATCCCTGTGAAAGCACATTTCAAGGATACATGGGCTGATTGTAAATGTCTCTTTCAAAGGGTTGTGTGACTTCATCAGACCCTTGGTAGGAATCCTGTTTTATGTGGGGATAGTCACTTCAGTGGCCTGGGAAAGGCAAGGACAGATTGACAGGATAGATTGACAGTGGAGACAGGCACTTCCGTGTTTCATCTTCAATCCCTGACATAACTTGGAGAGACAGGGCTTGTCTTGGTCTTGTGTAGTGCGGACCAGACACATTTTACTGCACCTGCAGCCGTCAAATACAAAATCCAAGGCCGATCACCCATATATGAGGTTGCAGCTCTGAGGACGGACGTCAGCACTTCTTGAAGTACAGTTGCTTTATATAAACATCCAGTCTGGAATTCATGTAGGTAAGCAATAACCAGTTCAACATATAGATACTGTGTGACAGGAGAGATTAAATTAGATATGAAAACATTAAATAATTAAACATAATGTTTATATATCTAACTTTTGCTGGAAATAAATCCCTCCTTCTGTATATACAGCCTGCTGAGGCTCCCTGTCTTGCCCCCTGGGATGGAAGCAGGTGGCTCTGTTATCTCTGCTTCTTTTGAGCGGGTGCTGTGTGACATCAAAACGGACAAAAAAGGGTCGGGGAAAGTAATAATCACAAAAGAAATAAGCATGAGGATGGAATCTCAGGATAGATGTGCACACTTAGCGTAGTGGCAACAGAAGGCAGGACGGCACAAGATAAGCTGTTGTTATCGGAACGGATTGGTTCAACACATGTTCGTATTGGATTGGATTGGATAATCTTTGATGTCCCTGAGGGTCGACACAACCAGTTAATATTATGAAAATTGAAATAGACTTAGCGGTGGGTCTAAGTTGATATACTTGGCCAAGATCATTCAGGGTGGTGCCAATCGTTCTTTATCAGATTAACAGTCTTTCCCATGGCATGTTTAGCTCAGTCGGTAGAGCGTGCTCCCCATATACGAGGCCACAGTCCTCTAGTGGTGGCTGTGATTTGATTCCCACCCGTGGCCCTTTGCCGCGTGCCTTCCCCCTCACTCTTTCCCCCGTCTCCTCTTCATCTGTCCTAAATAATAAAGACTGGAAAAGCCCCAAAATATGACTTAAAAGAAAGAAACTTTCTCAGTCTTTTTTTTTGTTATTCACGCTCAAGTTGCAAAGGTTAAAACTGACTCATTAAAAGATGAATATATATATATGTCTATTTTAAGTGATCTGTCAGTGTTCAAACCTCTCAACCTCCTCAGGAAAAGCAGGTTTTATTGGCCTGTTTTTGCATGTAGAGTCTGTGTTTGCACCAGAAGCCTGTTTGTCATCCAGAATGCAAATTGTTGTGTATTGATCCAAAAATTGTAAATACGGTATTGTATTCTCATGCATTTTCTTAAGCATGAAAAGCATTCAATCGTATGTCATTTTCTTATTTATTGGATGTGCCTAACAGAACACTGAATAAAACCGTGTGCCCCAAAACTAGTGTTGTATAATATGACCTTGAGGTTGACCCCGTATAAATATTTAAATGATTTTTCTCCTCAGGCATGAAATTGTGAAAGTGCTCTTGCACCAGCTGATTAGCTAATGATTCTGCCTTCTCAGAGTAGCATCCGAGAAATGTGAGTCACTGAATGCCTGCCTTTTTTCCCCTGATGAATTGAGTATATTTATGCTCATTTATTCCAATCTCAAATCCCTGCCTGAAAGTGTGGCAGAATCAATGATGCTCATCGTAAGAAGTTTTTTTTTTTTTTTTTTTTTAATTTTTATTTCCATCAGTTCTGAAATGTTTTAATCCTGTTTCAACTGTGGAATGCACGTTTAACTTTCTTTTAAAAGTGCTGTATAAATAAAGTTAATTCTATACATTTATCATATCCAACATCTGCAGTAGCATCATGAGCATCAGAGCGCATCAGCAACACCTTGTCCCATGGGAAACCCAAACCGCTATAAAAAATAAAATAAGATGATTAGTTCCAAGGAAGCACAAGTGTTCAAGGTCAGGGGTTAATTATGTTGCAGGGATAAATAACCGGTTGTCCATTTCATCCCCGTCCATCACTGCCTGCAGGGGTCGAAACCCTGCTATTGGCTAGATAGAGAGGTCAAGAGGAGGTCTGCTTTCTAACCAAACATTTGTGAGTTCACAAGCTGTGTGAGATAAAAACAGATACAATGAAACTTCCCCAGGGATAAATACACATGAGGGCTAAACTGAGTCCAGATGCAGAGATGTAATATGATGAGACATCTCCACATGAAGGTGAACACATGACTAACCTCCGGTTAAGTGGCTTACAGTGTCCTGGCAGAGGGAGAAGAAGGCTTTACTCAGTTTTACCCAACATTTGACTGTAATTTCATGAAGGGAGTGGGTGAGACAGAGGGGTAATACTGCTGGGACATTACCTTTCATCCTGCTAATTAAGTTTTTTGGCTTTACAAATGTGAGAGGATTACAAGCTATTAGCAGGCATTTATTACATTCATTTGAGGAATTCAAGTTGTTGTTTGGGACCTTTCTCTGGTCGGTTTTTTTGTTTCCAATGCTATGCTAGTGCTAATGCTATCCAATGTGGATATAGACAGTCATTTGATATTTTTTAAACTGAATTTAGATAGAGTATAACCTACATCATTAGATCATTGGTATGATGAGCTGTGTTTAATGCAACTCAGTGTGCTGTGAGTTGCATTAAATGTTTGTTTTCTGGCTGCAGTGTCCCTTTTTCTGCAAACATGGACACATGTCTTTTCTTGCACCTTGGCTTTTTGAACAAACACGTGAGCAATGGGAAAAGTGAACATCATTTCTTTATATTTAACTGTTGGCTCAGCAGCTCTTGCAGTTTGCACCAGGGTTGCAATGGTATGAGAATTTTACGTCGTGATACCCATCTCAGAAAATACCAATGTATCACGGTATAAACGGTATTTCAGTATTAGTGTTATTATTACTATTATTATTTAAGTCATGAATGGGACACATACTTTGATATGCACAGAGGGATGATGTTTGTGAGGACAGATGAACAACTTGGATGTGTTCCCTCCTTTAGCAGAGACTTTGCACCTACTGTGCATTTCTTACAAACTGGGAACAAATCCTTGTTGGTTTTTCGGACATCTAAAGTCATCCCACTGATTTTTTTCCCCTGATATCAGCAATATCTGTCTGGCTTTTCTCTTTGCCATTTCATCTGCTGCGTATGTGTCAGTGGCTCCCGTTCTGCTGTCTGACAGGCAGTCGAGGGCTAGCGGAGATTCTTCGTTTGTCTGTTTTATAAAACCAGTAATAAGCAACTATTCATGGTTTGATAACCATCTAATTTTATACTGTGAAACCGGTAACCCCTGAAACCCTAGTCGGCACATCTTGATAAACAAATGCCGGCAACATCACGATGAGGATGTTTTTTTAAATTCCCATTTAACATTACAGCTAATTATTAAGCATCACATGGTTACCTCCACAGAGCACCGTGTGTATGTCATGGTCCAGATGTTGTTTCTCATAATAAATTATCTCATTATCTTGAGAAATTGTTTTTTGCTAACAAGATAGATAAAGTCATTATCACGAGAAACCAAGCTTTGTTATCTTAAGATCACAAATTGATTAAATTGTGATCTCAAGGTTACAGCATTTAAAAAAAGACTGCTCCTATGGCCATCCTGGGCTTCCGTAGGTTTATCTCATTTCTCTGACTTCTTACTTGAAGTGTTGCTGCGCAGTTATAGCGCAATTATTTCCACTCAGACGAGCACGAAGAGTCTTTCTTTTACACTTGATAGGATTTTTTCATCTCATATCAGCCTCTTCTTCATGTCACGTTTAAATCCTGAATAACTCTCCTTTATGCAAGATTTGACACAATGTCTTTACTGTTGAGTGAACTGGGAGGGAGATTCATGGGGTTGTGATTGTGTGATGGCAGCAGGTGCAGGTGGTGTGGAGGTCAGTGGAGAGGACACAGGTAAGCCCTCCTAATGCAGGCATGTTTCTGCTCTCTGGACACACCATAACCAATTTAGCGCTCGCAGCAGTGCTGGCGCCTGACACATAGCACTATTCATTGCTCTCATTATTGTCCAACTGAGACTGAGTTTTTAGAGAGCAATGGAGGAGCAGTGACATGGAGCGAAGCGTTCCAGTGGATGGATGAGAGTGTGGTGAGAGACAGAAGGAATATATTTTTGGTTCCAGAGCCTTATTTTTAGAAGGCTGTCTGTGTGAAAGCATCGGGGATGATGATGTTCGTGATGATAGCAGGGAGATAATTCATATTTAATCTTTCATTAATCTCAATTTTAGTATCACCACAGCAGCCGATATGTGTATAACAAAAAAAAAAAAAGAGGATTACGATCCAATATATTCAATGATGAAGAAAAACGAAGTAATGTTGTATTGAAATACAACCTTTATGTGTACTGGATGTAAAAAAAAAAATTAAAAATTGCATGAAGTTATTGCAAAGCATTATAATCTAATGTGATGCTAGTACTGTAATCCACTCTCAGTTGTATCGGGATCATCCTGGCACAGTTTCAGCAGCAAAAGAAAAGATATTATAAGCATCTCTGAAGTAGTGCTATTATTGGAGAGCCTGTGTGTTTTATTGCATTCAATTTATGTCTCATATTTTTATTGTTACTGTGGAAGACTTTACTCAAACTGGCTTGTTAACTTGTTAAATACCACCATTGCCAGTAAACTGAAGACATCAGTTGCACAAAATACTTTATCATCCTTACAAGCCTTTAATGACATCTATAATAGGGAATGGTACACTTTGAGTATTATTGTATTATAGTGAAGGGAACTCCTTGGATACAGGCTTCTAAGTGTGTTAGAAAAAGTGTTTATTGACCCGACCACTGGGCTATCACACCTTTTCCTCTGTGCATTTCTTTCACCCTTTCCTCTCTTTCTTTCACCGTTTCTGCCTCTCCCATCTTCTCCATGCTTCACCTCACCTCTCCTCTCTCATTTTCATCAGCTGGATTAACTGCATTCCCTGAAGTAATCCCCCTTTTTCCCCACCTGATTTACTGGAAATACTCTGCCTTTAAATCTTACTCTCTCTGTGCTGATTTCCTTGAGGCTGATGGCGCCTCTTAAAACACAGCAAAATTTTTAAGACGGGCTGGCTGTGTTTTCCTCTCTCTGTGGTTGTGATTCAGGCTAGTTGACTGGCTTTCCTCTTTAGATCCCCTATGTGAACCTACAAAACAAGATATGAACATAAAGGGTAACTACACCATCACTTTTGTGATTGAATAGTGACTTGCAGAATGAGCTAAGGATTATTTACATTTATGGGCTATATGTTCCTGCCTTAAGGTTGACTGTCCACCTCAGGGTTTACCCCACCTTTTGCTCAATGTCAGATGGGATTGGTTCCATCCAAGCCCAAACCCATCATGATGTCACCCATTGTTTTGTCGACCACTGCTTTGAAGCATTGAGTTTGGCATCAGGGTTGTTGCCTAGACTTGTCAATCTTAACGTTGCCATGTCTGAAAGCAAACCCTCTTCTACCAAATAAACATCATGCTGGATTGAATAAGACATTAAGCTGGTGATTGAGACCTTCAAGTCATGGCAAAATCTTTACTTAGGTTAAAAAAATCAAGTGTGAATGAGGGTCATTTTCTCATAAGCTTACATACAGTCAGGCTTTATTTTGAAACCCACAGAGTCGGCTCCTGTTGGCCATTAGAAAGAATGCATGTTTTAAGCACTTCTGCATTAGCTTCACTTTTTAGACCACAGCTCAGTCCCATTGGGTCATTGGTTCCAACCCTCTGCGACCCTTAAGGACAAATGGCTATTGCTAATGGATGGAGGGTAGATGTAGCCTTCACTTATCTATCTATTATCTATTATTAAGTTTCTTGCCTCTTTTACATTTGAGGTAATGATCTCTATACATAGTATTTCATTCACTATGCTCATGTTACAGTGAAGAGCTTGCTTAGTTAAGAGCTACGGCAACATCTGTGTCATTAATGTTAAGATATTCACACTAATGTTTCTGCACTCAGTCACAGACGGATCTAAATTCAGCTAATGCACTGAGTTCATTATATCTCAATTTTCACAAGTGGCCATAGAATCATATCTCTATTTGAGTGTCCCACGAAGGCATTTAGTAAACACCAAATATCTGCTGTACAATCCAGGATTTATATCTGCACAAATATTATTAGAAATTATTGTTATTGTCACAGTTGTGCACACTAAGTGGTTGTTGGGGATTAGAGCAATTAAACACTGAAAAGGCTGAATTGTTTAGTGAGGACTGGCCATTTTTGTTTTATAAGGCAGGCTCTGATTTGCAGGGTAGCAGTTCTTTATAGGATTACATGGACCCTCTGACTAATTTATTTATTTTTTTGAACCATAATCCACCTTGATTGCAGTAACCTCCCATGATGAATTTGTTTCCTTCAGATATGTGCTAGTTTGTTCATCTCTATGCTAATAATGTGTTCTCAGTATCAGGTTACTTTCTTGTATAAGTCATGCTGGCTGTTTGTGGATTTGTCATTTTATCAGATTGTCCTGTGCTGTAGCTCATCAAAGTGATGTTACGGCCGAGACTGTAGCACATGAAAGATCACAAATCAACATGAGGAAACTGGCTCAAAGCATGTTTCTGAATCACATTTGAAACACGTTAGTAAGATAACTATTTTTGTACTCTTATCTCCTGATTATAGCAGCAGTTAGAATTTTGCAGTTGAATACAACAGCATAACATCAAAAGCAAAGCAAGAGCCACATACACACAAACACACATTCACATCCTTATATGGCAGAGGCTGCCATGCAAGAAGTTAAAAGACTTCTGACGTCACTTCCAGTTTTCACCTGAAGTCATGATGTTTTGAGTCTAAACTGATTTAATCCAAACTTTATTGTTGTTTTCATTAGCTGCCAGATTTATTGCCACAGATTTATCACCAATTCATTTAGAATACGAGATATAAGAATATCTGTCTCTGAAGATCATCAGTCTTTCACATCAGACAAGACATAAAGAGCTCCAGAATCAAAAAAACTGTTTTTTAGAAGAAATAAGCTTTCTTGTGATGTGATATGTTGTTAATGTAGCTTTGACATAAATTGAAACTCACTCACCTTTAATTCTTGGAATAAATTTGGATGTTTGTCTGTGAGCTTCCTTCCTTAGTTAGAAGTGTTTCTTAATTTGATCCAAAAAGTTAAATTGCACTGTTAATATACTTGCTTTTATGCATTAAGCAGATACAAAACATGCAAAGAATCACAAAAAAAAAATTTGTTTTTCATAATAAATGTCATATAAATGAATCTTCACAGCTTGATATGCCAGATGATTGAGTGAATATGCAATTACTGGTTATAATTAACTCACTGGGTGGACCCTGCAGTTTGCATTTGATCTTCTCTCTTTGTGTCCTGCATATTGTGTTCTGATACAGAAATGTTTTTAGTACCACAATGTAATACATTTGATGTATCATCTGCTGTATTTCATTAAAATGCCTGCATGCAGTAGCATAAGATTAACGTCAACTAGATCTGAAGCAGGATGCAGCATCCACATTACAACACACATGCTCATAATGGGAAAATAAATGTGATAAAATCCTTAGACAGTATTCTATGTATCTGTTCTACATGCAATCTGCAGGTCCAGGCAGACAAACAATCTCTCCTAAAGCATGTCAGATAAATAAAAAATACAGATGGGGATTTCAGGTTCAACCTGTCCAACATTTTTATTGTCGTTTAGGAAATGTTTTACTGCTCAGTTTCATCAAACATCTTTTCACCTAAATATAGTTTTCTCGCTGGTCCCCCATGGATTTCGGGGTTATTCACAAAATATTCTCATTTCTCTCTTTCTCTTTTATTTCAGTCTATTCATTTATTTATTTATTTACTTATTTCTTTTTTATTTTCCTGCTCTGCTGCAGATTAAAGATGCTACTACTTCCAGTCACAGTGCAGAACATTATGTTTGAAGACCATGACTAGATTTCTCTCGAGCATATAAGATATTCACAGAAAAAAAAAAATAATGAGATATTACAAATGTGCCCAAATGGCTGTGAGAGGTATTATAGATAACATCTCAGAGAGATGGAGAAGCACCATGACTTACTTTAATCATGTTGCACTTTCTTAAGATTTCCAAATCTCCAGCCTGGTTACATATTCATGAAGCCAAAATGCACCTATGAGTCACAGACGACTCACAGGATGTTTTTTTTTTTTAGGATTTAAAGTTTTGTAGCAGCCATGGGCAAGTTTAGAAATCATTAGACATTTGTTCAAAGTTAACCTCCTTTCCTCTCTTTGAACTATCCCTATAATGCCCTTCCAGTAACTGTAACCATAATAGAACATAGTATAAACAGGTGGGGGTCGGTGGGTGGCGGGTGGGGTGGGTAGTAGTGTTGATCTGTCACCCTGTGCAATTGTTAGACAACAAAGAAAGAGGAAACATGTTTAATCTGTGTTGTTGTGTTTTCCTCCAGTACCGCAATACAAATAGCATTGTCTTTTTTATTATTATTATTATTATTATTACTATTATTATTATGAGTAGTAGTAGGAGTATTAAACATATTTAGGATGAATACCACAGCCCTTTAATTAGAATTATATGTTGCCCATTGTTAACCCTACATAGTCAATCAACGCTGACTGCATAGGGTAATCAGCAACATCATCATCATTAACAGTTTACATTAAAACTCAAATAAGCTAAATCATTGTTAAGTATAACCAGCGATGTTGAGATTGTTAACCCAACTCCCTCTCATTGGGTATCTAGAGCTGCAAACAATAGCCTAATATTTATTTTTTATTTAAGGACTAATTTATCCATTATTCTCAATTACGTTTAATTACTCATATACTATATAAAAGAGCAAAAACTTATTTATATTGCAATATTTCATTCAATCATCAAATCATGATCATCTGATTGTCATGTCACTGCTGTGTTTGACATTAATGATAATAATGAGCCCTATTAAAGAGGTTAGATTTAAAATTCAGTTTATTGCCCTTTGTGGTTGGAGTGAGGGAAGCTGATGAAGGTAGGTTGACTGGTTTTGAGTATCTGAAGGTTCAGCTGAGGCTTGGGTTGTCTATAGGCTGGGACAGCAAGGTGCGGGTGGGGATGGCTGGAGTGAATGCTGGCGCAGGATTCTTAGGCACAGGGAGATAACTGATTACCATTGAATCACAAGGAGATAAGATGAGGAAAATACTCTAGAATTTAAAATACTGAGCCGCCGATATAGCTCCCACGTAGTAAACTGAATAATCGGGCGAAGAGTGGAGGAAGAGCCGGGGTTGATGTACTGCAGCTTGATGAGTAGATGGGGATCAGGTGTAGAGCTGAGCCGGGAGTTGTGTGGGGTCGTGCCCACAACACATACAAACGAGATGGGAGGGGGACACAGGAAGAGACAGGAAAAACACAGGAAAACTCTTTGAAGAAAGTAGGTGCCAAATTTTGCCATTGGTCGTTTTCTTGTTTTGTTTTGCATTTAATTACACGGTTGATGTAAAAGACTCCAGGTGCAGGTCAAGTAAAATTATAGCTTCATCATGTATTGAGTCTCGTGTTTCTCCTCTTATAGCCATGTGCCTAATTATATCCTGCTGAGGAGGCCCAGAGCTTCACTCATTTCGTGGCCGTGTGCTAAAATGTAATGGCTGAGGAAAATATGTAAAGGGAGATGACATTCTATCTGTGCAGCTGTTATGGTCTCTTGTGGAATCATCCATTCTTTCAATTACTTGGAAAAATAGCAATTGGTTAAGACTTTCTGGAAAATTATATTAAACTATACAATATGTTCATCTTGTCCTTTTTAAGAGACTCATTCTGACTTCCTTTACTAAGGTTTATTTGTATCCTTTTGTAATTACAATATAATTATGCTTCAACCATTAAATGGGTTTATGTATTATCTTAACATGCAGTCCTGTGTGTTTATAGACAATTCATGTGACTCTGTTTCGCTAAATAATTGTTGAATAAATGAAATCTCATTCTGACTGGTTAATAGTTGCACTTAAGCAATAGAGAATATACAGTGTGAGGCTTTTCTGATGCTAAATATTATTGAACAGAAACAAATCGCCTCACAGCAGAGAGGCTATATATTATTATTATTAGTATATTGTCAGCTGAACAGAAACTTCCTCTTAAGTTACATAAATAAATAATGCATGAATAATCCATTTATCCATTATTTATATGGATTATAACTAACAGGATTTGACTATTACTAATGTGAATAAACAAACACACAAACAACAACAAAAAGCAGACTATTTTTTCAATTAGTTTTCAATTGAAAAGTACACTATAGGTTAATTGTTCTTCACATCGAACAGCAAGCGCTTGTGTTCAAGCATTAACAGTCTCCTGAGGAGCTATGTGATTTATTAGTTTCAAGAAACTACTTGTCTTTGTTAGGGCGTCTATGGAAGATAGAGTCAAGTAACTCACTGAGAAAATTCAATATAAACTGGTTGGTAATGCATTCAAATTAGGATGAGGTCTTTCTAATTACCTACAAGTCTGTTTCGAGGAAATAAATGCACCTTTTTTTGTGTCTCGGCCCTTTCAGATATCAACGAATGCGAAAGGGACCCATGCAAGAATGGGGGCATTTGCACAGACCTGGTTGCCAACTATTCCTGTGAATGCCCCGGGGAGTACATGGGGAGGAACTGCCAATACAGTAAGTGCTCATGTTTTCTTTTAACTTTACCGACCCATTGTGCTGGTGGTTCCACAGTAACTAGTATATCAGTTAAGTTATAGATAATACCTCAAAGATAGTTGCTAAATAACATTTAATCATGCCTGAGAAAATACTGAACCGGCCATTGATTAAAACTTTTTATGGGGTTTTAATGGTTGTTAAGTCTTGATAGACATGCATTTTTTCAGTTGGATCTGTTTCATAATATATATTATTGACATTATATAATAACAATATGTTAGAATTTAACTTTGTCCTTTAAAGGGTATTAATTTTAGTCAATATTCTGTTGGAATTGCAGGGTTTTATTACAAATCTATCCCGTATACATCTGAAAATACAGAATATTTGGGCATCAGTTGATGTTTTCTCATAAACTCACCCAAAAACTGAAATTCCCCTTCTATATGGTAATTTACTATTTATATAAAGCATGAATGTCCAATGTCTTTCACACTCTGCACAATATTCATGCATATATATTGAAGGCTTCATAACTACATCCTGAATTGTATGTATTCTAAACAGTAACATGTACAAGATATCAGCTAGAAAGATGTTACAAGACCTACAAAATGAATGTGAATATGAGGTAAATAATTAATTCAATTTTTCATTAAATTAGTTTAATAGAAAGCATGAATAAAATAAAAAAAAATATGTGTTGAGATAAACCCTAAAATTTAATAATCCACACACACACCCACAAAAGAAAAAAAGAAGAAAAAAAAGACATTTGAATGCTGCCCAGTGGCTGTGTGGAATGAGAGAGAGCTTCTTTCCATCAGGAGTGGCTTTATTTTTCTAAGACTGTGAGTTTGAAGGAGCCTCATGTGTTTATTATCCTATTGCGGGGTTTTGCCTGCTCAGTCTAAGAACATAAGGTTTAATGCCCCCCATTTTTGTACTTGAAGTCACCATTTAATTCATCAGGTATTCTATCTTTCTGAAGGTGCTGCACATTTGTTCAGCAACAAACTACAAAGCAGGAAGAGAAATTTGCAAGAAGCTATAGAGCTTTGCACATTACTGTAGCAGAATGACAGAAGGCAGAGGGAAATGTGTGACACAGCCTGACTGATTTGGATGGTGCAGTGAGTAAAAGACTCCAGGACAAAGATCTAGTCCTGCTGAATGAACATCTGAGCTCCATCATTTGTTTAATGATCCTCATGCCCATGTTCCCATATAAATTCAATATTTGTACAGCATATTGTGCATCCATTAATTCAGCTTCGGTTATCAAACTTGCAGCATACAATAATTAGTAAGGTTTATTTTGGTTCTGAATGTGCTGACTGTCGGCTTTAATTTTATGGTGTTTACATCCACAGTAGATGAACTGTATGGAATATATTTCTTATATATGTACAGTATATCCCCTGAGGGCTGATGTGGTCTATTAGTCCTGAACATCCCGCTTCAGGTGTTGATAACACCCAAAGTCCCTCAAGCTAATAATCAGAAGTAGAAAGTTTTTGAGTTTTTTCTTTGGAATCCAGTGTCCAGACAAACATGACACAGTCCTAATACTGTAAGCCCTGAGAATAACCTGATGACATCACCGTGATCTCATTTGATTCCTAGATTTGACAAAGATTCTCTACAGATATTCTATACAAATATGTGTATTTAAATGCATTATTTATTGGTTGTTTCGAAGCTCTATTGCAACATGTACAGTCTGTTGGATCTACTGTTTATTGCATACATAGAAAAAAAAAGGTGGAATGCTCAGAATGTAGTTTTATGCAACAAATCATCATCTACTCTGACTTGTTTCTCCAACCCGCGTTGTGTGTGGGCAAGTTGTGCACAAGTTGGCTGATTCAAATTAAGAAGCTGTATATTTTCTGGCTGTGCCTGTAGAAATCATTGTGATAATATTATATGAACACAACACTGAGCTTTCGGCCATTGCCTACTTGTTCACTGATTGTCTGATTATGCTTAATTAATTGCAGTGCCTTCTTTATTGATCCCCATTATCCAATGGAGAGCCAGGAGAGGGAAGAAGAATCATATGTATCACTATCAGGGCATAAAATGCAAGCAGCTAGCACAGCCTTTCTGCTCAAGCAGATTTGGAATTCTTGCTGCTGTAATCGTCCAGAGACATTTAAAATTAGAGATTAATATGGGTTAAATGCTCAGTTAACAATCCTTTATTGAGGGAAGCTGATGACTGTACAGGGCCCAAAACCACCTCAAGGCTAAGATGACTGTAGAACTGTCTGCCATCAGCAGAAGCTAAGTCAACTCAAGCATATGGAATTTTGCTTAAACTTACTTCCACCCTGTAACATGAAATTAAACCCAAGAGCTCTGGATCACATTAGCTGCAATAACTTGGAAGCTCTGGCTAGGAACTACAAATTAGTCTATGTGTTCATGATGCTAATAGCTCAAAGTGTAACTACTCTTTTTATTTGATTTATTCATAATTTCTAATGTTGAATGTTTGAATCAATACCTGAGAAACCTTTTTAAAGATAGAGTCCTGCCTTCCATGCTCCAGTACATTCATATGTTGAGGCCTGAGATGTGCTAACATTTATTTACACTCTTTTTACAGTGGTGAAAATACCCTGGTGTTCTCACCCTCACTCTAACCAATCATTACTCCCCATGCCTAACCCCAACTAACCCAACCAACGAAGGCAACGGTTACTAGCCAATCAAAGGCCGAGCAGCACTGCAGCCCCTTTGTCATCCTCCGAAAAGACAACTTTCACATGCACCCACACGGCTGTTATAAAGTCATGACTCTGCACCAGTAACAAGCATGTCCAAGCTGACCACAACAGTACTCTGTTGTCTTTTCCTGTATTCAAAATGCTTTTCTCTAATGTGTTTTGTCGTGGTACGGCACCACATTTCCTAAATGCTGCAGCTGTGTCAGATTGATGAAGATGCTTGTAAATTGTCTGTGTTTTGTCTCGTTCTGTGACTCTCCCCTCTAGCAGGAGGCTGCGGTCCATCAGGATCAAAACCTCACACCACAAAAGCAGCTCCCCCCCCCCATTTCCCGCTGGCCTCATTAACACACAGGCACAGACACCCGCCCCCCTGCACAGCTTGACTCTGCACATTTCACAGACATATTTTTGTACATGTTTTTGCACATTCTCACACAACTGTACATTATTTTTAAAACCAATTTGCACGTAATTATCCTCTATAATTGAAAATGTTTGCAGTTTAGTTTCTATTTTATATCTATGCCTAGATTTATGTTGACTTTCATGTAAGCACCAGAATACCAAGTCAAATTTCTTGTAGGCGTAAACGTACTTGGCAGTAAAATGTTTCTGATTCTGATTTCTTGAGTTGAGCTTTGAGTTTGCTAGAGTTGTACCGGTCATCCACTAATCAGAAGGTTTGTGGTTCGACATTTGGCTACAGCTCAGCTCCATATCGAAGTGTCTTTTTGCATGATACTGAATACCAAATTTCTCCTGATGGCTGTTCCATTAGTGTGTGAATATTAGAATATACTATGGCTGAGCATAGACAAATTGTAGGGCACTTTGGAGCACTGTGTTGCTCCTGATGTCAGCATGTTGCCTCATCCATCAGACTGGGTGAATGTAGAATGTGTTGTCAGGCGTGTTTAGTGGATGGATGGGTCTGTAAATGTTTAGCATTCCACATTTTCCCTAATATCTAAGAACATAATCTATCAATCCCTATGCAAACCCCCCCCCCCCCCCCCCCCCCCCCAAAAAAAAACAAAAAACAAAAAACAAAACACAGATATTTATAGTGTTCCATGTGCATAGTATGTTGCCTAGTATGTAGGGAAGCCATAAGAGCTTGGAGCTAGTAGTGTTCCGTCTTGGCGAGGGTGCACTCTTCTGGGTTGCTGTTCTACTTTTTGTAGTTTTAATCAGTAGTATGGGTTTTTAATCACTAACTAATTTGCTGAGTATTAGAAATTCGCCGATATCACCTGATTGAAATGTAACAGCAAGGATTATTAGTAGTGAAAGGCTCAGACACATTTTAAACAAAGGTCTTCGCGTTTGTTTTTGCACACGTTTGTACCAGATATTCAATGTGTTTTAGACCAGCCAACGTTCTAACACTAGATTTTACACCAGAGACTGCAGACAATTTTTAATTTTATATGATTTTTCAAATGTTATGTGCAGTTATATGAAAAATGTTTAACTATGGAAAGCATATCTGCTCATGCTGACACACCAACACATTAAATGCAGGTGCGTTTCATTTGGTCTCTTGTGTTACCTGTGGAACCTCTAGTGCTCGGCTGACGTTGTGAGTTTATTGTTATTTTCCCCATCCCCTTCCTCCACTGCATTCTCATTAGTATTGGTGGGCTGGCATTAATTTCAGTGGAGCTCTAATTTGTTTAGGCTGTAGGTAGGGCTTGTGGGAGATGGATTCAGCTGTCACATCATGGTAGCCGTGGTGTTAGTGATGTGTGCTGTTGCAGGGCTGATGTATGCTGAGGGGCCAGCAGGCCAAGGCCCCGGGACTGGCTGCCTCGGCTCCTCTGACGGACGACTGGCAGGCAGCTCGTTAGAAGTGGCCCTTCATTGCTGCGAGGTGGAAGGGGCAGCGGCGTTGGAACATTGCCTCGCCACAACATCCGCGTACTTCACATGGAAGGACCTAATAGCAACAACAACTAGACAAATATAATGCTTTGTTGATGCAACATTACACCTCAGCCATAATGTCATAATGAGACAAAATAGATACCATTTCACTTTCAGGAGTTAAATCAAGGTGGTGTTCTATTTGTGCCAGATGAATATTAATTAATTTATTGATCCCCTAATGTTTCATTCAGGCCCATTGTTTTACCTATGTTGTGTAAAATGTCAACATCAATAAGGTCTATTTGCCCAAACGTTTACCAACATTTATATTTCCAAGACATCTTATGACTTTTGTGTAGTGTACTTTGCATTTTATGCTAGCAAATGTTAACATGTTTATATGGAAAAATGGAAGAAAGCTCAAGAAGACCAGCAGTCTGTCCATCCGTTCCCAGGATGGACAGATATAATTGATGTTGTGTGTACAGAAGAGTTCAACTAAAAGCATCCTGATTATGACAAAACACAGTTACATGTATATTGTAAAAAATAAATGAAGAGTGTGCATCCAGGAGCAACTTAAGATGTCACCAGATAGGAAAGAACTGAGCCACTTAGCATCCTCTCCACCCTGGAGACCTGGCTAAAGGACAAGTCCCACAGACACACAAGAGGTACCACGGCATTTACACAAATAGGGGCACAAACAAATTTAGATGGAGAGGGAGAGAGGCAGGATAACAAGCAAAGAGAGAGATAAGAGGAGAGGCTTGATCTCCTGGGGGAGGAGGATCCAGATCCAAGCGTCTAACCATTGGGGAGAGAAAGAGGGAGAGAGAGAAGAGAGAGAGGAGGAGACAGAAAAAGAGCTGTCACACAGCTTTACTTAGCCTTAGAAAAAAGAGAACATAATAAATTCTTTGAGCCATTTTAGAGAGGTACTTGTTCATCTTACACCTAAAGACACGTCCTTATAAGATTTGAGTGGAATTGATTGCTGAGCCTGCTAACAAACCCTTAGGATTGGAAATATATATTGCTTATTATTTCCATCGTCATGTCTAACAGTAAATGGAGGAGTCACCTTGAATCAAATGCTGGCTGCCAAAAGTGTATTTATTTTTTCTTTTCTTTTTTTTGTGTGGATATCCATTCTTACTAATTTCTTTCTGCACTGTGGGTTTAAAGTGTGTCTGGGAATGTTGGCTCTTTATCCTTTCTAAAACTTGTTAAAAAAGACCATCAGCAGTTGGCTGCACATCCACCTACACCATCCACTCATCAGTCTGGAGGCGATGAGTCACACACAAGGAGGAACTAGTGAAGCAAGAGTAATGTACCCGAGTGCGATATACGAACACATTGATATATATGCTCCCCACCAGCCTCCAGTGAATCCTGCTCAGCTTCTCTGAGCGCTTCCACTTTCATTGTCCGCTGGCGTGTGTGTGACCTGTCTTTGTATGTGTAAGTGTCGTTTTTGAAATGGTTGCGTGTTTACCTTAAGCGGTGAAGATGACATCACAGCCGACGGTGACCATTGCTCCAGGCTTGCCCTGCAGGCTTGTGTGTACAGACACTTACACTTCAACTGGCGTGAGCATGCAGTGCCTCTGGCTGAAGCAAAATGTCCTCTCTCTTTTGGGTCATTTCTACGTTCCTTTAGCTTTCCCGACACTTTTTTTTTTTAGGCTCTCAAACAGCCATTTAATCATCTGTGACTAAGAGACATGCTAATGGGAGAAATCTAATGAGTTATGAACGTTTTAATCATAATGAACACTGTTCAACACAAGAAGTATAATTCATTACATGGGTTCTGTCTTATCACTCCAATATTTTACAATATTTTTATTCCTTTTGTCATTAGAAATAAACACAAAGAATGGAATGGAAAGAAACCCGCCCACATCATATCCATTCTTTAAACTGGATGCAATCATGTATCAATACAATTATAAACAGCATCATGCTAGTCTTCTCTCCTTTATAATATACTTAACCTTCATTCCATTCATATAATACATTTCAAGAGTAAAATAAAAGTGGAAAATGCACATACACATACTACCTCATGACTTACACCTCTGATTGAGAATTCAGTGTCTGAATCTGTTATTTCAGGTCTACCCATTGATGAGAACACAAATTATTGAAATACTGTTGAGCCACTTATTCTTATGCAGTAAAAAAAAAGGTACCAGGTGTGAGCTGCATAATTATACAACGCTCATGTAATTGCAAATCACTTTCGAAACAAAAAATACACAACCAGAAATCCTTGAATTTATGTCAACTATATGCTTGACTAATTAAAACTTAAGCATCTGTCATAACTGATGCAGCACGTAACACTACAGCTGCCATGCTTTTCAAGGATGAGACTGTGGGCTAGAAGAAATCCGATGATGCCGGGGTCTGTGCATCCTCTCTGTGAGCGGAATTCAAACTGACTTTGTGTCACCTCTCAGCTGTTTTGTGTTCCTTCAAATTGCATATATTTGTAAGGAAATGAGTTGCATATTCCTCCATTCAATGTTAAAAAAATGGAAAGGTAGTCTCATTTATTTTTTCTGTTACTGTTTATTCAGGCTGAAGGCCTGCAAACACATCTGATTCACTTTTGATGGCTACATTTCCCAGCTGTTTGGAGCCACAATTCAACCCCAGTTAAACTGTTTCGACTGTTTTCTAGGCAGACCTGAGTTATAATTATAGATAAACTATGCAGTCCGCCCCTCCAAATTCAATCTGTCCTGAGCTGGTGGGCGGGGGTTAATAGAAAAAGCAGATGTTTTGCATGAAGAATGAAGAATTAAGACAAATTTAATTTGGTAACTGTATTTCAGTTTTATGCAGTAAAATCGTATATTGCTATATGCCTTATATTTATCGAACATACCAGATGGATACATGTCCCCTTTCCATCTGTTTCTCTTCCCTTTATTGTTTTCTTTCTCCCATGTGTTTTGTGTTATTATTTGATTTAACAGTAGTTTTCTCTTTTTTTCAACATGGAGAAGTAATTGTTTTGCAGTACAATAAATTCTCTATTGTACAAACATTACCAGAATCCTTTTCACCGCAGGTATGTCTATTAAGATGCTCTTGACGTGCCTGGATATACCAACCAGGATTAAGAGGGTAAACAAACAGCTTAAAGAAGGCAGGGCAGAGCTTTAGTCCACATGGTGTCCATCGCTGGAACACTCGCATGTGATGACATGGGAAAGGAGAAGTTACGGGCCTTTTCAGCTCACCACCACTGCCCTGAAAGGAGATGTCATGATCTGAGAAAAAAAAGCTGTTTCTGTTTGCAGCAACAGCCCTGAAGCTTTACCTGCTCCTCTCAGCAACCATGGCCTGGTTGGTCCGGGTGTCCCAAAAAGTGATAATCTGCTAAAGTCTGAATCTACAGCTGCTTGTAATACACACAACTTTATATCTGCGGTAATAGCAAAGGTGTCAAAAACTATTTTCAGTTTATAGCTTAATTAGGTATGACATTTATGTGATTAAAGTTATAAGCAATATTATAGAATTATTTAGGCCAACAGTGTGTTAGTAAATTAGACTGCAATTAACATGACTTACAGATGGCTTACAATAAAGTAGTCATCTCATTTATCCTTGTGATGGCATTATTTTATGACTCCAGACCAATCCAGTTGTTTTTACCAATTAAAATATCTTTTAAATTGTCCAGACCTTAAATTGTCCAGACCTTTGAATCTGGCCACTCCACCGAGTTGAAAATTCAACTCCACCAAGTCTGATATCTAGCAAAAAGGAAGCCTGTTTTGGAAATATTAAAATTTCTTTATTCATTTATTCATTTATTTATTTTGTGAACTCCCAACCTCAATGTTGCTGTCATGCATCCCCACTTTAATCCTGCAGTCTGCAGGATCTTTAAAGCTCCGGGGATGATGTGGTGGAAGCCTGAGGGTTCTGTTACTGACAGAGGAGATGAAGGAGCAAACTGTCCCTCAGATTTAGACAGTATGAAGGCAAAGAGGAGGCTTCTTGTTGACTGCTGGGACACAACAGGACTTTGTAATAATAAAAACATTAGGAATTTTCATCACACAGACCCAGCTTCATAAAGTGAATGAGAAGTGGCAGTTTACTGTAATAAACAAAGAAAAGAACTTGATTGTAAATATATTATGAAGAACAATGAATTAAAATTACTGAGACTCCAAATGTGGTCTTTGTGGTATTTTTAAAAAAAAAGAAATATATATGTAGTTTTCACATATTTGTGACTGCCAAAAGTACATGAAGGTCCATCTGTCTCTTTCTCCCCTCTTGTCTCAGAATGCTCTGGACCACTGGGCATGGAGGGCGGCATAATCTCCAACCAGCAGATAACAGCCTCTTCCACCCACCGTGCTCTCTTCGGCTTGCAGAAGTGGTACCCGTACTTTGCACGCCTCAACAAGAAGGGCCTGGTCAATGCTTGGACGGCTGCCGAGAATGACAGATGGCCATGGATCCAGGTAAAGCACAGTAACAGGACAGTAACAGGAGAGGTTGACACAAACAGAGCCAGGCACAAATGAGACACAGTCATGATTATACGCTTCACTCTCTCGTTTGGCGTGGCTTTAAATTGGATTTATATTTATTTAGGTTCTAGAACGTCTCTTGATCGTTTGTATAAATTGTTGAATGTGAAAATGCAAATGTGAGAGTTAATCACTGATGGTGTGAAATTGATGGCTCACTTACCAGTAATAAGGAACAATAAAATCTATGGGCTGGGGGTAGAACAGATGCAGGTGTAGTCATGTGTAAGAGACAGTTTGGAAGCTGGTGGCTGTTGGGTCTCCCTTAATGATGAGGATTTGCTCACAATTATTCATCTGTGCCATCTCTTGTTTTGACATATGGTTTTGACATGCTCGCAAAAGGAACTGCAGTGGCACTTGCTGCAGTCTTTGTCATAAATTGTGCTTGGCAAAAGAAGCTTGCAAAAAAAAAAAAAACTAAAATGTGGTGCTAAGTATTTGAAAGTATTCAAATTATCCAATGCTCTGATGCTTTATGTAAATTTTGATCGGCAAATCACTGTGCTGTCAAGAGGTGTATGATTTTACCACTCGGTGGATACATTAACCATAATTTCCCTATTATCCAGAGAAAAGGCTGAATTCAGTGCCTCTTTTTGTCCTTTTTGTAATTTATGTCACCATTCAAGGGCCTCCATCTAAAAAAATGAATTTTGAAATGAATGCAATGTTGACAGCAGCGAAGTATTAATACAGTCTCCACTCACTTAGACGTTGTTACAATCAACCTTTATGTCAGCCATTACTCCTTGCTTATTCTGACAATTTAAATAGATTGCCTCGTGGTCCTGAATTATTGCTGCATATCATGTTTGGCCCTTTTAAATGCATAAAACTCTTTCCCAATGTGTACTTTAGGAACTTATGTATTTTAGGTCTCATTCAGTTAGGGAATTATTAAAGTGATCATATTGAATCGGCTGCAGCTCTCTTACCTAAAAATCATATGGCTCCAGCATTTGAACACAAGACCAGTGAGTAAATGAATGAAGATTTATGAGCAAAAAATTATTTATTATGACCCTGTGCTGAAATAACTGTGATACTTAAAAGAAATGTCAAATGATGTATGGCCAAATCCTCCTGCCCCCCAACTTAATCATAATAATAGCACAGATTATTGTCTTATTCCAGAAAGATAGAAAAATAAATAGTATAAAGAGTAAAATTCAATATTGAGCTTTATTTTTTTAATGTTTTTTCAGCATTTTTCTTCCTCAAGTCCCCCCAGTGATGCCACAAATGTTGAAAGCAAACTTTGAAGTGGGATGCTATCAGACACATAATACACAGTCAGTGAACCGAGAACAAAATATAATAGAAAAACATACTGCAGCGTGAAAGTGAAGCTGTACCTAACAACAGGAGAATGGTAAGACAGGGCAAAAATAGGTTTGTAAAAAAGGAAAGAGAGAGAGAGAGAGAGAGGAAGAGAGTGAAAGAAGCAGCTGACATTAGTGAGAGAAAAGGAGCCTTGGTACACGGAGAGGCTGAGGAGAACAGGATATAAAACATTCAGGCAGTTTGTTTGACTTTAATGATGCCACGTGGGGTGTTGTGCAGGATGCTGTAGGCATTGTGTGTTTCTACAGAGGGCCTGGATAATTGGGACGTGAGTACAGAGGTGTGCAATCATGTCAGTGTTTTGGGATTATGCTAAGGAGCTGGTGCTGTGCTTTTGCGGGTGTGGAGCGATGTGGTGTGAGTTTGCCTGTCTGTCAGGTGGAACAGGTTGTACTGACAGATGACAACCCAATCAGGATACAGATCAGATTTGTCTGGCTATTCGGAAGGTTTTCCCTGGTGCAGTATTTATCTTTGGCTGTCAGCCAGAGTCGGCTCTCTTCCCTTAAGCCTCAACAAATGAATCAAACGCTGAACAACATATCTTTGAATTATACATCACAGACTTGCAGACGGCGCATTCACTGTGTATGTGTTTGTGTTTGTGTTAGTTCTTGTGTTTGTTGAATTGCTGTTCACACCTTCACATAGTGTGAGAATATCAGTTTTCCGCAGCCTCGCCACGACTAGCTCACACATAAAATTGCATTTGAGCACTCAAGGGAAATATGCTGCCTGTCTGACCAATATCAGCGAAAATACAGCTCGAGATGGTTGTGTTGGTGGAATGAAACAATCCAAATTTCTTGCAAAGTCTAAAAGGGTCTACAAATAAAAAAACAGTAAAAAAAACAGTAAATGGCTGAATGTCAAGCTGCTGATCTCCATCAGTGCGTTTACATTTGCTGGCCTGTGCTGCTGCTTAGTAAGGAGATTTTCATTCCCATGTAACCTTGGTTATCAAAACATTCAACAACCTGTTATGTGGTTTGAGATGTTACCCTGACAAATGTCTTATCATCGCAGTTTATTGTATGATCACAGCTTGACCGCAGTAATAAGAATTTGAGGTACATTTTTGCACATTTTTGGACTGATTTCTATCAGATATCTGGACAAAAGTTATCCTTGGCAGCAGTAATAAGAATTTGAAGTTCATTTTTGCCCTTTTTTGGACGGATTTCTATCAAATATCTGGACAAAAGTTATCCTTGGCAGCAGTCAAAGTTCCTGCGCCTAAGTTTAATGCAGCACCTTTAGCCCTTAGAGCTATAAACACAGATGTCCATTATGAGTAATTCATCAGTCTCTAACATCCATCCAACAGCTGCGACCGCAGAGCTGCTTTAAATCATTGACAGTGATCAGACTACCTTTTCACGGTCCAGCAACAACATCTCAGTAATGTTTAAGGTGTGGGTGTGTCCATGCCATATTAACCCTTTAGACATTTGCAATGCCCCTGTGAACAATCACAGTGATACTATGCATATCATTGGCTATTACAGTGAAGTTGTGACATGTGATTGTGTTTGGGGCTCAATACTATACAAAACACTGACACAGAGTATTTACCCAATGTCTGCACATGTGTGTTATAGAAGAGCGCAACGAGAGAGATAAGGATGTTTAAATGTTTGTGGATGTGTGTGCATGTGTGTGTGTGTTTGTGTTTAGTGCTCACATGATTTTTCTATGAGACTGCCACAGGGCTCTTAAGTAGTTTCAACGACACAGGGCAGTTTAATTGTTACAATACTGCTGCAATTCCCTCAACATAAATCATCTAGTCTGCAATCAACAAAGGATATGTTTTCACTTTGAATGCTCAAGAACTTTGTGTGCATGTGCTCGTGAGGTCTTGCTTGTTGGTGTGATTATATTTGGTAATAGTGAGCAGTCTTGGAAAATTGAAAGGACTGGAAGCTAATCACAGTTTAGCCTAGTTTCATGCTCTGCCCAAGGCTGTAAATGCACGTTTTCATGCCTATTTGAATAAGGACTAATAAGCTATGGAGAGAATAATGGAAAGAGTAAAAACATTATAATATATCGTTCTACGTTGTTTAGCAGACGTCTTTCCAGTTCAGCAGCATTACAACAGAAGTAAGAACTGTGCTGTCCATATGATGTCAGAAAGTAGTGAAAAATGCTGGCTACTTCCTCAGAGCTCAAGGTTACCTATTCACATTGCTCCTTTTGTCAAACCAACAATCCAAAATCAACCAAATGCTCACATTGGATCATTTTTGCCATTTGAATAAATGACTACAATGATTGATTCACTGTTAAAATAAATTCAAGTTAAAAACCGGACAGTTGATTAATCGATTGGTTGTTTCATCTCCAGTCATGATGAGTTATTTTAAGTCTGGAACTGAAATCACTCAAATCTGCTACTGACATGGATTTCCTATTGCGCTGGGCTCTAAATCTGCACGAAAGCAAAGCACAAACCAACCTCAAAACCAGGTCCTAACTCAGCATGTGCTTTTATTTACTGTAACTCAGGGTCTGCATACTAGCTTAATAAATATGGCATCATTTGCTACTAATAGTACAAATAAATGGATCTCGAAGGAGCAATGAAAAATCTAAAATATATGACCATAACCTAAAGTAATTGCTCAGCTCTTAAAATTTACTGTAGAAAAACATTTCCAAACAAATCAAGGATGCTTCAATTTTTAATTTTTTTTTTTTTAATTCCTTGAAGATAGTTTGTGAAAGTCAGCTCCAGAACAGAATCAGTCCCTGGATGTAGTTTCATATTGAAATGTTTTTTACTTTTTCACGGTGGCGCAGTGGGTAGTGCTGCTGCCTGACAGTAAGAAAGTCATGGGTTCAAATCCCACTGTGGACCTGGGACTTTTCTGTGTGGAGTCTGCATGGGTTCTCTCTGGGTTCCTCCCACCACCAAAAACATATGTTGTTTTACAATATTGATGACTGAAAATTGACCATAGGTGTGAATGTGAGTGTGAATGGCTGTTTGTTCTTTCTGAACTGGCGACTTGTCCAGGGCGTACCGCGCCTCACGTCCAAAGTCAGCTGGCATAGGCTCCAGCCCCCCATGACCCTACACAGGATAAGCCGTTACAGAAAATGAATGAATGAGTATTTACATATGCCAAGGGCACACAAGTCTTTCTTATGCTCTGTTAAAAACTGATTGACAGAATACAACAACATTGCACAAATGCTTTGCAGGGGCCCTATAGGTGTGCATCACATAATGTATTTCCTCATATTGCTTAACTATAGTCCCATTTCATGTCATTCTGCTATTATTCTGTTATGATTAAGGTTATGATCTGTCCACATCAGCACCAACTGAGTTTTTCCATCAGCGGGGGACACAGATGCTCTACTTTTTCTTATGATAGAATAAGTTTTGACATTTTAGAAACATTTAGAAAAACATACAGCATTCAAGAATTACAGCAGTTTATGTAAATAAGAGGTACAGAACGATCAGTCGTCAAGAAACACACTGACCGCCTTTTTTATGTACTAACTCTATTGTATTCTGTGTCTAAGTGCATTTTTAGGTTAGCTGTCTTTGTCACTTTTCCTACAAATTGACACATAAAAGCCTGCAAACAATCATCCGCTCATTGAGTATATTTACAACAATGCCTCACTCAAAGAAATAAATGCATCATTATTAGCACCAAGGTGACAGACGTATGCTTCTGAGTGGTCATTTAGAATGTGAAGGATTACCCCAATTACCCCGGCAGTGGCCTTTTAGTGAATGACAGGGCTTCTAATTAGTGCAAGACACTCTCTATACTGAGACAGCAGGAGAACGAAGAAATGCTGTAAATGAGAAGTAGTGGGTCACTGCAGCTTTGAGGACATAAGAGGGGTCCATATATTTGTATGTTGGTTTAAGATTGTTAAGAAATATGTGTATTTGAGTGTTAAAGAAAGGGGATCCGTAATGCAATAGAATTGTTATACATCACTCCATTAGTTTTTGACACTTAAGACAATGTTGGTGGACATAAACAGTTCTTCTCTTGTGATGGATCCAGAAGAGCCTACATTCTAATCTCTAATGTCCTCAGGAGACACAGCTTAGAGTTTTTTCATTAACTGAAAAGGAGAGTATAACTTAGTGGGCTCAAGCTTTCTGTTGGAGCATTTGCTCTCACTTACTTTACTTGTAAATTGCCTTATTTCATAGTAATGCCAACATTTTTGCACCAGAAAATAAGCTTAAGCCCCCGGGACAGCATCCTCAATATGGTCAAATTGTCAGCGAAGTTAGACTTCCATTTCTCAAGGATCAGCTTTAGAGTGGTTCATATTTTTAAATAGAAACTGATTTTAGCTTCACAAACATAAACTGAAATGTAATCTTGTTTCTTTGTAATATCACTTTTAGTTATGGATTGTTTGGCTGGGATACATGAGTCATACTGGTCCACTTCATAGGAGTGATTCAGAGTCTTTTTAAGTCTGCATTTTCTTTTTAGTTCTGCCCATTCTAAGTTAATGGTCCTTTCATTAATACTCACTCAATACTGTGTTATTGCTGCCCGTCTGTTCTGCTGCTATGGAGAACTAGACAGCTGTATTTTTATATTTTGTTTGAGGGTGAGCTAGATGATGATGATCCAGTTCCCTGGAAATGAAGCGACTTGTGAATGCAGTGCCAAAATGCTTAATTAATAATTTAACGACATTTAATCACTTCATCTGATTTGTCACAGACTCTCACTGGTGTTACAGTATTATAAAACTGCCTTGTGTTATCCTATGATATTTTTTCCTCATCAGTGTTCTTATCCAAACAAATTATGTGAAGGTACTTGTGATGTAAGTGTATGAATAATCCAACACATCACCACTCCTTAGACACTACTGAATATATATACTATGAAATAAGTTACAAGTAAAAGAGGTACAGAAAGATCAGTCGTCAAGAAACACATGTCAGGATTCACAGCCAGAAATGTTAGGACCCAAGTGCAGAGACACTGGGAGCGTAGTTAAGAACAAAACCAGTCCAGGGTCAAAAACCATAGGGCAGTCCACAACAGGCAACAGTATCAAAACGGGAAAGGCAGGCTCAGAATCCAAATACAGGCAGGTAATCGGTACACAGGTAACCCAAATATACAGGAACAACAGATCCAAATCAAAAGGCAAACGCTAAATCCAAAGACAGACAAAAATAAAATTAAAAAAACAAACAGGAAAACTTAGAATAAACACTGGGAACTCTGGAGAACACTAGAGTATGGCTGGGACATCGACAAACTGGCAACTAAAGAAAGGAAAACATACAAAGTAAATACAAAGAAAAACAAAACAAGTTCACCAGAATTACAGGGTGAGGGAGCCACCTTTGTAGTCAACCAACAGTAATGGCTTTAAAACACAGAGTAAGATATCCGATTATACAATGGTATGCCGCCTGTGTAATTGGAGGCTGGCTATTCAGTGGGCAAAGACATAAAAGTGTGTGTGTGTGTGTGTGTGTGTGTGTGTGTGTGTGTGTGTGTGTGTGTGTGTGTGTGTGTGTGTGTGTGTGTGTGTGTGTGTGATTTTTGTGTGTACAAAATAATATTCATCCATCGATTTTCTGTAACCACTTATCAAAGATGTGCATGTGCGCTTTCCATTTAGTCATTTTCCTATGTCATACAGCTGACAACTATGTATGTAGCAAATGCATATGTAGTGATGTAAAGTCAAAACAGTAATTAAATATATTCATGTCAAAGTCTCTCAAATGACTGCAAATGAACACGGTGTGAAATACACTGCATGAAACTATGAAAAACATGTCAAAACAAGACTAAGCACACACACATATCACGTCCATTATGTGTGATTATAATGACCCTGTTTTTATATGCAGATCTATGGAACCATTCAAGACTTTCCACTTTAGCGTTATCTTTTCTTTCTGGCTCTCCAAGATGCTTTAAATTAACACTCTATTGACAGTCTGCTCAGGGGTGACTATCTGGATCTGGAGCGTCAGGATTGATTACATGTTCCATTGGATCACAGGCTTTCTGAATAAGATGGATGACCCTGACAGAGAAGATGCAAGGGAACGAGTTGATTCCCATGACTTGCACGCACAGAGTGCTCGTCAACACAAAGGCACAAAATGCACACGTTCAAACTGATATTTATTCATTTATTTTTTTGACTCCACAGATAAACCTGCAGAGGAAAATGAGGGTTACCGGACTAATTACCCAGGGTGCAAAGCGTATCGGCAGCCCCGAGTACGTCAAGTCCTACAAAGTAGCTTACAGCGATGACGGGAAGACTTGGAGAACGTACAAAGTCAAGGGCAAAGATGACGATATGGTGAGACACACAGACACACAAGCCCATTGCCATCCCTCCACTCTCCGTCTGTAAGGCACGGACAAAGATACACACGTGCGCACACTCACACACAATGCACACGCAGCAAGGAGAGACTGTGCACTCACAGTCAAGGGCAGGGTGGAGGACGTGATGAGATGGCTTTTTAATTAGCTTGCACACACCGGGCCCATCTTGCTGCCCCCCCAACCCCTCCTCTTTTATGACTTCTAGATTGAATTTTTATACTATTTGGGGATGAACAGCGACCAAATAGGCCACACAGCGTTCTATCATTCCTGACAGCAAACCACGACTGTCCTCCGTTTGGCCGAGCTCCGAATGACCTCAAACATCCAAACTTCTTTTCAAATTTATCTCACCGGGCGATGAGCTTGGAGTTTAATATTCTGTTATCTGAGTTTTATTTGCTGTCTTTTTTTTTTTTTTAGCTCATGCATGAGTGAATTTGACATTTTTTATAGTATTTTTGGAGGTGGAAGCGCTAACTGTGTGATCATTCAGGGTTAAATACCTGTTCAGCAGGACCTGTCAGTGTGTTTGAGGTAGTTACGTGCCTCATCCTTGACAACCATTGGGGATTTTTTTTATCCACAATGACCTGTAACCACACAGTGACAGCTCCTATTTCCTATATGAAAGCACACTGTCTTTTCCCTGCCTCGTTTTCTCTTTCTCTGTCGCCGTCTCTCTGTGCCTCACCCTTACCCATCCAGTGCATAAATCACTCAGATCTGAGAGTTTCTGTCAGACTATGTCGGGTCATTTGGATAAAACACTTCTGAAGGTATGGCGATATAATTGGAGCACTAATTTAAGCACAATACTGTTCTTATGAATTAGGGGCTCAAATGGTGCGAGAAATTGTCTGTTTTTCCCTGTAATTCTACCTCATTGACCTTGAATGAGAGCCATTTGTTAAGTGTGGAGTAGACACTCGAGACAGCAACAGATAGGAGACTGTCACAGTATGGCACTGATCTGATTCACCATTCTCTCCACCCCCGTCTGCTGTTATTTCATTCCCTGCAACAGATTTTCAGAGGAAATGTTGATAACAACGCTCCATCAGCCAACTCCTTCACGCCTCCCATTGAAGCCCAGTATGTGCGCATTTACCCGCAAGTCTGCAGGAGGCATTGTACCTTACGCATGGAGCTTCTTGGCTGTGAGCTAACAGGTGAGTGATCATCACATAATCACATAATCCCCTGTATTGTGTCTCCTATATAGTAGTTACATACTGCAACTGAAAAATATACTTTTTTTATTGCACAGCTTTATAATCTTTATTCTGGAACCTTTGCACCTGCTGAACAAAACAGTACAACTTTAATTTTATGTTTTATATTTACATATTTCCTTTGACTGTTTTCTCATGCTTCATTGTTTTTTCTGCCTTATATTTATCCACCTTGTACTTACAGGTCTTTCTTTTATATTTTGTTCCTACTATGTTCATTGTTATGCACGGAGGCTGCGAGGTCAGGAGGCTTAGAAACATGTGTTTGTTTTTGTTGTTGCCAGGCTGCTCCGAACCACTGGGAATGAAGTCAGGCCATATCCAGGACTATCAGGTCACGGCCTCCAGCATCTTTAGGACTCTCAACATGGACATGTTCACTTGGGAGCCTGGAAAAGCCCGGTTGGACAAACAGGGCAAGGTCAACGCTTGGACAGCTGGACACAGCGACCAGTCACAGTGGCTGCAGGTAAGATGTCAGGATTTGTCCAATGCATAGAGTACTAGCATGTTAGAGTAAATTGACTCTGTTCCATATTAAATGCTAACATTTTTTACAGATTTAACTTCTATCTCTGAATATCTGCACAGAGAGCCTACATTATGTAAAAGTGATAGATCTGCTCTGGATGAAGTTCACTCGATCTGCAGGCAGACAACCGATGAGCAAGGATAAAAGTGATTTTTGGATTCCATAATACTTGAACCACTTGCTTGATGATTAACCATTTGTGTACAAAGCCGTAGGAGAAAACAGCTAAGACTGATAACAGATGATCTCCCATCACCTCATTAACTTGCAGTGTTACAGTAGCATGCATCTTTCTGAAGCCACCAGGGCAGAGAGGATCAGCCAGCTCAGAACAGAAATGTTGACTAGAGATTTGCTCCCGTTAAGCTTTGTGGGAGGAGGCTGCTTCTCTGAGCTGATACCATTTGTTGAACCGGAGAACAAGCTACCATTACTTCAAACAACAAATACGTGAGTGGAGAAGATATATGAGGAATGTGCTGTGAAATCGAGGCCTGAACTGCAAAGTGCTGACAAGGTAGCTGTTACGACTGACAGTGGTGTTGGGATCACTTGCTCCAACTTCCCTGCATTTCGTCTTGTGTGTTCAAATTTCAGTTATATTCTTGTGTTATAATTTTTCCCATGTACTTGAGTACTCACTGATGATTAAATACAAGTAGTCTAATAAGTTTTTTAAAAAAATTAAAAAATTTCTATCCCTAGTGGGAATTAAATCAGTATTAGCAGGGACATTAACAACAATAAGCAAGGCTGTTGGAGATAGCTGCTTTTCACCGTGCTGAAGGATTAGCTCTCACCTCCTCAGCACAGAGATTGATGGTGTGTACATAGTAATGCATGCCGATGGATTCAATTATTATTATTACATAGGACAATAAATTATTATTATGTAGACTGTGAGGGAAAGTTGAAATCCTACCTCCGTTGGAGCTGACAGTATTATTCCTAGAAACAATCTGCGATAGGTAGGCTTTTTTTTTTTTTCTCATTCCAGTCTTTTTGAATCTGACACCCGTCCTGTCTGGCCTGCTTTGGAGGAGTTTAGTCTTGTTATGGGGGCTGCAGCCCAGCTTTTGTATGTCTGTGAAAATAGCCAATACATTTGTTTTCATTACAGTAACTGATGGCTTGAAATTGTCTGCTGAAAGGCATTTCTCTGTGTGAACACTCGCCATTGTGCCTAACAACATGGGAGATTGATGAAGGCCTGAGGAGGTTAAGATACATATCAATCGGATTCACTGCGAGCCGAGCTCGCCCTCACGTGTGGCCTTGTAATGAAAATTTTCTATATCCTTTAGATAAAAGGCAGTAAATGCTTTTATCACTCCAAGCTGTAAATCTAATAGCATAGGAGAAATCATCTTCGGGAATCGAAGATCAGAGGAATTTCTTTGATTTCTTGGCCTTCCTGCTGCACCCGCTCCACACACACCACCTACTTAGCAGTGACACAGTTAGCGCTCCGTAGTCACACAGACGTGCCAGGCCGTTATTCGATTCGCTGGGTCTTGGGTCAGAAATTTTTTTATTATGCTGAAAGCTTTTTGCAGAGCGTGAGGGTATGGAGGGCTGTGTGTGTCAGAGGAGACAGGCACCAAGGCAGGTCCCATCAAAACTACGGCTAAGCAAAATTGATTGCTCTGGGTAAAGAAAAACTTGTGGTCTCATATTACATGCTGTGCCGACAGGAAAGGATAGATGTCATATAGACGCAGTGAGAAAATCAATGGCTTTCACTGCCATGCTTTTTTGCTCACACAGGCATATCAAATATGTGGCTTTTGAACAGCAGGAATTAAGAGTTAGATACTTAAGACAGAGTGTGCTTTCACATTTGTACTGATCAGCTGGAGCTCTGCAGTGATTGCCATAGACGCATTTGTCAACTCCAGCAGTCAGTGTCGTCTTATACTCTGGTTGCCATGGCAAATAATTGATTCTCAGTGACGTTACTGAATGAGTTTAAGCCTTAAAGATGAATGGAATTAATCAACCCTAATGACAAATTAAGTATTTCTATTAATCAAGACAACTCCTCTGGTGTGCAGTGGATGCAGCGGAAAAGAATGTCCAGCTGGATTTCGTGATGCATTGGACTGGACTAGATCTCATTTCAATAGCAAAACATGGAGTCGAGCTCATAAATTGATTTCATCTCTCATATTTCTCTATTTTTTTGTGTTGTTTTTTTTTGTAGTTTATGGTTATGTACCAAAGTATGCATTATAGATGGTGATCAGTTCTTTTTCTTCATATGGCACCAGAGATTAAAATGCTCTTATTAGTGGTCATCTACTGTAAATCATAGAAATCAAGTTTAGAACATAGTTTTCTGCACACTAGATACTTAAGAATACAATACTGTCCCACAAAACACTGTAAAAAACACTGTAAAAAAAAAAATAAATAAAAAATATATATATATATATATATATATATATATATATACATACTCACCAAGAAGTGGATATGTTTGGGGACAAGCTCAAGTTATTCTCTACTAGCAGTATATAGAATTGCACAGAGGGAGACTGAAAGGGGTTTGAAGCAAACTGAGCTGCCAAGAGTTCCAGCTGGCATAAGCTGATTAGTTAATTGTGTACATTAGCATGTAGATACTTTAAATTTCAGTTTCTCTCCAAATGCAACATGTGCACTGCAAATTTTCTTACATGGTGTTCTAGGACTCTTTTTTAATGGGTAACATTCCTCAGGCAAGGAAATAAACATGGTTGGAATGAAGTCATCTCATCTCTTCATCTCACATCACAAAATTGCATTGCAGTCAACCAAGTACTTTGCAAGGATTCACTTTCCTGATGTCAAAGTCTGAATCACATCCCATGTAGTCATTGAAACTGAATATGTTCCAATAGGCAGACCCTGGAAGCGAAGAAGACGAAAACTTTAAATACGTTTTTTGTTGTTTCCTAATTGGAAAGAGAACAAGAGCATCATTCAGACACACTTGCTGCTTCTGCTATGCTGCATACAGAACACCACTGATGGACCAGGATCTTACACCGACTCAGATGCAAAAATCATGTTTTATCAATACCCTATATAAAATAAAACTTACAGTTCTCACATTAAACCTATTTATAGTTGTACCTTGACTAAGTCTACCATGTGTATGCTTTGTAATTACATGTTGGCATTGATGTGAGACCAAGTTTGAACATCAGATTAAATGAATGCGTTTAAATGAAAGACATTCAACAGCATATTATCCTGTAGATGTTAAGACACCTATGCAGTTAAAAAGAAAGAAAAATATGTCTCAAATAATCTGAGCAAGTTTTTTTTTACATTCATTTGTGTATCTGATGATTTCAGAATTGAAAGAATTGTAAACCTGGTGCAAATACACCAGATTAGAAGTTGGTTATCAACTGGGAGTTAGCTGGTTAATAAAGTGCTGTTAATGAAAGTAGGTTGAAAAGATTACTGGTCTCAAATTGGATTCTCTTGACAAACTTGAAGCGTGTTTTCCTCACATCCTCATAAGCTCACAAATCCCTGTGGCAAGGAAGCAGAAAAAGAAATGGGCTCTGAGTTTGCTTTGGTCGGTCGCAATCTTTAAGCTTTGCACACAAGATTAAACTAAATACTAACCCTTTTGTTTAGCTACAAAACAGTGGCAGGTTCCAGTGAGCCATAAGCTAGCGCTGTGCAAACACTTTACTACATAAGAGATTTATCACTAAAACCACTTGCTGTTGTTTTCTTTTTTTTTTATCAGGAAATGCTCATTTCCTGTCACACAGCATCCAGGCAAACTAAGTGCTGCATACGACCATTGTCAGACTGTGTAGGTAGGATATAGAGTATGTTAGTGATAAAAAAATCATCTTCTCACAGCAGCTCCGCACTCAAAATTATTACTTTAAAAAAATAAAAGCAGCTGTAAAACTTATCTGCGGACCACATGCAGCACATGGCTCTGAAACTTAAACGGTTATTTTTGAATGAATATTTGACAATACGTGTCATATAAAAAATATTTTTGGCTTGTTGTTGGCCTGGCAGGGGGGTCTCACCACCAAGCCTGTACAATGGTAGGGGGAAAACTGAACTCCAACCAGTCACATTTGCTCACATTACCGCCAAGCAAGCAAAGCAGTGGCCCACCACTGGTTTTTAGTCATATTAGATATGGTTCACAAAGCTGCATATTATAATTATGTTTTTGAGTATACATATAGTATAAATTACATATCACATACATCTGTCCAGTAAATGCTGACAAGGTGTAAACTTTAAAAAAAACATGTAATATAAAAATGTTAATGACATTTATAGTGCAACATGCATGACTTAATTTGTAACTTGTAAATTAACTGTAGCTGGCAAAGGTTACAAAACAAGCTATGAAAGTAATTTCATTCTGGTAGTTCATTTGTTATCCCTGTCTCTGAGGTTTTCACACCTAATTATCTCCTTAAAGTGATAAATATGTGTGGTGTGTAGCTGTGGCATCCTGATAATCACCCCTGCCTCTGATGATGCAGAGAGCTAAAACTTGTGGGTGAAGACTTTGTGAGAACTTCAGCCTCCCCTATGCAAATAGTATATTGATGCTAATTTGTAATATAAACTGTGACATGACATCCTTTTTTCTGAAAAGTCCTTTATGTGCCTGAGCAGGTAAAATAGCTCATAGTGGATAAGTAGACCAACGGACTGCTTATGACATATTTATATGTAGTTTTACTTCAGCTTCAGTGGAGACAGGGTTGACACTGGTGAGGCATTTGTTTGCCACAAATCCGTGGCTTCTAATGTGGAGAATGGATGATTAACCTTACAGTGATTAAACAAAAAACATTTTTAATCTACTTCTTACGTGAAAAAAGATCAATGTTTACATTTTATTACACAGATTTATCCATATATTGCCACTGTTTTTGCCATCGAATCATGTATGGATCAAAAAAGAAAACACCCAGCTGCAGGCAGGATTAGAATTTGTCATTCTGAATGCAAAACCGTAAAATCATATGATCCCGGGAGCTTACGTGCAGAGCAGAGCCCACTTAACAATTCACCATTGACTGCTGTGAGATTGGCGGTTTGCATAGGTGTGTGCTAATGAGGTAAATACTGTGGTGGCATCTTAGCAGCTAAGGCACTGCCTTGCACATGGGGAAGAAGTGTCTCTCTGTTGGAGTACACAGAACCGAGGAGAAATAACAGTGGGGGATTAAAAACCCCGGGCAGAGCAGACAAAGACAAGTGAGGATGCATGAGTGACCTTTCACACTCCTCCTACACTCACCGCTGTATTAAGCCTGTTTCCTATCCCTGATTCTGAATTACTGCCAAATGATGGCTAGGGTGGGTCCACATCGAGTGCTACAATTAAACTTTGCTTGAGCCCCGCAGGCATACTGTACTGGCCTCAGGAATAGAGGTGAATAATCTGAATTGAGTTGTAAGAATGATAAGTGAGACTGGCGCAAAAGTGCATCTTTTAGTGGTACAAGATAGCAGTACTCAGAAAACATTTGCAGCTCTATGACAGAACTGGGTTGCAGCCGTTTGATTGTGGACTTTGGTAAAATCCATCTGTGCAGTACAGAGCAGCCAGAGATGATGGGGCCTATCAAGGAGTTAGTTGATATGCTGAATTCCTACTTTTTGTATTTGACAAAAACTTGGAGACATCGAGCATAATCCTGATGGGACATGCAGAAAGTGCTCTAAACTCACAAAGATAAAGCATTCGAACATATGAGGAACATCGCTGCGGTCTTTGAACGCAGCATCAGGCTAATAGATCCTAGATGGCGTCACCAAGATCCATGTGTTTCAATTGCCATGGCGACATGAATGAACACGAGATAATTGACATGCAGAAGCCAAGCTTCAAAAGTAGATAAAAGGTAGATGAAGGTGTTTCTACTCTGTGGTGAATTGCTTTTCTAATCTATATCATCATGGGTATTATGTTTGAGCCTGGTAAAAGAGTAGAGTTTAGGAGATTAGTACCTGTCTGACTGGCATGGTTTGTCGGGGATAAAAATCTTCACTCAGAGCTTATTTAAATGACATATTTGCATACTCCAAGAACGCTACAAAGGTTTGTTTGATCCCCCAATGACTTGGAGGCAGCAGATACTACCTCAGAAACTTCAGATATTTAGCACAGTATTCCTGACCTTAAACCAAGAGAGAAGTGTAAAAATCCCAAAATATTGGCTTCCACTTGAATTCCTGTAAAAGTCAAATAAATAGGCTTAATTCACAGTCCAAAGCTCTATAAATAAAGCACTCCTTGGACCTGAAGTTTACTTACATCAATGGCGTTGTCCCTTGTTATTCCAGAGGAGATTGTCAGCAGACTGAGTGTCAGAGTGTAGTCTTGTCATGTTTAGGCTGGACACAGTACAAGCAGCTCTTCAGATGGATGCAACCCAACACTTGATCTGGGATGATCCATCTTGTACTATCCATCTGCTTTGGATCACCTCTCCTTCTCACCTTATCCCTGTGAGTGACAGAGCAACCTCTAATTGGCCGATTTAGCCGAGTGAACTGAGCGAATCAGAATAGCATCTTCTGCATCAGTGAACGGCTGCATGATGCATGTATCTGGATGGAAAATGAATACATGAATATGGAAATTAGTTTGCAAACTTTAAGTTGAATACAATATCTGACTAAATACTGCAGTATAACTGGCTGGCAAAACAGAGCAACACTGATAACATACATAGATATTCACAGACAGTACAGTAGCGAGTGGCACTGAATGCATGACAGACACAGATGGCAGAAGAAGAAGACAGATGACGACGTATTTAGGACTTTTTTTTTTGCAACGGGCAAATATGAAATCAATTTTGCAAAGAGAGAGATTAAATGATTTTTACTTTTAAGTGTAGCTTTTACTGTGCATTAAGTTCTTTAGATTTAAAAAATGATGAGCTAAATCAAAAGAATGTTACATTTCTGTAGTGCAGCCTGCGACAATTTAGTTTAACTATAACATACTTACAGACCTTACATAGTACGTTATGCATATTTTATCATAAAGTAGTGATTGGAATTTTCTCTGACTGAAAATGTTTCTCTTTCTCCATGTTTTTGATTGACTAAAAAGTCCTCATCAACCTCAGAGGCAAATAATTCCCACTGTTTGCCGCTGGTTCATAAGTATCAGTGCATGTTAACACTTTGCAATTGCATTTTTCCACGTGGAGTCGAAGCGGCTGTGAACATGCACTTGTTGTAATCAAACCAGGTATTATCATTAAGCAATTTTGCCCAGCATAGCCTCCATATTTAACCGCTACCTCAAAAATATCACAACCAACTATGTTTCTTTTAATCAATAGAGTTACAGTAGCTCAGTGTTTGTTTCATCCACCCATAGAGGAGAGTGGCTTTAATTTGTCCCATTGAAACTCTCAACTCTCCTCGAGTGTTTTTCTTCCAAAGATGAAGAGAAAAGCTGCCTTGGAGAGGATGGAGGCATTGTATCAAGAAAGGACTGGAGAGGGATTTTGATCTGGGATAGAAATAATCATGTCTTTATTTCAAAAACAAGAGACTAGTATACTCTGTTGAATATACTTTCATGGGAAATATATTGAGAACTTTCAAGGGTGAGCTGTACTCTGTGTTCTTCAAGATAACGCCCCAATCCAAAACACATTCCTTACAATGAATTGTGAGGCAGCATACAGAGGGTGTCCCGTTAAATACAGTATTTTTATTACTGTCATGTTGATCCAGTCGAAACTAGATAAGAGCACTTCTCCCTGTAGATCTGATTATTCAAAGTTAAAATCACATGAGATGCATCCTTTATTTCACAAGCTGCTCTGCTTCTTCTCATTCTTTGTCCTTCTGAAAGTGAATCAATAGGAACAGCACCTGCAGCCAGGGTTTTTTGCTAAACTAATTAAAGAAACAGAATGTTAGAAGGACAACGTCTGCAGGTGGTTTCTGTTGCAATCAGTGAGATGCGCACAACCATTTATTCACAGCTGTTATGTTTGAAAAAGTATCAGGCTGCATTAAGTACATTTCACCTTGATTTTATTCCTTCACAGGACCTAACATGATGATATTAATCACCCAACACAATCTGGAAAGTCTCACACATTTACAGTATGCCAGCGTAACAAGTTACATCCCTATGTTGATTATCAAATATGCAGATAATTAATTAATATATTAACTGCGTCTCATCTAGTTTTTTTACTTTCCTTCTTTTAAATATTGTAGAGAAGATCTGAGCTAAATCACTACCCACTAACACGAAGCTTTTAAGTCGGGATAACAGATGTAGTATACTGCATATTTCTCAGCCAGGATTGCTTTGGCTGATGTGCCAGCCCGGTTTCAGAAAGCCAAGATCAAATTTGCACCATGAAGCAGTGGAAAGTGTTTGCATGATTATACGAGTTGGCAAGTTTTTTTTTGTTGTTTTTTTTTTAATATGGAAGATCATATTAGGGGATTGTTGTTGGTCATTATCAGACCTCTACGGAGAGGCATGTCAGATGGGACCCGTCTGATTCTGGATATCTAACTCCTGGCCACCCAGTTAGAGATTCCTTCATATTACAAAACATATCCTAATTTAAATTGACTTAAATTCACTATGTTGGTTCAAAAATCTTCCATTGCTTGGACATTAATGTTGAGAACTCTACCAGGAAGAAGATCAGAGAAGATTTCTAGGAATAATCCACTCATCTGAAAACATGCCCGATCTAAATTTCATTAAAGTATTATTGTAAGAGTCTCATTCTAATACCATCCAATATGGCTCTTTCTTTGCTCATTTTAATTCAGTTTCCCTGTAGCTAGTGTGCTGATTCAATTAGCTTCCAAATGAAGTTACAGACGGGATGCTAAATCCATCTGCTTCCCAGATTCAATTGGATGGTTTTTAGTGTCCCCTCCCTCCAACTACACATCCTTTAATATACAAGTCTGAGTAGATCCTGTGTAATGCTGCTGCTTTGTTTTCTTTATCCAGGGGAGCCATCTTATCCTTCAGCATTCAGCATTTGATCCTCATCTCCCTGACCCATTCTCTACCTCCATCCCTCCCACTCCCTCTCAGCTAAGACTGGATGCATTTATTTGTTTTATCTTGGGTTGAGTGATTCATGAGTCTTCAGCTGTGCCTGCTGTAATCGTGGAATCTGTAGGAATTGTCAGAATTGCCAGAGCTTAAATCAGTGCAGCAGAGATTGGATCCAGTGTGTTCTGCATGTGTATCTCATGGTTTCAGACATGTTTCTAAGCCAAGGCATCCTCCGCTCATTCCATATGTTTAAATCAGACATCTTTATGTCATGTACCCAGGAGAGTGTGGACTGCACTTAAGCAGCACTGCTACATACTTTATGCTACAGTATTATGATTAATTCAGAGTAGTCCAGAGTTAAGATGGGGCTCTGCAGAAAACTGAGCGCTAATTAATTTCAGGCTAAATATCCTTTTGCAAATACCGCTCATGTCCATAAATGTTACCTATTTTGTCATTTTAAAATTGACTTTTTCATTGCATGTGAACCACACCTTTGATTTTTTTGTGCAGAGAGTGTTTGTGTGTATGTGTGCACACATGTGAGAAATTGATATAAATATTTTATACACCATATGAGAAGGCAGGAGAGGGGAAAGAGGTATGATGAGCTGCGAGTGCAGCAGCCGGAGTCATAAACGATTTTATTTTTAACTCAGCCATTTTGTAGAACCTTTAAAAAACGTGTGTCATCGTTGTTAGAATTGAAACACAATATATTAGATCGTTAAATCATTTCACTTGCTTAGTATTCCAACAGAGAGCCTTTTTTTCTTTCCCTCCAGCATGAATTACATATTTGGTTTCATACAAGATTACACAGGGAGACAGACTACTTTAGATTTTATCAGTAATATGTCCATCACATGTCTAGTCACAGGGAACATTAAACAGAGTGTAAAATCCCACAAGCCCCTAACTAGTACAGCATCAAGGGCATTTTCTTGTGCACACATTGCTCTGAGTTCATCACTTCACTCATGATGACACAGTGTGCAACTCCTTTGTTATAGAAATGATGTTCTCCTTGCTGTAATAGCTCTTAATGATCCAGACCACCATGACTGATTCCTCCATCGCTATATGCAACCATTTAGTCGCAACTTGACGTGCTAACTTAGGTTCCATCTGGTTTATATGTTCTATGGCTGTGCGGCGATTTGAATTTCAGGTCGCAATTTTGTGTCCTTTAATGCGCCGGCTTTGACGAAAGTCTCCTCTATTGGGTCTAAATGTGAGCTTTCTATTTTAAGCCACTTTAGTCATTGTATTGAATTATAGATGGAGAGAATGTTTGTGTTTCAGGTGTTTGTGTGGCAAGCTGTTAAAAGAGTGATTCACTTTCTTACACACTCATTTTACACCTCATTAAAATGAAGAATTAAATAACAATGCTCAATAACATTCAGATATATCATAAAAAAGCTGTGGCCCCCATGATCAACAACACTAAACAAATGCACATAGCAAAATGAGATGAACAGAAAACATTTTGTAGGACTAGTATTTATCATAATAAACCAGATGACATATATTTGGCTTTTTTACACTAAGTCTATTGTTGGACTGGTTTTAAGAATTTCTAACAAGTATTTCCATCTCATTTGTTGACTACGAATGATATTTTGTGATAATTAGTGTCGAGCTTATAATGTCATCCCTTCTTAGTTACTTACTACTTTATTATTGGGGTCTAAATCAATCGCGTAATTGTTGTGTTTTGTGAACTATGACACTTTCCTTTCAGCTTCTCCTCTCTAATCGCAACATTTGTAAAGATATACTCCCCTTTGACTGCTCCTCTATCAGAAGATACTCTTACATAACTGCATTCATTCATAGGAGCTGGAGCAGCAGCAGATCACCAATACTTTTTCTAATTACTTTCAATAACAAGCAAGACCTCTTAAGCTCCCCAACAAACATGTCCACATCTCCTTTAAAAAAAACAAAAAAAACGGGTAAAAAGCAGGTAGCTCACAGGATAGTCATGTTTGAATTTTGAACTGATAAGACTAAGAGTTTACAGTCGTACTTGAACAAAGCACTGCTTTGAGCCGAATGTTAACTTTAGCACGAAAACTGAAAATGCTCACAATTATGCTAGCATATTGATGTTTAGCAAGTACAATGCTAACCATGTTAACCAGTGTCCAAGCATTCAAGTGTTATTTTTGCTGGAACACAAAGTTGCTGGAGCTGTTGGCAGTGTCATTATTTTGGGGGGAATTTGGTCAAAAACCAAAGTATCTGACAGTTGAATCTTTTCGCCAGGGGTCATCAAATTTATTATAATTCATTCAAAAGGCCAACTCATTTAATAGATGTTGAAATATTTCACTGATTAAATGCAAATTTTGAGCCACTAATGATACAAGATGAGAAATAAAAGGATCCCCAAAGGTAGTGGGATTCATCCTCGGGCCACCATTGAAATCTGCTTGTTTTATTTTATGGCCAAAGTAGCAGTTTAGATCCATTCCACTACCCTAGCTAAAAATGTTTGACTGCACCGTGAGCATCCAGTATTTGAAAAAAGAGCTTCATTCGGCCCTTGCAGATAGCTTCAGGTTATCTACATGCAGGTGTCATTCATGATGTGTTTAAGCATGTTAGGCATACTGGGAGGATGCAAATGTGCTGGCAAGAAAACTCAAGTGAAGAGGAGACAGGAGGAGGATGTTCAATGAATAGCAATGCCCATTCCATGTAAAACTGTTTGCTTTCTTAATCTGTGCACTTGCAACCACTTTGCAATTCACATTGACTCGCAGCAAAGTGCTTTTCCCATATATATATCCCCACATTTTGGCTGTAAGATGCGCCTTAACCGGCCAACCTGATGACTCTCTTAATCTGCTGCCAAAACAAGTCATCTTGAACTGCAACAAAGACATCTATCCTCATGACAGGCCAGCTCATTCCACATGGAGATGTTTCTTCAAGCACAGTGCATTGGATTCACATTCTATCTTCAGCATTAAGAAAAATTGCATGTAAGTTAAATATAAAATGAGAAAATGTTAAATTCTTGCTTAAATGTGATGAGTGCTGTACTGACCAGCCTGAGGTTATGTTCTCTCTGCTGGATTGCCTCTACTGTTGTCAATGCTTTAAGGCAACTGAGTCACATCATCTCAGCAAGTGTTTATTCCTTTCCTCCACCTCTCATAATTAGAATCATGTGATCTGAACCATGTGTGTCTTTGTCACAATTATTTTTCTGTGTGTTGCAGAGTGATGTAAATTCCTGCACAACATGACAAACCGCTGAGAGAAACAGGAACATAAAAAAATCATAAATACCACATTACTGTAGAAGAACAAACAAGAGAATGAAAAAGGAAGTTGATTGAGAATTTGTGTGTGGGTGTGTGTTCATCGCTGAGAAAGAGCAACAGAGATTGAGTCATAATGAAGAGATGGTGGGTGAGACTGTCTCCTTTGAGAATGTACATAGAAGTAAAATAAACCAAATAGTGTAGCTGCACATTTGTAAAGTCTGTATATATCATGATATCTAATCAGGTTTAGGTTGCAGTTCAATTAAGTCATCAACTGTTCTGTGTTTTCTGTAACAAATCTCGTCGTGTTTTTAATTTGCTTTTATTATACACAAATAGTTTTTGCCTCTAAAGTGGGTCTATTTGTGGATTTTCATCCTATAACACGGTTTAATGTAGCTGTTACTAAACACTCTGCCTCATTTTACAAGCTGCCTGGAGGTGTAAAGGTGTGCCTACTCAAAAATTTGCATCCAGCCATCAGCAAGCTGTTAGCTCTTATGACTCATCTCATTTCAACCTGCAGCCATTTATAATCAGAACCCTCAATTTTACATTTTAATAAGTCATTAGGGCTGTATTTGTTGTCCAACGGTATAAGTCTATGGAGGGCTACAGGCCATTTGTTTTCTACAGCAATAAACAAAACAAACAAAATTAAAGCTGCAAGCAGCATTGAACGGGCCCTTGCACACCGGCGCCTGATGGGGCGTGTGTCTGTCAGGGCGTGTGCCCGTTGGGCCTCGCGCCATTGTCGGCCTCAAGACTACACACCTGGATAAATACAAGGCTGTGTATTTGCATGCATTTTGGACACTGACAGACGGATTGTGATGTACCTTATTTTGTCCACTATGTGGCGCTACACACCACCTAATAATTTTGACTCATCTTTGATTATCTCATGTGAAGGCCACACCATGAAAATGTAATCAAAATCAAAGAAAAATTGTCACGAGACATTTTCGCATTTGCCCACAGGTGGTGCTATGACTGTTACTCAATATTGTTGAGTAGATGTCTTCAGGGTGGATCTTTAAACATGTCTACCAAATTACAAAGATGTAGGTTAAACACAGACTCAGGGATACTTATTTGAAGTTTTAAGGGGGGCGCTATGGAGCTAATTTGGCACAACCGATCCGGTAAACCATATGAGATTGTAAGTAGTACGACCTTTAATGAGTGTGTTAATTTTGGTGAGCATCTGAGCGTCCCTGGCCTCTCAACACCAAGTTCCTGTTTGATGGCGAACATCAAACGTCGCGAAGCCGCCATTAAACCCAAACTCACAATATTCACAATAATGACTCATCAAGGCCTTATGGCTTTACTGACCAAATTTTAGGTCGCACGCTTCATGCTCGGGCCCTAATAATAATTCTTTGCAGAACAATAGGGTCCTCACACCCTCAGTGCTAGGGCCCTAATTACACATCAAATTTGGAAAGAAACACTTTTATTGGAAAAAAATGCATTAATTAATCGCTACCTGGTATTTTGAAGTAGCAGTACTCCAAAAGTACAAAGTATAAGTACTTCATAATAATTGTACATGTAGTGCTATATACACTCGAACCACACACATATGTGCCATGAAGGCACTATTGATAATAAAGTTTTAATTACCCATCAAAGGTAATACCCTTTTTATTTAATTTTTATTACTCATAAGTTGTAAAGAAATTTGATCGTTACATGGTATTTTGAAGAAAGATTACTCCAAAAGTACAAAGTACAAGTACTCCATAATAAGAGTAATTATAGGACTCTATGTCCTGTAACGGAACATATAAGTATCATGAATGTACTATTGAAAATTAAGTTTTTATTACACATCAAAGTTGGAAAGATATGCATTACCGGAGGAAAAAAAACATTATTTTGACTGTTACATGGTTTGTCAAGGTAGGATTACTCGAAAAGTACAGAGTAGAGGTACTTCATAATAAAGGTAATTGCAGGTTTCTATGTCCTCAAACGGAAAATATAAGTATCATTAATGCACTATTGAAAATTAAGTTTTTATTACACATCGAATTTGGAAAGAAATACATTATTGGAGGAAAAAAGCTAATTGTTACATGGTATTTCAAGGTAGGATTACTCGAGGAGTAAAAAGTAAAAGTACTTCAAAATAAGACTAATTGTAGGTCTCTATGTCCTCTAACCGAATATGTAAGTGTCTTGAGAGCAATATTGACAATTAATGTTTTATGACACATCAAAGTTAGAAAGAAATGCATTATTAGAGGAAAAAAAGCATTATTTTGATCGTTACACGGTATTTCAAGGTAGGATTACTCAAAAAGTACAAGGTACAAGTACTTCATGATAATTGTACCTGTAGCGCTATATTTCCTCTAACAGAAAATATAAAAATCATGAAGACAATATTGAAAATAAAGTTTTTATGACACATCAAATTTGGAAAGAATTGCATTATTTTAGGAAAAAAAGCATTATTATTTCGATACATGGTATTTCAAGGTAGGATTACTCAAAAAGTACAAAGTAAGGATACTTCATAATGATTGTACATGTAGTGCTATATATCCTCTAAAAACTGATATGAGTGGCATGAATACAAAACTGAAAATAAAGTTTTTATTATACATCAAAGTTGGAAAGAATTGCATTATTGCAGGTGGAAAAAAACTATTTTGATCATTGCATGGTATTTCAAGGTAGGATTACTCCAAAAGTACAAGGTACAAGTACTTCATAATAATTGTACTTGTAGTGCTATATGTCCTCTAACAAATGATGTGAGTGAAATGAATACACTATTGAAAATAAAGTTTTTATGACACATTAAATTTGGAAAGAATTGCATTATTGTAGGAAAAAAGCATTAGGGATAGGGTTAGGGTTGTTAAGGTTTGGACTAGGGTTAGGGTTAGGGTTTTTAGGGTTAGGGTTAGGGTTGGACTAGGGTTAGGGTTAGGGTTGGGCTAGGGTTAGGGTTAGGGTTAGGGTTAGGGTTGGACTAGGGTTAGGGTTAGGGTTAGGGTTTGACTAGGGTTAGGGTTGGGCTAGGGTTAGGGTTAGGGTTGTTAGGGTTAGGGTTAGACTAGGGTTAGGGTTAGGATTGTTAGGGTTAGGGTTTGACTAGTATTAGGGTTAGGGTTGGGCTAGGGTTATGGTTGTTAGGGTTAGGGTTTGACTAGGGTTAGGGTTAGGGTTGGATTAGGGTTAGGGTTAGGGTTTGACTAGGGTTAGGGTTTGACAAGGGTTAGGGTTGGACTAGGGTTAGGGTTAGGGTTGTGCTAGGGTTAGGGTTAGGATTGTTAGGGTTTGGGTTATTGTTAAGAGGATAAAAACTCAATTAAGTACCCCTACTGAATTCTATATCTTGGGAATGGAAGGTTGTAGAGACTCGGGACCAACGTCCGTCTGGGGTTTTTCGGGGTCTCTAAGAACGCCAGTCTTTGTCCTGAGTCTCTACGACCTTCCCTTCCTGAGATATGACATATCCAGTAGGGGGTTATACTGAATATGTGTATCTCGGGAATGGAAGGTCGTAGGGACTCGTGACCAATGTCCGTCTGGGGGTTTTCGGGGTCTCTAAGAACGCCAGTCTTTGTCCTGGGTCTCTACGACCTTCCCTTCCTGAGATATGACATATCCAGTAGGGGGTTATACTGAATATGTGTATCTCGGGAATGGAAGGTCGTAGAGACTCGGGGACAATTCTAGCGTGTTCAGCGCCCCCAGAATATGGCAGACGGATCTTGGTTCCAAGTTGCTCCGACCTTCGGTTCCCGAGTTATACTTAAGTTTATTTTCTCATTGTAGATAAATGGGGCTTGGTGCACCTAAACTGAATATGTGTATCTCGGGAACGGAAGGTCGTAGAGACTCGGGACCAATGTCCGTCTGGGGGTTTTGGGGGTCTCTGAGAACGCCAGTCTTCGTCCTGAGTCTCTACGACCTTCCCTTCCAGAGATATGACTTATCCAGTAGGGGGGTATACTGAATATGTGTATCTCGGGAAGGGAAGGTCGTAGAGACTCGGGGACAAGTCTGGCGTGTTCAGCGCCCCCAAAATATTGCAGACGGATCTTGGTTCCATGTTGCTCCGACCTTCGGTTCCCGAGTTATACTTAAGTTTATTTTCTCATTGTAGATGAATGGGGCTTGGTGCACCTATATTGAATATGTGTATCTTGGGAACGGAAGGTCGTAGAGACTCGGGCCCAATGTCCGTCTCTGGGTTTTCAGGGTCTCTGAGAACGCCAGTCTTTGTCCCGAGTCTCTACGACCTTCCCTTCCCGAGATATGTTAGGGTTAGGGTTAGAGGTAGGGTTGGACTAGGGTTAGGGTTAGCGTTGGGCTAGGTTTAGGGTTAGGGTTGTTAGGGTTAGGGTTGGGCTAGGGTTATGGTTGGACTAGGGTCAGGGTTGGATTAGGGTTAGGCTTGGGCTAGGGTTTGGGTTGGTAGGGTTAGAGTTAGGGTTGGACTAGGGTTAGGGTTAGCGTTGGGCTAGGTTTAGGGTTAGGGTTGTTAGGGTTAGGGTTGGGCTAGTGTTATGGTTGGACTAGGGTCAGGGTTCGATTAGGGTTAGGCTTGGGCTAGGGTTTGGGTTGGTAGGGTTAGAGTTAGGGTTGGACTAGGGTTAGGGGTTAGGGTTACGGTGGGACTAGGGTTAGGATTGGGTTGGGTTAGGGTTTGACTAGGGTTAGGGTTAGGGTCGATATATGGTATCTCAAGGTAGTATTACTCCAAAGGTACAAAGTACAAGTACTATATAATAATGGTACATATTGTGGTACATGTTCTCTAACAGAAAATATAAGGATCATGAACACGCTATTGAAAATAACATTTTTATTACACATCAAATCTGAAAAGAATTGCATTATTTTAGGAAAAAAAGCATTAATTTGATCGATACATGGTATTTCAAGGTAGGATTACTCGAAAAGTATAAAGTAAGGACACTTCATAATGATTGTACATGTAGTGCTATATGTCCTGTAAGAAATGATATGAGTGGCATGAATACACTATTTAAAATAAAGTTTTTATTACACATCAAATTTGGAAAGAAGTGCATTATTGTAGGTGAAAAAAAGCTATATTTTGTTTTTTTAAAAATATTTTTCACTCAGAAAGGTGGCAAGGCACATAAAGGCTTTCCCTTGCACTCATTAGAGAGGTACTATATTTATTCAGTCAGCCACTGGTCATGAGATGGTCTACCTTCATGCCTTGTCCTAAAACAAAGGACAAGGTAGGTAGGTTTTGTTTTTTGTTTGATGTTGCATTAAGCAAGTCTTTATGCAATTAAGCAATTAATTATCTCTTAAAGTCATGATATGTAGCACTGTAGCTGCAAGTATGCTTGAGTTGCCATGGTGTTGTTGCTGTAGCATACAATCAAGGTACGCGACTGCACCACGTCACACTTATGTTACACATGATAAAAAGAGAAGGAAAGACATTCAGATCTCCTGAATGCTAATTCTGAATGAAAAAAAAATATTGTTCACGAGTCCAAGATCTTAAATCTGAGTCAAGTCTGAAGCCCTCTGAGGACAAGTCTAGATACTTATGAATAATGCTCCTTGTCCTACATTTTCCTCCCTTGTATTCAGCATCTAGAATTTTTCTGGTTGACCCATAGAAAAACTGACCATGCTTTCAGCCCTGAGGACAGTCAAAAATATACTTTAAAAAGTATTTTGTGCATTTACATGCAACGTTTGGAAGTGTGGTTGATGGTGTGTCTGACACATGGAATTATTTTCTTCATTCTTGTTATAGAACTAGTTTTAATTAATCGTGTAACTTTTCATTTCATTCCATGAACTGAAAGGAGGACTGCAATGATTTACTTTTGCACTTTTTCAAAGTCAGGGGAAGTCACAACAGATTTATATAATAATAGGTCGTCAATAGTTTGAACCAGCAGAGGCAAAGATATCTTGACTTTCAGTCCTTAGTACCGGAAAAGCTGCAGAAATGCTGGATCAAACATTTCCCAAAATGCAACTCAAAAGTATCTTTCTTTAGACCCTTTAAATGCCCATTTCTTTCAAACTCCACATCTCCACTTTAAAGGCAGAATTTGTGTTAAAATTTTTTTTGATGTGAACATGGTCTCTTCTTTGCATGACATGACTGTGACAAAGTATACAATGTAAAAATTTTAAGCATTTTTTTGTTTGTTTGTTTCAGTGTTTAATAAAGAAAATGTCGAGCTTTATCTCTTGCCACAGCTTTACGCATTAATGGCTGCTGGCCTGTGGTGGGATTGATGGGTCATAGCAATGTCCACTCATAACTCTCTAATTCTGATGTAATTCTGAAATCTGCATTTTCACATGTGAGATTTTACAGACAATATGCATTACACAACACACACACACACACACACGCACACACATACACATTTCCTGCAGGCTTTGAAGATTAAACGCGTCTTCAACACAGATAAATTAGCAAAACTGGAGGGAAAATAAGCAAAATGCTATGTATGCATGTGCTGTTTTCATAAAAAAAGGAAATTGGGTCTCATAGTTCTCCTTATAAGGTTGCCTCTCATTGCATTATTCTCATTATCCTGCACTGGCAAAGACACTTCAAATACAGTAAGGCCTGAGACTTGTACAACGAGTTGTGTCTTAATGAGTGGTAGATAGGAGGGTTTGCCCGGCAGAAGTGCACAAATATTCACTGTTCACAAGCTGTCATCAAACTGAAGTACAATATATGTAACTGACCCTGTTAATTGACTCTGTCATAGTGGGAACACTGTAAACTTAGATTAAAGCCACTGTCACCAGGTTATGTTTGAGAACAGGGAGCAAACAGGGAAGATTACATAGTGGGTGAGAAGTGGTGGTAATTTAAATCTAGTTTTTCAAAATTTCTATGCCACCTAATCTTTTATATTAAGTCTTGGTTAGTTAAATTGAGAGTGACCAACACACATACATAATGGTAAACTCAAAAAAGGTAACTAATCCCTATCTTGTAATAATTTGCGGATTGGGCTTTTTCTGTTATATTTTCAGTCTATGATAGCACTCCTGTGTGGATTGACAGAATGTAATTGACAGTCAAAGTATGCTGTTGGCTCACAGATGTGTTTGACTGAAGAAACTCAAAGGGTGGTCTAAAAATTTAAATATCTTTTTTTGTATTCCTTGTTTTTTCAGTTGCCAAAAATAGTAAAATGAGCATGAGCGCTAAGTATAATGACCTTAGAGCTACATGAATCCAGCCACCTGAACCACAGCATGCAAAATTCTAAAATTGATTCTTGTGTTTTACTTCTTTGAAACATTTATGTCATGAGCGTGCAGAGATTGCTACAGACTTCTAGTATGTCTGAGTTAACAGCTCATAGAGCAGGAAATGGGGTTGAGAGCATGATGGGAGAAAAGAATTCTGTTGCTTTAATAAGCTTATCTCGCTCCTTAATTCAGTTTGGGCCATCAAAGCTTCTCTAGGGGCGCTTGTATTTTTTGACCGCTACCTGTGACAACAATTATAGGTTCCCCTTCAAGCCTGCCTTTTTTTTTTTTTTTTGGACACCTGACTGCTTGGATATAACTGCTGCAACTGGAGCAGAATCTTATCCAGCGGTTTGTTGTGAAATGATTTAAACAGAGCTCTTGCTCTGTTTCCACATACATTTCAGGACAATATTCCTCAGTAAAAAAATACTTACCACACAAAAATTGAAGCAGAGTCTAAAGGAGAAACTTCATGAATAGTGTATTTACAACAAATGAAGCATAGGTACTGCACAGCATCTGCATAATTGCATACCTGTACTCCAGTGGTTAAGAGTTATGAGTTATTCCTGCACGCGAACTTTAATGGCTTTTGTCCTACTTTCATTAGCTTTAACATCCCACAAATGGAGAACTGGCAGGTTTTTGTCCACTTGGATGCCTTCTAGAAAGCCAAGAGTTTGCTTTGTAGTCACTAAGGCAAGGTTTTGTGTACATGTGAGTCAAGACCAAGGTCCATGCCTGCCTATGTTATGCAGCAGGGGGTCTGCATTTTAGATATCCCCTCAAATACCCTGGGAGAAGTCCTCAATTCTTAAGTAGCTGGTAGAAAAAGTGTTGCAACCTCATGAGAGATGAACAGTCAGGAGGAGCTCATCCACATCACTGCTCAGGGAAGAAAATGTTTCAGGGTTTGTAACATTTTGCTGGCAATGAAAAAGTGCAGTGCAGTGTGCTGGGATGCAGTGTGGTGTTCCGCAATGTCTCAAAATTAGAAGGTGGAATAAAACATAGTTTTTGTTTTTTTGTTTAATCTACTGTTTTGTTTTTACATTGCATAGTCACACAATATATGTTGGCCTATGACCAAGTCAATTAGTGTGATTTATGGTCATCCCAATGTTTTATTCAGCAGGAGACATAAATCTGCATGATGTATGTTTCTCTCTTTTGCTCTCCTTGTGCTTCTAAATTTTGCCACTATCTTCTCATGTGACAGCAGAATGCCAAGTCACACCCCTTTTTTTAATCTTACAGCCATTTGAGGCTGTGTAGATGCAAGTCAAAAGCAAGATAAGAGTTAAGATTACTGCAGTATTATACTCAAGTAAAAGTACTCTTACTTTACATATATTTTACTCAATTACATGTGAAAATGCTTGACTAAAGATGCACTTAGATAAAAGTAAAAGTAAGTAAATTAAAATGAAATGAGGCCACTGTTAAATGGCCAAATTCAATGTTTAATTCAGTGTCAATCAAACACCACCAGTGGAACAAAACCATGTCCACCAAGCCCAACAATAAACTTCTTTTACAGATAGATAACTGAAGCAGAAATTGAATAGTGTGCATTCAAAGATATATTGTTGTTTACAAAACAACAAGTTCCATTGGAGGGACTTATTATATATTACTGCCCTTGATATTCTATATGACCTGTATTTTTGTACTGCTCTGTATTGGCCATGTTAGGCAACTCCTTCCTCTGTAACTTCCACTGTTCACATACATCAGTTGGCATAATGAACACAGTGGAGATTCCTTATTTAGAAAAAAAGCTTCAACTGTTTCAGATGTAATTGCACAATATTTGGTCTGAAGCAGAGTGAAGCAGGTAAATGTGATCGAGCTGCAATACTTGTTATCCGTTTGGGTTTCAGTTCAACTATGTCTTGAATCTCATGCAATAGTTTTGTGTATTTCAAGTATGGTAATGTCAATAAAATAAATGTTGTGTTCACTGCTTGGCACCCTCGTGCTGTAAATTATTTGAAACAAATGAGAAGCAATTGACAATTAACCCAAAAGGAGCAGTGTGTGAATCAGAGGCTGCTTCGCATGCGGTTTCTTTTTTGCTGAGGCGAGGTTGTGGACTTTATTGTTCAATATTCTATGAATAATGGAAATGTATTACTTGTTTCTTTTTACAGTAAACCCCCTGATGACATTAATAGAAACAGCTGTTGGCTGGATTGTGGAAATTTAGCATTTCTGACACGAGCAAAGCCGAGTTACTTGATAAATTGTTTTTATAATTCTCTTATCTCTCTCTCCCTCTCTGTCTGTTTCTTACCTCTGTCAGGTGGACTTGCTCGTGCCTACCAAGGTCACAGGTATCATCACCCAGGGAGCTAAAGACTTTGGCCATGTCCAGTTTGTCGGCTCGTACAAAGTGGCCTACAGTAATGATGGCGAGCGGTGGACTGTATATCAAGATGAGAAACAGAAGAAGGACAAGGTAAGGAACTTTTCATCGTCCATGATAATCATGATCAAACATATTTCTCACAGGATTAAGCTATGTCTACCAACATGTTAAATGACTAAACGTTTCAAATCAAACACACCTTTATTGTCATGTACACAAAGCAAAAATACTGTGAAATCATAAATACATATCTGTGGGTACTGTGAATACACAAGTTTTGATTAATATGTTTACTACGAAGGAACGGGACATTATGGAGAGCACAGGAAGGACAAACAATAAGGAGCAGATCAAATACAAAGCAGAAAATCTCAACAATTTTAAATATTAAGAGTGAAAATGTCCATTTCGAGACATGTCTGTTTCTCCTTTCCACTCCCCTTTAGCATCTCGGCTTAAACACAGCTTGTCCGGTCTGTCCTATACTTCCTTTCTGTAGTTTAGGATCAGATAAGACCATGCTGTCATCCTGACCTGGCCAGTGCTGTGCTGAAAATCTTGTTTACGGCCCTTCAACAGAGTGCTCGTCTATTCTAATCGACAATGACAGCAGAGACAGAGCCCGGTTGCTGCAGCCTCTCTGCTGATATCAGGGGAGCTGCAGACAGGCAGGCACTGGGTTACAGCAAAGGCTGAAGCCTCTTGTCTTTAAGATACTGGTGGCAGGAGAGCTAGTGTTTGCTTTTCCCTCCTGTTGTGTTACTGAAAGATAAGGCTTTCTTTGTCTGCTTATTTGTGTGTTGGTGATGTGTTGACTTGGTAAAATCATGAAAGTGAGACATACTGGAATCCAAATGTGCATTTATTGTACAATAGCACAAAACAGCAAATCCTGAAGAGGTGCTGGAAACAACTCTGTGTACACTGGTATCATGACATACTATTATCTACTGCAGTGATCACCAATTAGCGGCCCGTGGGCCAAATCTGGACTGCGAGACACCTCTGTCTGGACCGCAGATCCTTCTGAAACAAAGGGAAACAATTAGATAGCCTAGTTTTAACTTTTGCCATCCAAAGGGATTGTGAACAGGCACAATGTGGCCAGCTCAGTAGAGTGCCCTGGGTCCTTATGGGTCCTTATTCTGCTAGGCTTTTAACATAAGCTGCTGTGTATGTCTGCACACTATGGCACTATGGCATGATTTTGGATCTTTACCAAAGCAGCCGGGAAGACAGAAAAACAGAAAAAAATCATGTTACTACAAATCTGTTAATATTTTATATTTTGTTCAATAAAAATGTGACCCAAACTGATCTCTGCAGTCTGAAAAAAAGTCCAGCCCGTATTAGTAGGTATGTGAGTGCTGGGACCTCAGCAGGGGATGAGGGTTTCCCACTGGACCTCTTGAAATTTTATTTGAAGACTGCTGATCTGTCCTGATCTTGAAGTGCAATCTTCATCTATGTCTTTAACACAAAGTTAAAATATTCAAGACCACATAAAGAATACTAATTATCTTTTTTTTCTTCTCACTTTTAGGAGACACTTTCATGAATAAAATAGAATCGCTCTAAGTAAAGTGCAAATGTTCGCCAAGGCCCATCAATCCTATTCATGTCTGCCTAGCTTGCCGGACTTATACTCCAACCCCCATATAGTTTTGTGGAAATAGTAGTTTTTGTGTAATTAGTTAAAATGTTGAATATTGTCCTGGATTGGGCTCTTTATCTAGATCTAGTTTCTGCTTAACCCTACTGACAAACAAACAAACAAACAAACAAACATAACTTCCTTAGCGGAGGTGATAACAGAAATAAAATGTATAAATGATATCATGAAACGAAATTCAGCTCTGTGAATTTGTAGCGAAAATGTTTAATTTTAAGGATTTGCTGTAATTCCTATTTTGTGGCCACGTGGAAAGGCCTGCACAGATAATTCATACATTCAGATGCAGAGAGAATGTCTTAATGTTTGAGTGCAGCGTTTCTTTGTGTGTTTGAGCAGTTGAGATGAAACAATCACACATGGGAATGCTCATGGAAGTTAAGAGCACGATTTGGCATATTATGTGTTTGAAGATTAATTGATTTAGATTATGTTAGATTCAGTCTTTATTAGATATTGACACACAAAGAATAAAAATGAAATATAATCCGACGCGAAAGCATTTGTCGATAATTTTCTAATATCTAATAATTAGAGTTTCTTTCATTTGTCATCATCATTGATTTCATACTTCAGCTGTAGTCCATGCCCTACATTCTGTTCACATAAAAGCATCAGCTTCAGTATGCGCTCTGGTTTTCTCATAAAAACTGAGCAGTTTGCAGAGGTTAAATGTTCTGGTCTCACAATCAGATTTTCTGAAAGAAAAGCTTCTATTTTTATTTTTTTTTTAGCTTTAATAGTGCGTTACACCCAGAGCTGAAATATAACCTTTAGAGGTCAAATAATGTTGCCCAGTCAATTGATGCCGCCGATCCCCAGAAATGCATTTCTGCACTTCAAATTTCTTGCTTGAGGAGTTTATAATTCCAATACCTATGATTATCTTTGGATACAGGCCAGTGCATGCTCAGCGTGATTTTCACTTAAGGAATATCAATACTGAACACTGGATGACTTCTGAAGGCCTGGCAAGAATCATCAATGGGAGGGAGACACTAGTGCAGGTGAAATGTCAAGAACCCATTCTGCTCATGACTTTTTTTTCTCTTCAGAAATAACTAGAGAGCTCTCCTCTTGTCAGACTTCATTTGGATCTCAAAATCTTTTTCAACAAGCCATTTCTATAACCGTCTATAACCTTCCCTGTGTTGTTTTTGCTGTAGGCTATAATTCAGAGCAAAGCCAAGGATAGGCAGTCAATCTGAGCTTGTGTGCTCTCTATCAGAGGGCAGGCGTGTTTAGCAAGGCCTCTGAGAATGTCAATCAGTTTGTCCCCAGACAGAGCCAAGGGGCTGTTCAGATGTACCATTCTTCAAGGTGTTGTCCCCCTTCAGTCAGCTAAAGCAGCCATAATGCTAGAGGACACATTTGGCTGCTGGACTCCCAAGGCTCCTCCTGCCACACCACAATGCTTGACTTGGCAGGGATACACTGTGAACGTGTTTTGGTGTGTGTGTGTGTGTGTGTGTGTGTGTGTGTGTGTGCATGTCTGGGTGTCTCGTTCAAGCACATTGATAGAGGCTTGTAAGTATTCTTCTCAGCTTCCCCCTCCAGCTCCTGTGTGGCAGAGGCTGCAGGCAGTCTGATCTAAATTGAGAGAGGAGGCTCTGTCAGAATACAGATGTTGTCAAAGCAGGCCACAGTGGCACGCACACAACAGTATCACTCCACAAAACCCTTCTTACATTTTCATTGCCATATAATTCCCAAATAGCTGCGTGCTGAATTTGTAACTGAGACAAGTAAGAACATAGTCTATTGTTTAAACATAATTAACCCAGGAAACGTTGCATAATTATACATATCGCCGCGGCTTCATTCCCACATGTAAACTCTTTCCACTCCTGGGTCACTATTACCCTGCCTAATCCTGAACCACTGTTTTTTTCTTGGGTGTCAATATTTACACATTTGATGGGGGCAATCAAGCAGAAAAGTAATTGATTTTTGTTTAATAGTGTTTCACTCGGATGGCACGGGGTTAATTAGCCATTAGAGTCTTCAATTCCCTCCAGGTCAGAGGGTAACTGAATGTTAGATTGCCATGAATACAGTCATCATAAGATTAAACACTAGTAGACATATTTTCTTTTTATGCAGTCATGACAGATATGGACTACGAGGTTTAATGCATTTCAGGCTTAGGCTAGAAAAATACACATCTAGGTAAAATATTGCCATCCTCTCATAAGAAGTACTTTTATTGCATTTGATTTTGTTTGAGTGCAACTGCATTCTCGAGGCTGCTTGGCCACTCTCGACCTTTTAATGAAGACATGGCTGACATTTCAAGGTATCACCATGGCCGGCTAAGACAACATGAGGGCAAAGAGCAAAGAGATCCAATCGACCTCCTCCCTTGACCTGTGCAGCATGTGTCACTAATGGCACGGGAGTATGAGCAGTGTTGTATCTCCAGAGGCATACAAGGCTTCCCTTGTGTATAACCAAGAGTCTGCCAGCATGGAAATCAATGGTTGGGAGCTCCTGTGTCAATCTGAAGACACACAGAGAAATGTATATAGGCTTGTGTGAAGATTCTTTAAAAGGTAATCATTATTGTGGGCAATTGAGTGAGACGGTTTCAGTTGATAGCTGGAACAAATGGCAGTCTGGTCCAGCAGTGGGGTCCACAGGTCACTAGCTGGTGGCTCTTTTTATTGAGGCTATGCACATGATGTCACTGTAGGCGAAAGTCAATGTAGTTCCACCCACTGAGTGGCAGAGAGCTCTGACTCAGTGGCAGCATTACCACTCGGCTTGAACGCAGCAAAAACACAAAAAGGACATCTAAAATGGGAAAGAGCTCTTGTGAGATTGACCGTACAAATAGATTCAACAGGAAACCGGAGCTATCGTTTTACTGATGACAAAAGCTGAGGAAAAGACAAGCAAAATTTGTGATTCCGTCTTTCAACTTGCACATGTGTTGATACTCAGTCACTAAAGTTTTATAGAGCAGAGTGTTGTAGTTTCCCAACGTCTTTAAGTGATAATATTTTTTTTTAAATGATGTGGACCACTTTTCAGCTGATAAAAATTTTGAAAAAGTCATCATCAAGGAACTGTGTTTGATCGTTTCCAAATAAACAATAAATTATTATTATTAATTTATTATTATTTAATTATGCTGCACACACATATAGTATATATCACAAAAATCTGTATATTGTCATGCATTTGGAAAACTGGAAAACATTACAGTATCTGTCTTTTTGTTGTGATTCTTCATACATCCTGTTCCCGACTGTGTATTTTAGAGATATTGCCACTAATACTGTGTAGCTCCCAAGCCAGTCCAGGAGAGATTCTTGTCATATTTCAATCACCTACTGCTTTCATGATCTTTCGCTCCTGACTTTCATATTGTGCTATCATGTGCCCTGGTTGTCACATTACAGCTCAGGCACCACTCCTGAAAATGATACATTTCTTGACTCCCACTATGAAATGTTTCCATGTGAAAATAACATGTTTAACACAGTAAACCATGCTGGGTTAAATTATGTGTTCCTTCAATTTAGCTTTATTATATTGTAAATATATATAAACAGAATAAAAATGGGAAATGCTCTGAATATGTCCTGAAAAACGTGGACCATCAAACACTGCTGCTGCTCTATGGACCATTTATGTCACTTTGCCACCATGAAGCAGGAAACCGGACTGCTTTTATGCAAACTGTAGATGTGGTTCCTCACCTCCAAATAAATCAACGTAATTTAAAGACTGATCAAGGTCAGGATTTTTAACAGTCAGTATTCAATAGCAAGTTGTGGTCCTTGCAGAAAAATGAGACAGGGTCATAACTTAAACTGACTGAGACGATAAAATATGTGTGTGTAATATGTGTAAAATAAAAAATGTGATACAAATTCAAAGCTTACTATCAACAGTTTTACAGGTAGTTCTTTTTTAATGGCAGCCTAAAGCAACAATACTTTAAGGGCATTTATCTTTTGTTGTATCATGATTGGCCAATGAGGAAAATTGGGAGCACTGCATACCCTGCAGCAGAGTTTCCGGCTCTTTTCAAACACCTGCTAGACTTGAATGCCAGCTCAACAGAAAGTGCAATGTGTGCAAATTGAGACAGTCATGTCAAAAAAATGTTGTTTTATGTTTGTTTGATCCTTTTTGTATGTGAAACAGTAACACAGAACACATTAATTATTAATTTTTTGAATAGAATTAAGGGAATGACTTTTTAATTCTATGTGACTCTGAACTTTTTTACTTGTGACTCGTCTGCTTAATGAGAGAGTCCTGTAAAACTCACAAATGGGTTTAACAGGCCTGATCGGAAATCAATTGGGTTTTGTTGTCAGGCTGCTGTCTGACCATGTTAGACTATAGATATTTCATAATGTACCTGGTTGAGGAACACTTTATCCCAGGTTAACACTACTGCATTGTTCAGTCATGCTCCCCATAATAAATATCAATTCAATTCAGTTCAACTCCAAATAATCTGTTACTCAAGGGCCAATTGAGAGGCAAATTGAGAGAAATAGAGGCAGGCATGATACACACACAAAAATCAGTCTAAAAATACAAATAGGATAGATTTGTTCAAAAGACACAAGGATACATTGCAGATGAATTCATAGCTGGTAAATGACATTCAGCACCATAAATACAAATATTATGTAAAAAATGTAAAATGTCAACAATAATCAGTATATGCACAAACTTAACAGTAACAATAACAAAAACAGCCCTGCAGGAGGACGAATTGTAAATCAAGTAAAACATAAACATACATAACATTAACATTACCTTTAAGTTGGTCATCTTAAAGTCTATTGAAACATTGATGTTGATTTGTCTTGTTTCCTGCAACAAAGTAATGATTGGATGTTTCTGAAGTTAATATTCATGTTACAGGCACTCAAAACTGTTGAAAGCACCCCTTCATACTGCAAGTGAAAAGTTAAAAAGTGATTACTCTACATTCAGATACTCATCAACATTAAAACCTTTCTTTGAAAACTTCTCAGGCAGAAACAGTTTTAGAATATTGAGCCATGAAATGCAGGATCAGGAATTACCTTGGATATTTTAAGCTTTCTAGCCCACCTTTAAGGACTATAATACAGACTTTACAGAAGGAAGCAGACGAGAGAAAGGGGGAGGAACGACAGAGAGGGCAGAATGTAGCATTATTTGCTTGTCTGCAAATACAAACCTGATCTGACTCCAGTCTAAGCTCTGTGCTACAATATGGATGAGAAAAACAGGCAGAGAATCAATTTCACTGCAGGAGGAAAACGATGAAAAAGAATGTAGGATGAAAGGGTGGCCTGCCCTTGTTTGTATTAAACATGTGAAGTAAGGAAAGTAATGAAAGTCTTCCCCCGTCGCATGATTTCAGCTTTAGTCTGCAGAAAATCTGACAGAGTAAAGAGTTATACCAAAGCAGTCATATTAATGGAAACAAACACACACACACATATGCAAGGAAGAGGAGGCAGAGGTTTGATATCTTGTCATATCATTGCATATTGATTAGGGACAATTCCATCTTATATGCACAACTGCCACTAGAGAGCCAATATACTCCTGAGACGGTCGGAGCAGGATTTGTAAAAGAAAAACAAACAAAAATGTCTCTCTGTAGAAAAAAAAAATTACATATTTCAGGGAGTAGTTCAAATTACACAGCCCCATTTGTTTAACCATTCGAGTCGACACACTTAGACCTTATGTACTATACATATGGATTCAGAGTATCAGGTTCTCTCCTGCCTATCATTAGCTTAAAGGTTTGGGATGTATAATATTTTTACTGATTTAATTATGCAGTTATTTTCTGATATTGACAAAATACTGTCAAATGACAAAGCAATATGTTTCCCTTATTGAAACTTGTATTCATCCTTTGCCTGTAACAATCAGCTTGTTCTTTTACCTGCTGTCTACAGTAGAGCTCTGTGCTTCTTGTTTTAAGACCGTTTGTCACCAGGTTGTTGTTGCTCCTGCTTGCAGAGGATATTTGGATAAAGTTGGACCTTCTCCACATTGTGCCTTTTTAGTCTTGAGCATGCATTGCATACAAAAACATAGATGTGGTCTCCAAAATGTCACCCACAGGCAAGTCAAGTCAGTTCTATTTACAGTATATAGCCCAAAATAAAGCAGAAGTTATCTCAGGTCAGTTTCCACAAGAGCAAGTCTAGACCATTGTCTTTATCCAACATTCCCACTTACAAGAAGCTGCATTGTAACAGGCACAATCCTGTGAGCAGACCTAGGTGGGTGGTCATCTGCCTTAACCGGTTAGGTTAAGAGAAACCTTTTTTGCAATAAAGACCCCTCTCTATGATGCCTTTGTTTGTTTGCACTGAACAAACAGCTGAACAACGGTAATCAGGTGTGTAATTTTAAATAACAAGCTGGCGTTCCAGTTTCTTCCAGTTGCAGGTGTACTTTAAGTGAACTCCATCAGCTGTATCAAATTTGTCTAAGAAGTGTGTTTTTGTTTTCTTCAAATAGTGTGATGCTTAAAACCTCAGTCTTCAAATTTGGAATAATGGGGATGATAATTTGGATAATAAATGAATATTTTGTCCAACCACACAAAGTTTTAACTATTTTTTCTCCCAAATTCTTCATGATTTTTTTAAAACATTTGCTATATAGTAAAACCTTCCAACCAGTTCCTATTAAAAAGAATAAGATCAACGACTGTCTTCACCTCCTGCTTGGATTTGGCTGATTTACTATTCAGGCAGCAGTGAATCCCATCACATTCCAATTAACCAGACATAATCATATCTGTTTAATTGAAATGATCATATCTTACAATGAAGCAGTCCCTGTAGATAAATCTCTTCCTCATATACGTCATTCTGCTGTCTGATTGGCACACACCATCATCAGGCTTCTGATAATTAACAATAGATTACAGTATTAATTTGTATCTGGTGTTGTTTCACGCCATGTCTAAAGGCAATTAAATGTCATTTATTTGTTAGAAAAGGGTTGCAAGACTCTTGAGGACTTGATTTTCAGTGATATGCCAGTTGCTGTATTGTTTTGGTGTGTTCACCTATAATGTGTATGAGACTGCAGAACAATAAGTCAGAGCCAATAATGGAGAAACAGGGCTTTTATTTTATAGCAGCATTTCTGGCAGCCGCCAAACCTCTCCTGTTTGCCAACGTGCATCAAAATTGAATGGAAAACAATGCTAGCAAGCATGAGGTGCATGTTAATAACACCATTCAGTAAGCAGGAGAAACAACAGTAGATGTTGTCGCTAATTGTGAAGGTGTGACTTCCAGCCAAGGCTGAAAACTCATTTTCCACAAGGGGAAACTGTTGGTTTTCTCACACGTGTGGTGCATAAAAAGAGAAGAACCAGGAATGGGACAGAGTTCGGAGAATGTAAAACTGTTATTGGCAGTGTTTGAATTGAAGCTCTTATTGGGTGCACTTCATTCAGTACCTGCTCAGGCATGAGGCCTTCCAGGCATCAGTGAAATCAAGCAAAAAATACAGCATGAGTGAACCCATCAGATTGGTTCCTGTGGTTTATCACACAACATGATGACATCTAAAGCATTTCATTACCTTTTTTAAGTCTATAAAGAAATAACTGGTGTCTGATTTTGACACGGGAAATCATAATAAGTTGCAAAAATAGTAATTCCCCCATTCTGCTGCTTTTATAGGTATTCCAAGGAAACTTCGACAACGACACACACAGAAAGAACGTGATGGATCCACCAATCTACGCCCGGCTCATCCGGATCCTTCCCTGGTCATGGTACGGAAGAATCACTTTGCGCGCAGAGATACTCGGATGCACAGAGGAAGAGTGAAGTCCCACATCTTTATTGCAATTATCCCCCTTTTGACATGCTGGAGTGTCTCATCCAGTATTTCAAAAGTAAACTGTTCAGCCTGTAAAAAGGAATCAATTTCCAATGGATTTTTCAAGAATACATGTTTGGTTGTGGTGGGTTGCTCTTTGTTCTTTTGTAGAATGATTTAAAACCTGCCCCCGATCCACTTTTGTCTTTTGATTTTATCTTTAAAGCGTGATCTTTGTCTTTTTATTCTCGTCGAGATTTACCATCCTGTTTGGAATGAACTTCTGTAATATATATGATAGGGGTGGGGTCGGGGCGGAGTTAGAGAGGGGGTCTCGCTGTGGTTTTAACTTGTTGCCATGGAAGCTATTGTACAGTGTCACTTTTTAACGAAAATGTTAAATCCATCCAGCCGTGCTTCATTGAACATGATAAGAAAACATCTTAACTAAAATGTCTAAGATACCATTTAGAAATCATTCGTTATCTCATTATCAAATCTATTTTTACTTTGATTATTACACGTCCTGAAGCCATGCTGTCACCCTAAAGGACTGTCATTACTATATCAGTCAAAACACTATTAATGCTCTTGTATTATATGTAAAAGACTAAGAAACTGCATGGTGCGTGAATTATAAGTGTATATTATGACAAATCATTTAAAAGCTCCAGCCCTGAGAACAACGGCTTTGATTTATATTTTTTGCACAGTTTTAAAAAGTTCTGAAACATTACACCTTGCAACTAAAGCTTACTAAAGATGACTGATATGTGAGACAACAAACAAGCATTGCAGTTGAACATGGTACTGCAGCACTGACACCGAGGCTTCTACCATGTCTCTAGTTTAAATGTCTTAATGCTCTCAAAAGGAGTTTCATTTTTTTAAACCTATATCTATTTGAATATCGCTACACGTTTTTTAAGATCTTTAGAATTATTGTTTGTTCTTTTTTCGTGTTTATTTAGAATTATTTGTCTATCAGATGCATAAAATCTGTGTTAAATGTCTTGTCTTGGAAATATAAGGTAATCAATAAAAAAGCTCAGGATTGATGTCATTCACTAACCTGCAAATGTATCATTTTTGGCCACCTATGTAAAGATTTCTTTGTATTACTATTTTTTTTTAAATGGCAAATGTGTGAGAAAAATTATTTAAACCGTGTCCATATATGCATAAATTAAATACTGAAAGCAGTCTTTTATTTTTTTAACCCATTTGATTTATTTGATAACTGTTAATTAATTTCTTTCCTGTCAAAAGAGAGCAAATGTCCAAAATTAATAGCATATTAATATATATAATTATCTCAAAGTACAATGATAATGAACTGAGGCAACAGTACAGACGTCTACATTGAATATGGGCGTATGTCGTTATTTCAGGGGATCTTATTGTTATTCATACTGGATGAGAGATGATATGAGAATGAAATGACAGAGAACGTGTGGGTATATTCATATCACATGACAGCAGCTCTCTTCATGTTCAGAGGGTTTTAGACTTCTAAAAATATTTAGATCACAGAGGATGCTATGCCAATAGCATCAAAACATTCTATTTATACAATTTATACTGCTGTGTACTACGTTATGCATTAAATGAACAGTTAGTTGGTTGGTTAAATATCTGGAAGTAAGCAAGTTCCTGAGGTATCGCAGCAGCGTCAAACATAACAGTGCATTATTTACAGCCCATAAGAAGAGGCCTGGATTATTCCACTGGTTCCCACTTTTGACTAGTTTTCCCAAAGCTCTTTAGTGCTATAATAAAAGCTGACGGGAGCTTTTATGCTTTATGTTTCACTTAACTAACCAGTCATTTCATACTGTAGAAATACAATGTCTGGTCTTAGATTGCAGCCCTGCATAAAAGAGAGAGAAAGACATTTACAGGAAAACCTTATTAGTTTAATGCATCAGTTGGTTGCCTGACTAGACTGGAAATGTGTCACTGTTATTTTCATCACTTTATATATATAAGTAATTAAAATGCAATACCTTTTTAAATTTAACTTTGCATCCAAAATGATGAAAAGCACAGCAGGGAAAATATCAAGAAATGTTTCACCATGAAAATATTTTGATGTTTACTTTATACTGTTGTGAGTCGGGGCTTTCTCAACTTTCATAGCATCAACATGTTGTTGTGGTTGATGAGTAACCGTCGAAGTCTGAAAATAATAATAGTTGTTATAAGGATAATGGGAACTGAGTATAGCCAATTTTATTATGGTATGGCAAATTACAATGATATCTGGTATATATGTATATATATATATATATATATATATATATATATATATATATAAATAATGACCCTGATGTAATTAAAGTCTAAGGGTATTTTGTGTTATGTTGCCAAACACCATCTGTACTTCATTATAAGATACACAAAGACTTTGCTGTAGATTACAACATGTAATACTGTTATTATTGGGATCAGACATTCTTTATGATTTTGGACACGAGATAAGCAAAAACCTTACTTTTCACAAATTATTTATCTGTGAACATTTTCCATTTTCACTTACTTATTTATCAACACATAACTATATCTTGGCCAGCATTTGCTTTGATTAATCTTCGTAGACAGCTTGCTGTTAGGCAGGCATGCTACAGTACAAAGCTTTGAGGACGTTTGCATGATTTATGAGTTTGAACAGTACAGTGTAACAAAGACATCCACAGGCACATTGTGTTCTTGCATATCATAAAGATCGAATAGCCTTTACTTTGTACTCGCCATCGATTGTCTTGTGCAGCTTAAGACATCGTCTCACAGCTTCAAAAAGGAACAAAGAGGAAACTCATCCTGTCTTGTATTTCTGTGTCAGCTGTTCACATATTATTCCTTACCTCCTTGGTCTAAGTGTCAATCCAGAAAATGTACCTGTTGTAAGGCTGCAGAGGAGAGTGAGAAACTGTGTACAGTCATAAAATGTGTTGCTTCAAACAAAAGTTCATTCAGTTTGACAAATAAAGACATCTGTGAAAAGGATTTTTGTTGTCTCTAATTGTCTGATCCGACATTCGGTTTATTCCTTCTTTATATATACATATACATATACAGTGTGTGTTCGGTATGCCACATTCCTTATTCACAGTCAATCAAGTCCTCACCTCCACATTTCTCACTCATCATGATGAGCTGAGATGTCCCCCTACAGTAGCTTGCCTTCAACTGTAGAACAATGAAGGAAATTACCATTATTACTAATCTCTGCTTTTTTTTCTCAAGAGAAAAAGGATAAATAAACCTTAACCTTAAGTCTTTTGTTGAATCTTGTGACTGTCTTACCTCTTGCCTCTTCTTTCTATCATCTTTGGATAATGTATGTATGTGGAAAATAATGAATGGTAAGTCTTTGGGGTCATCACAACAAATAACTGACTGATTTCACTTTAATATTAAAACAAAAATGATTAATGTGCATGTTTTTCAGAGTTTACAAAAAAAAAACGAGCTGTCAAGATGTATCCTGTCCATGTCAACATGCAGCTCTAGTTAGCCATCAGGGAAGCTTACAGTAACTTAACCATAAAGACTGGACATGAGGGAAACAGCTGTCCTGTGCAAAGGTTACAAAATCTGCACCTCTTAATCTCACTAATCAATATTACATCTTGTTTATGAGATCATTATTAAGTGCAAAAATAACAACTCTTGTTCCTTTCCTGGTACCTGCCACAAGGCAACCAGTGGATTTATTGATCCCCAAGACAGAAGCTAACTCCTGCTGGTGTTAGCTTTATATTTACCATCGGCCTAAAGACATTTGCAAAATGTCAGCATATTCTATTCTAAATTACCAATTAGGTTGGTGACAGCTCTGTGTGTAAAAAGCGCCAGAATTTAGTTTTAAAATAGAGAAAAATTAAAATGTGTAAAAACACCCTAGCCTATTGTTATTCAGTGTAACCAACTTTTAAGAATAATTACTATGTGCTAATGCAGCAAATAGGATCACAAGTAGATGCCTGGAAATTGAGTTCTGATTTAATCTCTAAAGTTACCAAATATAATTATGGTAGTTTAGTTAATTGCTTTTCTTCTGAAGATATGATTATGAAAATGACCATAAGATTAATTAATCGTCATGTCCAAACATTCATCCATCCGTTGTTGAGCTAACCACAAACTTCCAATAGATTTCCTTGCTGAATTGAGAAGTTAGATAATTTACAAAATATTCTGCAAACAAATTAGCTTTAATATATTAAGCATTAGCATTTATAGTTTAATTAACGTGATAAATAATCTTGTTAAAGAGTTTGTTGGCTTTTCACTGCTTGGCTCTCTAGCTCATAAAGCTTGGCTCAGTGTCAACATGGTTTTACCATAATGGGCGTCTTTCATTGATTTTCTTCGTCTTGCCATTGCCACTTTCTGTCTCTCAGGTACTTTCTCACAGTTGTGGTAGTGTGAGTGGTTGGGCTAACACAGCTGTGAATGCTGAAATGTGCAGTAATGATGCTGTTCTCAAAGTGTTGGGGGAGGTAATTGCCTTGTAACTCAGGTGAGTGAAGCTACTTTGCAATTAAAAGCTTATTTGAAAACTACCACTGAAGTCTTGTTGTTCTTTCCATTAAAGATTAATTAGTAAAGATTCTACAGTCAATGTCAGAGAGATCATTCTTGTCTTTGGAGAAATGTTCCATCTTAAAGTAAATGATTCCAATTTTGTATTTTACCTCCATAAAATCAATGTAGCACACAACACAACATAGATCTCCCTCAAGAAAATAGTGAAAAAATAAATAAATCAGAGTCTTCTATATATTTTTTAACTTGATGTAAGTTTGACAACATTTCACAACTGATGTGGAGTAATTTACTTCAACGGTAATGATTTTTTTTTTTTTTATTTACAAACTTTTATTGTTTCAGCTTGCTTGATTTGTCTGTAGTGCAGCTGGTTGGACAGAACCGATAAGACATTTTTGGTTTTCCTTGCATTCACAAGTCTGCACATACGAAAAATGACAGGAAACAAGGCAAAGAATTTTTATGGCAAAGAATTCACATTAAGATAACAATATATTGCATAAAATTACATTATCTGAGACATTATGAAAACGTTTTGTTATCTTGCTGAACAGGCATGTTCATGGCTAAGAAGTTTATATGTGATCTGTGACATCCATTTATTTATTTATTTTTTCTGAAAGTGTTCTTTCATTTTCATCTACTTCCTGCTTTTGTGCTCCCAGCATCTTCTAGTCTATACACCTGTCTATCTTCAACAATACCTGCTTTCTTCATCTTGTTTAAAGAAGCTGTTGTTTTTTATGTAATTCACAGAGGGTTTTTTTTTTCCTTTTAAAGGTCAGACTGAAAATGTTCACAGAGAGTGCAATGTAATCTGGAGTCTCCCTGACCGGCTGCTGACATTATGTGCAAAAAGCTGCTGTTTGTAGGAGTGTGAAGAGGTCTAGTTGCCGTCAGAAGGATTCCACTCGTATACTTTAAAATGTTACATTATCAAGTGACCATAACTGACTGGCTTGGAGCGTATTAAACGCTCTCCTGCTGTTCCCATGTATAACTTCCTGGCAGGGCTGTTAATAGGATTGGTAAAGAGTGAGATTGAAGAAAGTGTGTGAGTGTGAGAAGAATTTTCTTCAACAGTACATCAAATAAAGATGCTCAGATGTTGAAATTGCTTTCAAAATATTTAAATTTCTTTTAACATTTTCTAAATTTATGTCTATTATTTAGTTTTATTGGTCAAGAAAAAAAAGCAAATACTTTTACTGAACAATCTCAGCTCAAGGGCAATTTTAGACAGAAACATGGCCAAGCTGGCACACGAACCCCTGATGCTCATACTAAATGTGCTTTAGTGCAGTGGAGGAGGTAGCAAACGGCAGTCCTCAAGGGGGAAACTATAGTGTTCATCATCGTCTTTCAATGACCACAGTAACCAGTAATAAATGTGGCTTCTGTGGAGGAATGTGTGCTGCTCTACCCATAGCACAGAAGGAAGAAAGAAGAATTAGATGAGGAGAGAAGAGATGAAGAAATTTAATAAATATGCCAATGCTTATAGAGCCAGGTATGTTCAGCAATAACTGGTCACCATTGGCTGTTTTGAGCAAAAGTCAACCCAAGGTGGAAGAATTCATTTTTTTGTTGTTGTTTCATGCGATAGTATGCAAAGCTCGAAATTCTCAAACTGCAGCGTACATTAGTTACATTATGATTTTTAGCTGACACACTCCAGAATGCAACAACAAGTGAAACTGTGATTCTGCGCTTACCCGTGACAGTTTTTTTATAACCCAGCAGTCTGCATGTCCGTCCATCTGTCACTCATTTAGTTACCAGAACCCTCACTGTATCACACATATTTCATCTTACCCAGTATAATGAAGTAATTTGGGTTCAAAGATTTTTCTGAACAAATTAATAGAAATACTACAAACAGAATAATGCAAAATTTTATTGTCATACATTAACCTGGTAAAATACCCACTGATCTGCTGATGTATGTTGCCTGGCTGTAATAGTAATGACTGTTGGTCTAAAAAACTCCTGCATTTGATGTGTTATCCATGTTATTCACTCATTGCCACAAAGACAAAATCCAGCAAATCCACAACAACAACAACAAAATTTATCATTAAGAATGAATAAGCCACTTCTGATCATGGATAACTTTATGCTGTTCAATAGGTTGCATTCATTGTAAATTGTGCAGAAATAAAATGAATATACACTATGGATGGATGGATGGGGTGATTTTCTCATTTGTACAGCTCTCTTGGTCAAGGTAGGTATCTTTAACAGGATTTACTGCCGAACTACAATCGGCAGATTTCTGCCTCACATTGCAGATGTTACACATAAAATGATTTCCTGCAGTGATGTCAGTGCATCATTCTGACCAGAGGTTAGAGGAGTGGAAAATGCACTATTTCAAAATATAATGCTAAGTGAAAGGATGATACGGAGGAGAACTACAAGGCGCTGGAACACAATACATTCAAGTTCTACCCCAACATCTCCTTTAGCTGAATTAATCGAGCATCACTTTCTTCGTAAACCATTTTCAATGCACATCCAGGATAGAAAGTTTGCAGCACAGTCGTCCAACCGTCACACCATACAGCAGGGATCTGTAGCTCTAATTTTATCATAAACCATTCTTATAATAGCTAACTAGCAACTAACACAGAGAGCCAGACCTCCACCAACAGCGGCAGTCCAAAATTCTAATGTTCTTAATGTTCTTAAGCCTAGCTGAGGCCTCATCATCTCATTTCATCATCATTATGTAATTTTACTTTGGAAAAACTACTTGGAAAAAGTTGACTCAATATTACTTGAGTCACGTTTAAATTAGCATATTAAAAAAATGCACCATAGCCACATCTTAGTCTGGGGAAAAGTTGTTGCCTGCGGTGGTGGTGATGTTACAACTGTCACAATGTTACCAGTTCTCCCATGAAACCATTGTCCTAGAGTGCTCCATAACCACTGCTTTCTGCATTATGTTTGAGTAACTACATATGCAGGCTATATCCCAGAGGATTGCTGGGACCTGTGACGGTGGAATGTGTTTTCTCACTATTGACCTACTGAACTACTACAGTACCATGCTGGATTTTAGATTCAGATGTAGGGTCATTATTCCATCGAGATTAAAAAAAAAAGGTCTCACAATGTTAACAAAAGAAAAAGCAAACTGTGTATCCACCTTGTGATTCAAAATTTGACGGGTTCTTCTTCAGCTCATGCTACAAGTTTAGTGAAAATTGGGCGACTAGTTTTTCTGTGATCCTGCTGACAGTCAGAAAAACAAGCCAACAACCAAACCGAACAGAAATAAATAAATAAAGGGTGGAGGTAAAAACGGAAACACACATAAGTGATTAACTAAATTCATTATTTAAACTAAACATTCATTCAAACAAATGGAAGAGCTGCCAAGTGATTAACATTGGCGACCTAACTCCTGCGTCTTGTTGGCCTCCGGCTCCTAAAAGCAGGATCCTGCAACACTGAAAGACACCACACACACACACACACACACACACACCCTGGCAGAGGCCCTTGGGCTGTCACAGCATCAGCTCAGGATTTCAATCCAGATGTCCTGCAGCTCTTTTCCAGAAGAAAACCCAGGTAGTGTCTGGGAAAGTGCTTCCAGATTAATGGAAAGGGTAACCCAAACAAGTGTCATCCTGAAGGATGTGACAGCTGGGGATTTCTCACAACTTGGATCATCTGTTGACCATTAGTAAATAATTTGTCAACCATTAATAGAGAAAATAGTCATAGCGTACTCTATAAATCATGTATAGAGAGTGTATTATTAGAGTTATAATGATAAGAAATAATGACATGATCAATATGATCAGTTGAACCAATTTAGTGCATCCCTTTTGTAGCTGAGTCATGTTTATGAACAATAATAAACAACAAGTATCCATTTATTTTATGTATCCTTTTCTTAACTAGTATAGCTTAAACTATAACGACATATATGTTCCACAAAACAAAGTAATCTGCTGAAGACATCTCCATGATCACTCCACATAACAGAAACAGAACATCTTTTACTGTAGAATAGCCTCAGTAGGGAAAGGAGAACACTGACTTTAATATCAGTGTCTTTTTCTCTCTCTAAAGGACTCCTGTGTAAAGTTATAAAAAAAACAAATCTAATTTGGTTTAAATTGTCTTTGAGACAGTGAAAAGAAGCTCTCTTGTTATAAAGTTATAATCTGCTCTGTGGGACAAATCTACAATGATCTGACATGGATTTGACTATTTACCACATTTGTAAAAACTGTGGTGGCAAATTAAATCATCCCTCAGCCAGAGCATTTAATACTTAGAACATCACATAACCGCCTAATGTCTCAGCTATATATATATATATATATATATATATATATATATATATATATATATACATATATACTGTCACTTATCATATGGACTAAATTTGTCAGCATGATGCTCTGTTTGTCCCGATCAGTATTGAGGGCAAATGAGTTTCAAGTGTCCTCTTGTTATCTTGTTTGTGTAGTCCTTGGGGATTTCCTGGCAGAACTGGGCCAGGCTTGAGTGTGCTGTTCACTTCTCTAATGAAACTGATGCAAATGTTATTTTGGGATCATTTATTGTACCTGTAAAATATTCAAGTGGGACGGAAATTACCGCTAAAAATGCTCTGAGAGCATCGAACTCTCATCATTTATTGAGGGCGACTTGAATGGATTCCTGCGTATGTATTGTGTGTCAGAAGTGTTTCGGAGCAGGTCTCAGCGAGGTGATAAAACAACTCCAGTTTCTGTGAGAACATGTGAAAGACATTAAAAAAAGTTTGATTCAGATATCAGAAGAATGTCTCGCTGTAAGAGGTCTTATTCTGTTTCAACAAGCAGCTGTTTTTAGGTAAAATCTTTAGATAAACACACTGTATGGTATTTCACTAAATGGTGCTACAGTATCTGGACACTAGCTGGTATATAGACTAGAGCATTTGGCAGCTAATGGCCCAGAAAGACTGTTTTAGGTTTAAGTGGATACCAAAACAGAGCCATCAGAGAGTGAGTGCTGGACTTTTGTGAGGTGCCCAAAAACATGATTATGAATATGTTTTTAATTAATGTTGGTCTGTGCTGGTTCAACATCTAAATAAGCAAATGTTTCCTGTCACGACACCATTGCTGTGTCTCAAATCTGGAAGTTGCAAGATAGGTAGTAGCAATAGGTACAAATGTTTAATTGAGCACTTACAAACATACTAATTCCCCTCCGCAGGAAAAGTGACATTGATATTGATAGTGAAATGATGCAATGCTATATTACTGTATTTTTTCTGGACCTATAATTCTCATTCATTTCTGTGTGTGGTTAAGGGTTGATTATTATTATGACTCAGAAAGTGAATGAATGGGAATATTTATTACACAACGCAGCAAAGGATCCAAATGCCTGGTGAAAAAATATAAACAAAAGAAATTAGAGGTTGGAAAGGAATATTGGCCAGAAATGAAGCCACTCATATCCTCAGTGGAATTTTATAATTTTCTTTACAGAACTTAAAATATTAGCTGAGCAATAAATCCATTGACATTTTTCAAATTTTCTTTCAAATGAAGGCTAAACCACCTTTTCGTGTTTTATGCAATTTTGACATTATCTACCAATTAAGGCTGTGAATTTTCCTTCGTTAGATTGATTCTCTCATTAAGATGGTAATGTGACACAATCTGGCTGTGCGGTGTATTTATTCTGATAAAGCTGGCCTGTCTCTGGCAGGGAAACCAAATATGAAGATATGTTGTACCGCTGTAGACTCAGCAGACTGACAAAGCTGGCTCCATGTGGGCCACAGCATGTGTTTCATGTTTGGCACATCATAGAATAAGCACAGATGATGGTTATATATGAGAATGTGGGCCTTATGTACACCTTGTTCAGGAAGACAGCTCAGATTTATGGGGATGGTACTACCACTGTTCACTTATTGACACGTGTGTTGCTCATCTACAATTCTCCTTGATGCGCATCAGCTCAAGACTATGTTTGTCCTCCGGTCAGGAGGGGTGAATGGGGGTGAAATCAGTCCCATTCTCTGCACTTTGATCCTGGTTTAACACAAAAAATAACATGAGAAAATTGTATGCATTGCGTTAACTTCATGTCACAAACAAAATGTGATCACTTAAGCCCTCCATCTTTTATCCTGGGTGGAACTTTTTCGATATTGACAATCTTTCAGCCTCTCTTTTCCCTCTTATATAAGCGACCTGTGGTTTGCATGCATTATAATAATTATATAATAACAAGGGAGAGGAGTCAAAAATGTTTCCTTTTTGATGACAGAACAAGATAGATAAGATGTCTAGAGATAAAGTGTTTATCCCTCAGTACTGTAACGGTTTGATGGAGCTGAGAAGAAGATTTCCCTATTTAATGACTTGTACAGAGCCCAAACAGAGATACAGTCTGTAAACTACTCAATACTGCAGGTAATGCTTAAAGGGAAATGTACCATTTTTAAGCTGCTGATCATTACAATGTGGGTAGTAAGCAACTACTCTCATGCACTTCTCTTTCGCCTGCAACCAGAGTCCCTCGCTGGTTCTAAGGCTGTAATTTGAATCACAGATTGTATTTCCACAAGTCATATCAAATGAGAGAGCTTCCCCTCTCTAGTTCTTTCAGATCTCTCAGATTATCGAAAGAAAAACTGTTTTCAAAAAACTATTTTTAGTGTACTATTTAACTCTGATAAAATATTCTTTGTTACCAGCTGGTCTCCGTACTGTTTTCTGTTTCAAACCAGTTGAGCCAAAGCTGCACAGCAACAAACTTACAGTATGTCACCCACCAGCCGGAGCATCCGGCGGCGCAGTTCATTGTTGTTGCAGGTTTTTTTTTACCTTGTACGACCAATTTGAGACATATTTGGGGTTTTTTTTTCTACAGAACAGACAACCCACTTTTATGACAAGACCTTCTTTGAAAAGCTTTGAGGACACAGTGAAAGCTTCAGAGTCAGGCAGATACTCCTTGGAGACCCATGAAAAGTGGACTTTTTTAGGCCAGTATTAAATACTCACCTTTTTCCACGAGTTTGCAATGCAGCTTCTTGAAGTTCTCATTCTCTCTCTATGACCTATTAAGTAAAATGCACAATAAAGGATATTCAAGGTTGCCAGAATATGGGCTCATAACTGTTGGTGAACATTTCACAAAGAATGAATAAATAAATAAATAAATAAAGCCAATAGTTTTCATTTATTTGATATTTAACTATCCTCATGTCCACTGATTTTCCCTTCCCAAAAATACATTTAATTAAAGGGAATAGTGACTTTTTTTCCGACATCTTTAATATCTGATTTATTATTTTCTCACACATGGCCTAACTGCTGTCCCTCTGAGGAGAAATTATTTTTGAGGTCACGAACAATGATCCATTGCTTTGCCATCGTTGACTTTTGAATAAAATTTGGACTTAAATGCTAGTTTTAGAATAAATTACAGCAGCTCTTGGCTTGTGTTCATCACCAAGGCTTGTGAAAAGCAGCCAACATGTTTTTTTATCTGTTAGTTCATATATATGTGTTTTATAAACCCTAGTGGGACCCAATTAGAATCAAATAATACAAACAAAATCCCTCAAGGTATTAATACTGTGGCTTGGATATCTGCATCTGCAGTGATATCAGATGCTTTGCGGCCTGAAGCACTTTAATTGTATTATGCAAACATAGTTTGGCCTTGTATTATTTACATTTGGGATTGTCCTCTATTGCTTTTTGTGTCATACTTTAGGCTCTTAAACAGAATAAAAACACCAACAATAGATATATTCAACCCAAACAATGTGACTGTGGTTAAAAAGTCAGACACCATCATCATGAGACAAATAATACAGTGTTAGTGGAATAGATTTTATACAAACTGCTCTGTATTAAAAAAAAAAAACTGTTGCTGATAGTAAATTATTCTCATCAGTATCACGGTGGTCATAAGTCTTGGTTTTGTCAAATAAAGAAATTAGTTGCCAGCATGTAATACATGGATTTATGCAAATTACATTTGATGATATCACCCTGAGTGTGAGTGTTTGGGCGGGGGGTTGCTTAGGCAATACAATTTTTGCTATTTCAACTTGATCACATTTTATGTAATTACTGTACTCCTTACATGTTCACAGATACCCAGACAGGGAAGAGAGAGCGAGACAGCTGTTGCAGGAAGTAATCGTAGCACAAGGATGGATTTGAGTGAAAACACAGAAGATGCAGTAGGTGATGAGACCAACATACTTTAAGGCACATTTTAGACACAAAACATCCCTAAACTTGCATGTGATCCTAATTTATACAAAAGAGGCACGTTAGTCTACCACATATGTAAAAGTAAAAACACATCAACAGCAGATTAAATATCCTGATTAGGCTGAAGTGAAGTGAAATCATAGGCGAGGTCATACAAAATGTGACAAAATTAACACAGCTTCCAAACTGACTTTGCTGTAATCTATATATTCAAACCACTAACAGTTTCAAAGGAGTATAATCTGCCAGTCATTGTTGAAAAGTTGTAATCCACCGCACGCAGCTGCTCTCCTGTCCAAGGATATTTGAAAACAAATCCATCCATATTACAGTTTCCCAATTTACTGAACTAATTACCTTCATTTGTGTTACTGGACAGGAGTCAGGGTTCTTCTGGCTGTCCTGGTCAAAGGGTTGAAGGACCAAGCAGGGCTGGATGTCATTTATTAGTATTACCTATTTGACTGGATTTACATTTAAATATTACTGTTTCATGTTTGCCTGCTTTATTCTACCAAATGTCTCAGAGTGTATTAAGTGTCAGCTTCACAAATGGACTGAGCTTCAGGTATTGAGCACACACTGTCCATTTTAACTGAGGACACTCCGTCTTGTAAATGGTGCCTGTCCTCTAACATCGGAGCTGAATGCATGCCCTGTGGCAGCAGATTTGAAGGGTGATTTTGTTATCTAGAGGGTAAACACTATCTTATTCATGATCAGAACCTCAAGGACATTTTAACAAGGGAGAGATTGAATTCCTGGGTCACTGTGATGGCTTCTTTCCTGATAACGCACAATTGTACAACAGCAGTGAGTTTACACAACCTAATTAAATTTTGTATTTTGGCATCAGATCATTTTCTTTTTTGTATTCATGTTCTTGCTTTTGAAATGTTGATCAAATCCAAACAAAAAGTCTGTAAATAAGGACAAGAGATAAGCTAAAAGCCACATCTTTTGATTTTAAGGGTTTAATATACAACATTCATTGACACTAGATATTACAGTTATCTCTGCTGTATAAATGTTCAAAATATAATTTATTTGATCTACAGAATTACATCAAATGCAGTCAACACACTTATGAAGTTGTTTTTGGCAGCATTGTCTGACATCTGTGTTTGAAATCAAATCGATCTTTTCAAAAATATGTCATCTAATGCAAAAACAAATCTAAAATCTGCATAATAATACATTATGTTTTCCCAACAGCTTCATATGAAACACACATATCCAGCATCTTCCCTAGGAGTCATATGAGTATACAATCATTCAAATCCTTGCAGAAATATAAAATCCTTCCCATTTACATAAGCTTTTTTATTTACAATTTTAGATGGCAGAGATCATATCAAATTGGCATGACAGCCCAACGAGCCATTTGGGTGCAGCGTTACACTTCAGAGTGCCTTTCTAACCGACCACCCTCTCATCTCTGCCAATGAATGCTGAACGTCATTAAAACTTAATGCCAAAACACAAGAAGCGACTCAGCGGTGTTATCAAGACAGAAAAATTGTGACTTAAAATCCTCATCAGTAGAAAAAGACATGGAGATGAAATGGAAAGGAGGAAATGCTGAGCTGATCTCTGCAGTTGGACAAGTTTCATTGCATGAAATATATTCAGTGCTGAAATTGAGTTGAGAGACCCACTGGTGTTATGATATGCTTGCAGGAAAAATTATCATCATCCTGTGAAAGAAAGGTAAAGCTGATTGGTTGTAAATGGTTGTAAACAGCAGGTGGATTGCAGTATTCACAAGGGTAGCAGATATGACTCAGATGACATTAGAAAATAAAAGCTTTTTTTTTAAGACATCGGTCCCAAACAAGCAGAAATATTTTAATCTACATTAAATTGTTATTTTGTGGGTGCACTTCAGCATGTCAAACAAATTGAACTCTCTTTTCTTTGCAGTCTATTGTGTGCTTTGATGAATCTCTATGAAAACTTTTCATGGTTTGAAGAAGTGTTTGTTTTGGGCTTTTTCAGCATTTAATGTGATCTCTACCTGTTTTTTAAAGCTCACTAAAAGAGAGAAAAGAGAGCAGTCTCTGACCTGAACCAAACCCTCAAAACCCCTAAAGCTTGCCAGAGATACAAGACGGGATAAAACAGGGAATATGTGGTGGGATGTGACTGGGAAGAGGAAATAGTTTTGATTCCTGCAATCTGAATCTGGTCAATCAGCAGTTTTATTGCACTGAAACTCTAATGATGGGGTTCAGCACAGGATTGAGCACCACTGCTGTTGATGCAGATGTGATATGACAGTTAAATCAACTATTGGGGGAACTTTCGCACAGCTTGTGGAGTGCTCCGACGGCGTAGGCTGCAGAGTCAGTCTGATTTGAGGGGTTGTTTGAGAAAAAGAAAAGATTGTATTCCTACAGGTTGGATACCAGAATCAGAGGGGAATAAGTGTCAAACAGTCCTGGAAAAATGATAATAATATACAGATGTTTCAGTCAGACACACCTCAGCCTGTCTGCTGATGCGTCATGTGTTGCTCTTTATTCATTTCAGTGACATGATGTAACAGAATGTCAATTCAAATAATGTAACAACTTTTAAATGTAATGTGTTTTTTGTTTACACAATCCTTATATTATGCCAGATGAGCACATCCATTTCAGGCCTGCTGGCTGCTACATTCCCTTGTGTGTAATATGTGCATGGTGGCATCTGTTGAATGTGTGTTTCTGAATGTTTGGGGGAAAGACACAATCTCTTGAATAATCATGCAGAAAGGAAAACCACTGACAGTAACAGCACAACACTTGTTTCGCTCCTCCACTCAGATTCTGGAGTATAGCGTTGTAATAAAGCAGCCTGTTGAAGCATTGTCTGCGCTTGAAAAGAGTTCACGGTGGATGCCTGAGCAGCGACTTCATTCTTATTCTGACACTATTGCTCTCCAAATGGCAGCACCTGTCCCCGCCGGCGGTCCTCGTTTGTGTTCTTGTGTGCTAAGGTCAGGACACCTACTGCAACCTCTTTTGGCTGGCTTGGGCCTCAGACAGGTGAACTGCTGTGGCTCAATCCGGTTATCGCACAGCCTGTTTGATCTACACCAAGAGCCCCGTGTGAAACATCCCACATTCAGCCAGATCTGCACAGCAGCAGGCCTCGGCTCGAGTACAGCCAGCTAAGCTCTTACAGGGGTCAAACAGATGGGAACGAAGGACACAGAAAATTAATCAAATTAAGGCAATTTGTCAAACATGTCAAACAATATCGTTTTACTCTGATTTAGAAGTCTGTCTTCTCTTGATGACTGTATGTCACAAAGTAAATTACAATATTTCGTTAATGGGAATAAGAGTTTCACATTTCAACTGTTCAAATCCAAATGTAGCACCTATAACTTTACTGCAGAGACTTTAACCATTGCTTGTCATGAAATGAGTTGCAGGTTAGTCTTTTTATTTTACTCCCTTTATTCATATGTTGCATTTCTCTCATCCTCATTTAGATCAGTGAGTGTTACTGTTATTAATCTATTCATTGTTTGTGATATCATGCATTTAAAAATGTAGCTACAAAGTTGCACTCAGAGGTGTCTTCGCAGGTATTTCCATTTTATTCAAGGCAGAAAGAAGAACATGAGGACATGTCATGAATAGAATAGAATAGAATAGAATAGCTTTTATTGTCATTGCACAACTGTACTGTACAACAAAATTCAGTGCATCTCTTCAGTGGTGGGAAGGAAAACACAAGATAAAAAGTTAAAAACAACAACAACACATATTCACTCAGATTAACAATAGTCAAGTAATACAAAATAAATAGTGTGTAATAAATATTGCACTCAGTCCAGTGTTTAATCCAGAGTTCAGAGGAGTGTCAAACATCTGGGGTTTAAATCAATAAAAGCAGCGTGTAAAAAACAGACAGGGATCAGTAGGAAGTATTTCTCTCAAATAAGTGTAATTTTAAATCACGTGTTCCAAATTCTATTTCATATAGCTTTTTGTTTTACATGGAATATTCCTTCACTGCATTTCGAGGAATGAGGACCTATGAAAACAGAGATAGCAGTGGTTTTTCATGATTATAATATAAACACACGCATATATATATATATATATATATATATATATATATATATATATATATATATATATATATATATATTATAATATAGTTACAATAACAGCATATCAGGCTGTAGATCCTATTATGATGTTGAAATGAAAAATGCTTAGCTGCCCCACTTAATATGCGCGTGATAGAGACAGAGATATGTGTACATGCATCATTGCGTGTTTGTGTTCACCAGCACAGTTGCATGCCCATGTCTACTGTATGTGTGAACATGTGTTGTGAAGTGTAAAGGTTATGAATCATCAAAGCTGGCCATCATGAAACCTAATTTACTTTTTAAATGAGATATTTGCACAAGGCGACTATTAGTGCAAACCCATTACCGTATTACACAGATGAAAAGTAACTGGCTAATTGTCAAAATCTCATGCCGTCTGGTGAAGCCGCGTATATGCCATTATTGAGATAGCTGATGTCAGACTGGAGGCAGCATGTGGTTCTGTCTGGGAGAATGCAGCTCTATCTTCTTTGCAGGCCTGCATTAAGAGCTGTCTGTGAGGTCTGATAAGAAAACACAAAATTAATGGCATTTTAATTACACAGCCATTTGGATTCTCTGTCTTTGTTTTATAACAAGGGCACTAAAATAACCTCTAGGATGCTTACAGTGGCCTATCTTTGCAGCTCCTCTGTTCCATAAAAGACAACAATATAGAGTGAAATGTGTACATATTGTGTTAATGTTAATCAAAATGAAGGCTTTGGCTGTTTGTTTGTTTTTGTATGTGATGAACTCGTTGTCAGCTGTCTGTAATCCATCATTATCTCCTTCTCCTTCTCTGCATTTTTAACATTAACATTTTTTCACTTGGTTTCACACCTGATGTGACAAAAGGCTTCACACAATCACACCGGCTTCTGTCATTTCAGACTTGGTAGCTGAAATTTAATTTTGTATCACAGTCACCGATGCCAAATACGAACAGCAGCACGTAATCTGAAATATCAGTGGAGGGATCCTGTCTTCTTTTACAGTCCTCCTCTTTTCCAGGATGGATGTGAATGTGATGAAATCTGATATCTTTTTACTGTTATGTGAAAGCGTGATGTTCAATTTTTTTTTAAATGGCACATCGTTTTATTTAGACATTGCTAGTGTTTTTATTTGTAGTAATACAACTTTGGGATAAATTATGTTAAATGTCCTTTTTAGCTTCAACCTTTCGTCTGACATTTGTAACAGCTGCGCAAGCACTAAAATGGATTTTTTTTTTTGGCCATCGATTTAATGGTTCCTCGATGTTTTTCGTCCTCCCCTCATGGCTTTTTGGCACCAGCAGTCCAAGCTGAGCCAAACTGACTGTTTTACAATATTCCATCAGTTCATCCATTTGTGTCTACTTATCCTGGGTTGGGTCATGGTGGCAGCAGGCTAAGCGGAGCATTCCAGAAGTTCCTCTCTTCACTTTTCAGCTCCTCCTGGGTTTCCTGAGACCTCCGTCTAAACAGAGCCACATATGCTAGCATGTCTGTAAACTTGTTAAAAGTCAATGAACAGTTTGTCATTCTCTCTCACACACAATAATGAAGCTCTAGCATAAGTTCAGTCAGGAAGACTAAACCTTTGCACACACAGGTTATACTTTATTTCTCATGCTATTCTGTTATTCACACCTCTCATGCATGCTCAGTCTTATTTACCTGCTATCACTGTCCAGGTGTGACATAGTGACACACCTCCATTGTCAGCCAATCATCTTGCTGCTGTCTTTTTAAATATGACTCTCTCCATTGCTGCTGCTGTTTTGTGCACCCTCCACCTCCTCACCACCCAGTCTTCAAGATTCACCCACTTCATCATTCATCAACTTCAACAGGGTCATCAGCCACCACCACCACCAGTGTCTGGACTCCAAGGGGGGATATACATCTTGCTGCTGCTCAGGACAGATGCCCTTTGATCTCAGTCTCCCTGAAGAGTCCAAGCACCAAAGACTTTCTAACACCAGAGACTTTCCAACATACTAATTATCATATCATTTGATGTAATAAACACTCTATATTATTTATACACAATATTGTAAAGAAATGGATATTTCTCTGTAGACCTGAAATCATAGTAATTCACTATGTGTTTATATGAAGATACAAGCTTTATTTTATTGCATATGTTTAGTGTAAATACATAAGTCAAATAATTTACAAAGGAAACTAATTATTGTGTGAGCATGACAAACCATTATGTGGCGTTTAACAAATTTACAAACATGCTAGCATATTTATGTGGCTGTATTTGTATGGCACAGTGGTTTTGTGAGCTAAATATTACAGTCTGTATTGCAGCATGTTCACAATGACAGCGTGAACATGTTGATGTTTTGCAGGTATAATTTTCCCCATGTTCACCATCTGAGTTTAGTGTGTTTGCACAGTATTTGCTGATTAGCACTATGCAGAATGAACATCTGAGGCCATTTTGCAGGTATTTGGTTGTAAACCAAAACAATGGACAAATGGTCCAGCTGTTGACCACTGCTAAAACAACTCATAGGATCGCCAAAGTGATTGCAGTTTATCCTGATCTATGAATAAAATAGACTGACATTACCAAGCTTTAAATGCGAAAAAAGAAAGCTGTGAGTTGATTTCATCCTCAGGGAACCATGAATGTCCATACAAAATGTCACTGTGCCAAACCATCAAGTAGTTGCTGTTAGCTAATGGTGGTGTTACAGGAAAAGCCATTATCAAAGTCATTTTGATTCAAGGTCTGCGCACCATGAATAGCAATCCATCTAATAATTGTTGATGTATTTCAGTCCAGACTGAAGTGGTGGACTTACCACCCAACACACAAAATGACAATTCCATCCCTGGAGCAATGCTGCTAGCAGTTAATGTGATTTGTCTTTGGTATTAAGAAATGATGGGCTATTGTCTTTGTGTCTAATACAGTAAACACTTTCAGTGAATCTCTGTGTAAAAACATTTTATGATGGCGAGAAATTGCTATTTCCAGGATATGTATATAATTACCTTGTTGTGATGTTTACATTGTAAATATTTATAAGGTGTCTGATGGGGAAACTGCATCACCTGTTTTCCGTATTTCATCAAAAATGTGTGCAGCTCATCTAATCTACAGCATCATTGAGGGTAAGATAACACTCAGAAGGGTTGAGACGTGTTTCTGGTGATTTTCCTCCATGCAGCTAGCGAGGGCAAGGCTGCCAGCATTACAGAGATTTCATTAGGACATGATAAAGGAGATGTAGGAAAAAAAACAAATTTGCATAAAAATAACATCAGAGAAATAGCAATCAATTGGTGCAGGGCCATGCTGAAAGAGTCATCCTCCTCAGATGAGGTCAGGGATATATGTTTAGTTGAAATGAGAAAGGGGGACGAGGTCTTTCACAGAAACAATGCACAAGCGTTTTGTTTTTCTTAGATACTTTTTTTTTTCTTTTTTCTTTTTTTTCTTTTTTTGCCAGACCTGTTCTGGGATCATTGTGCTAGAAATTGAATGACTGCTATTTTGATATTGGATATCTAAAATGCTAAAGGCTAACATCAAGTTGTGAATGACAGCAGACAGGAAACGGTTCTCAGTGCAAAATAAATACATACGTTCTTGTTCGGCTTTACAATTTGTTTAACGGTATCTGGATGATTAAGAAGGGTGCTGCAAATGATAAGTTAGAAATGATTCTTTCTTTTGAACTGTGCCAACGTAAACCCAACCGGTGCTTAAGAAAAAACAAGCTTCAGAAATTTCAAGCGCACACCTTGTTTTAGGGTATTCAGGTGTTTGTGATAGAATAATGAAATGAACACCCCTTTTGTGCCTTTCAATGTGTGTGCATACATTTACGTTGACATGTGAATAAAGGACATTCATGCTCATGTCCACTTGAAGAGCACAAAGAGCACTCCATTATCGTTCTAACATGACTATAAAACCTGTCAAGTTGCAAAATCGATGTTGCTCAGATGCTGATGCCACAGAGGACACATATTATTCATCAGGCAAAACGAGAATAGAGCTAACGAGGTAGCCGTCTCTGCCGTGGTATCACATTGGCCCACATGGTCCTGTAATGCTGTAATGAGGAGAAATGGCTGAGGCATGAAGAGAAGCCAAGTAGTGGGGTGAAGGCCACAAATTCTCCTCTTCTGGAGCCAGAGATAAGAGACAGATTAAGAATAACAATGTCCAGCCTGTTGAAAGACTAATTATAAGGCACTCTGAGCAGTTGTTAACTTCTGGGTAGCACACAGAGACAATCTGGAGTTTGGCCATTCATGGTTTGTATGTGTTACTCCCTCCTCCCCTCTGTTTTCTCTTTAGTCTTCAGTATCTAAGCCTCTTTCCCCACAGGTTTCACATGTCAGCTATTTCCACCCCCTGGCTTCAGAGAGTCAACTCTTTTCATCCTCTGAGACAGTTTATTACTTTTTAGCTGAAAACCAAGTGTCCTTATTGGTTTATATCTATCCAGATCCTATGGAGTTTGATGTCTTATTGGTGCAAATGCATTTTATTGTAAAAATGGAGGAAGCTGGAATATGTTTTCTGAGAAAATGCAAATCCCTCAAGTTTCATTGTACATTAAACCTGCATTTATTAAATATGTTGTAAAGACAACATTTACATATCATCAACGTGGAGACATGTTAGTAAACAGCTGCTAATGCACACATTCAGTACCCATAGGGCAACATTAGCATTCATTTGGAGTCATGTTTCAGTACAAAATTCATTCTCCTCTTTGGTCTCTGTTGATCTCCACCATCTCCTGAGGGAAACATTTGGCTCTTTAGCTGCCAAATGCATCACTACAATCACCTGATTCTCGCTTACTGTCTGTCATTTGACGACACAGCTACTTTATCAGAGATGTTTCTCTGAAAACAGCTGCCAGCGGTGACTGGAAACGGGTTTATGAGAACTGTATTGACCACAAGAGCGAGGTAAAGTAAGTAAAACCAAGACAATGCTGCCGAAAGATACTAAAAATCCAGGGTTGGAGGCAACTGCAAAATTGGGATTATCTATTGGTTTGTCACAACAAACAGCCCTTTCTGCTTAAACAATTAGGCAGAGATGCCTTTTTTATTTTTACGTCAAAGTCAAGTCTCAAGTGTTTTATTGTTGTCATAAACATTCTATAATCTGTTGCATGCCATCAAGTCTGCTTAGAACGATATATAGCTATTTCTAAGGAATTCATAGCAGGTACTCTATTATTCACTCCTTTATCTATTAGCATACAGTATCATTAGTTTTTGTGATTGATCACTTGAAACAGGCTGTTGTAATGCAATTTGAAACTATAAGCACTCAGTTCAGCACATACCTCTACTAAGGCAAAATAATCCTACAGCTTTTGTGTCACCTGCCCCACCCATTCACAAAGTTTCGTTGAAATTGGGTCAGCAGTTTTAGCCTAATCAGCCCTTCCTGTGCTGTTAATTAGGTTATAAAACATTCCTGAATCCGCCCCTTTATCCAGATCTACTCCAAAATATAATGGCTTCATCCTTCAATCCTTCAATCCTGCTAACAACAACAAACAAACAAACAAGCGAAAAGGCATGGCAGAAAACATAACCTGCTTGGCAGAGTTAATTACGTCTAGAGATGGCATCATAAGCAAGCATCACAGAACCCTATCTGCGCCCTAGTTGTGCATTCCAGTAGAATATAATATTCCATGAAGGTATAATAAGATGGGAACAAATACTGTCCTGAGAAAGCAGAGATCAAGATTACACACTGTATCTGTCCAGTGGTGACCAGATTAGGGCAAAGGGCAGCTCGCTATGTGCCGAGTGGTAAGAGGAAGAGCAACAATCAGTACAGAGTGAATCATATGGACAAATGGGAGAAAAAAGTAAATGAGAGAGCAGGGAGAAGATCAAGAGGGAAACCATGGACCTCTATGGGAACAAGTGTGACAAGTAAAAGCTCATCATTAAATATTATTAAATATTAAAAAAAATGCAAAAAAAAGTTTATCTCCTCAGCTACAGTCAGTAGCGAGCTAATATTAGAAAGCTAATGCTGAGCTGTTTGCTAACCTTCCAAATATGCTTACATTAACTTTACAAACTGACTGACCTATCCCGGTGCATTTTCAGGTGTCTGAAAAAGTTTGATGCACTCGATCCAGCATCCTTTATCATGACTGATTCTTCTGTTTGGGCCTTGTGTGAAGTTAATATCCCCAAAGATTATGACAAATGTCTCTGCAGCTAAAGGTCTGCTCGCCATCATCTTGTTACTGCAGTGTCATTTCAAGTCCAAATCAAGTCACAAGTCTTTTGAGGGAGACTCTCAAGTCAATGTGTGCAACTTAAGTACAGCTCAAGTTCAAGACACATGCTGGAGTCTCCATCTCTGCTGGAGAGACACTCAGAGAGCACATTCTGTTCCTGCACGAAGGCCAATGGTCCATTATCCTATGACATGTATATCTGCAAGGTCAATCACTATGGTCGTGCATAGCCGAAGCATCAATATAACCTCTCAATCATCTGCTGTATCCTCTTGTGCCTTGCTATTATTATTGTTCCGGTGTGTTGGAAATGTTTCTATGCTTCAGCCTTTCAGTAATGGGCTTGTAGCCTCTAGCCAATAGAATGCAGGCTGTGAGGTTGAACAAGCTGTGCATAAAAATATAGAGCAGGTTACATTCCTGTGTCTGTCCGTCATCTCTGCTCTCTCTATGTACAAACAATGTGCACAAAGAACAAACTGTCTTTGACATGCACTTTGTCTGAACTCACACAACTCCAGTCGCTGTAATGTCGCTGCCTTTCTTCATACATTGTGTACATCGCTTGCGTACTGCTGCTCCAGGGTATCCTGCAACTGAGTCCTGCTCATGCCACCCCCTTTGACCAAGTTTAATAAAAATCATGACATCAGGAATCAGGAGCTTCTTTGTAATCCTGCTGACAAACAGGAAAAACTATTTTTTTTAAGTAGTTTTTTTGTGTGGACTTTTTGCCTTCATATGGGACTGCTGAAGATTTGAGACAGGAAATGATGAGTGAAAGTGAAGGGGGAGACGTGGTGGTTTGATTAAAGCAACTTTAAGCAACTTCAGCAGGCTTTAGATTTTCAACAGGCAGAACATTAAAGTTTCAGAACTTACAAACATCAAGTTACCTAAGAGTATGAGTTATCAAATCGCCATGTACCATAAGATTAATTGATGGATTAATACACATTTCTAGTGGCAAATAATCAACATTATTATTGTTCTCTAGACATCACATCTCAAACTTTATCCACAGTATCAATCACAAAAACAAAGATAAACGTGAACTTGCAAGTAAGTCTCTGTGGGACTCTGGGAGTCATAAGCAGCTGGATGTTGGGTATACAGTGCTGCGCTGCTGCTGACTCCGGGTTTGTAATTTTTGATCGCTGAAGCGATTTTACTGTAGCTCTTGTCGCCTGGCCCAGAACAGAAGAACAGATGGAGAGACCTGAGACTTTCCTTTTAAAGTGCAGCCTCACACTGCCTTCTGAGCCTGAGGGAGAAGGAACACTATGTCGGCTGCGGTGAGGCCAAGGCTGAGGGCTGTTTATACATGCACAGGATCTCACATGAATGCGTCTGTGTCCTATATGTGGTGTATGCCTGTGTATTCTTTCATGCTAATGTGTTTGAAATTGTACTGTCTTGGTCTATTTAATAAAGTTGCACAGGAACAGTGTAGTCTGACTGTCGAACTCTAACTGTGAATACCTTACTGTGCTTTTTATATCCAGTCTTCCCTTCCTCACCCATGCATAATGCATATCTGTCACCTGTGCTCTGTCTGAGTGACTAACTCTCTCTGTATCAAAGAATTCGATGACCTGTAGAGGACTTATCCTCAAATTGGGCAGCAAATACAAGCACACAGATACACGGAAGCTGCACAGTAGTATGATGGCTTCAGTCTTAACTATCCCATTTCCTTTTTACCAATGTCTATTTTTATTTCAGTGACAGTTGATGATCACTCTGCTCCTAGGCTGGCTGTGCCAAAGTTCTTGTTCCAGAACTTTTAGAATTTTATATTTTGACTTTTTATCGATGTACAGTACCAAGTAGCACTGTATACCAATAAAGCCTGCACTGTAAGCCCCGTGGGCAACCTATGGCTGCACAAAGGTAGTCTACACAAAATGGTTTATTACAGTACATTTTCTGGTTTTCTTCCTTAACTGTTTGTTTTGCATAAGTATTATTTTAATTATTTAACAACACATAACGATCACAAACCATTTGTGTTATCATTAAAAAGCATATAAGAAAGAAATCTTCGCAATATTAAAAACTAGAAAACACATACACATACCTCCACCAACCTCAATTGTTGTATTAGTCAGCCCTACGCATATAGCACACATGATGTGATGTCGCCATGATGACATTGTTTTACTAGGATGTGCCTCATGCCAAATTAAGTAATACCAACTCTTTGATTCTAGAAACATACTCCTAGCATTTGGAATCATGTGTTTATAATTTCCAGTTTATGGGTTAAGCAAAAATTTGATTCCCCACAATGACGGATCAGGTTCTATTTTTCATCTAGATATAGGCTAACTTCTTACCTCCATATCATGGTAGCGTGGCCGAGTGGTCTAAGGCGCTGGTTTTAGGCTCCAGTCTTTTCTATGGTGCCATTAAGATTTATCTTCTTACCAGGCACAGGTACATGACATCCATCTGAATGACTGATAAAATGCCCTTATATGCAATGTTTATGACAGTGAATGTGATCCAGAAATGGCATCAGTACTCGAATTGCCACAAAATCAACCCTAATCAACTCGTCCTCGTCCCAAGATCCAGTCCCTTTGCAAATGTCATCAAAATATGTTTCTTTTTTGAGAACTCTGACAAAAAAATACCTCAATTTGTCTGATTACAACAAGAAATTGTCTTGTTGTAATCAGAAAGAAAAGTCATGTAGCCTGATAAGGAAATGTGAAATGAGAAGACATAGACACATATATATATATATATATATATATATATATATATATATATATATATATATATATATATATATATATATATATATACACACACACACAAAACATACTACATGGTTCATGGGACAAATTTTTGTGTAATTTTAGTGTCTGTTGATGCAACATGAGTCAAAGTCATTAATTTTATGCTTCTTGGTGTAGATGGGAAGTATTTCCACTTTATTGTGCATGCACTGCTTAATTTTTGGTTCCCTATGATGACAGTGTTGAATGCACCGTTGGACTTTCTTTTTAACTTTGTGCTGTGGAACCAAACAAATGAATTGCATCCAAGTCAAACAGTGTTGCTCTATGGCACACATGGATAATTGGTAAATTATCACTGCCTCGAGCCATGAATTCTGTATGACGACCAATAAGGCTCAGAAGACACTGCGTTTTTGTTGCTCTGTGCATCTGTGACTGTAAAAACTTCAGCCCAACTGTCACACATCAAACCCTGCTATTATATGATTTTGGGGGGGCTGTGGTGGGGCTTTTCCATAAAGACATTCCTAATCCTAAAGACCATAACATATTATTTCACTGTTACATTTGCCAATATCTCTATTCTTATTCTGTAAAGTTTTCTGAATTCAGCCACTTAATCAGTATGAATATGAGAAAAAAACCAATCATGTTGTCAATAACATCTTTTAAATTTAGCTGCCTGATTTCCATTTCTCTCCTTGTTCCTCATTTTTATTTGGCAATTGCAGATGCAAATCCGAACGTGGTGCAGTATAGCTGTATGAGATGGGTCAAATTGGACATGGATGCTGTTAAAAAGACCTGAGGAGAAAAATGTAGATAAAAAAAAACACGCATTTTCTTCCTTCCAGTCATAGAGAACATCTCATCCACTGCTGCAGGGAAAATCACTGTCTCACTTATCATACCCACCTTCCAGCTCAGTGTCTCCCAGTACATGGCACTAAGCCACCTATCATCTCATTCATTGAAGTGTGGCAGTGATTGGGTAATGATCCATATGTAAATACTTAAATACTTAGACTTTAAGTTTTTACTGTATATTGCAAAAGGTAACGCACAGCCCTCACAGAATTTCTAAGAGACCAGTTATCTATCTAGTTACAGAAACAAATTGCAAAATTTTGTCAAGTTATGGCAATAAGTGAAGGACAAAGGTTTATAGATTAAAGTCCCTCCATACCCGTCCTCCATTGTTCTTGCCCATTTTCCTTTGAAGTGATCAAATTCTGCCCATGTACATCTCCCTGTGACCTAGAGCAGGTCACAGGATTAATTGCCTTGGCACGCCTGGTGATCCCTCCTCAACCTTAGAGTTCTTTAAGTATGGGCCTCACACGGCAGACTGGAAAGTCATGGTCTGAAAAGACTGAAACCCTGAATGCAGCACTCAGATGGAAGAGAGAGCTGAGAGAAATTAGACATTTGGAAAGCCACAGTATGACATTAGATGACCTGTGCAGTGCAGATATTTCAGAAGTCTGCCCCATACAGGATATTGGATGGTTTGGTTGCTCATGTGTGAAAGTATAAGTGAGCTTTGGGGGCTTTAGGAGGAAATGCTTGATGATCCACGTCTTGTAGGCCTATATTTGAGCCTGGCAGCAACACTGATACCAAGTACTTCTTCATGGAGTCCAATGTCCCTGACTTAAGGTATAAGACTAAGAATAATAGATTCTATCATCTTTTTTGATGGGAAATAACTCATTATATATTAGTGATATTTTCTATATCACATCCATGCATTTGTTCTTTAATCTGGGTGTGTTGTTTAGCAATTTGTTTTCCCATTAACTCTTGTTGATAGGGATTAGGGCCTCTGAACTCTACATCAATGATGTTAAAAGGCAGACAGGATCCATTTAAAGATTATTAACCAATGGAAATGTGCCACATGTTTGTCTCAGAACACCCCTGACCCTGATTTAAATATAGCATGTCCACTACAACTGATCCTAATTCTGTGTCTGTGGCCTGGTGTCTTTCCTTCTTGCTGTGCTGCAGCATGCTCAATAATGCAAGGCCACAGGGCAGCAGCGGTGGGGTGGTGGTGGGGGAAGTTAAGAGTATAGCTCAATACCGCTTCGCTCTTTCTTCAACAAAGGAAGAGGTGAAACAGGCTAGAAAATTGAGGATCTTAAGACAACAGACAACATGAGAGGGTGGGCCAGATATATGGAGGTTATCAAGAAACTAACACCAAATATGGAGGTTATCAAGAAACTAACACCAAATTTTTCTCCCATGTGTGTTTTGTTCTCTGTCCACTGGCGAGAGTCTGGAAGGGTCCCTTTGAAATCAAAGTGACTGTGTACATCTAATATTATGGTCACAGAAAAGTAATTTTCTTGTAGCAGACCATCTGAGGTTTAGCTGGAGCTCACTGACCCTGCAGCTGGACTGAGCAGTGTGGGGACTTTGGGGGAAGAGAGCAAACACTGAGCAAATCCTAACGTTTTCAAAACTGACCAAAGACCCACTGGGTCTAACCTCTATACCAAAGGATAGTAATGTCCAAAAATCAAATTAAAAGCTCCATTTCAAGATTACTCTTACTTTGAAACGCCAACTTGTACCCAAAGAAACTATTCATGCCCCTTTGCTTATTCATCCATTTGCTATTATTATGTCCATTTCAATTCAACTTTTTTTCCCTTTTCAAATAAAATCATTAACGGTGTCTTTTGACGTGTGGCCTGCAGAGACAGAGGGGGTGTAAATGTAGAGATATAGCTCCAGACTGAACTGTAGCTCTTTCAGGACCGCAAACTCAATACCACAAGGTTTCACTCCCATGTGTTTTTTTGCCACTGCTCTCCAATGAATATTAAAAAGTCTAAATATGAAGAATAAAAAGAAAAGGGCCTCGCTCAACAGCCACCATATTTCAGCAACATTTAGAAATAGTGTTAAGGTCATTACAGTTCATGACAGTAATAAAGTGGATTATGGTAAAAGCTATTATCCCAAATGCTTTTACTTATTGAGTTATTTGGCATTCAAAGCTGGCAAGATGAAGGCAGAAATGAGCATTTTGAAAAGCTGTATTATAGGGATTGAGAGAGTTGATTTTTAAGGAAATCATCACAAGACAAGTTTCCTTTCAGTCTTTTTAGATATATTGATGTTATATTGATGATTTAAGCCTATGCCATAGTCTATTTCTCATACATCCTGTCATTCACACCTCTCATGCATGCTCATTCTTAATTTCATGCAGTCATTGTCTGAGATGCCAATTGCAATATCAGCCATTCTCATAAGCGTATTACCTCTAGTTCATTCATGCTGCTGTTATGCACACCCTCCACCTCCACATCACCGTCCTGTATTTGCAGAGTCTCCAACTTCATCACCAGTCTCAGCAGAGTCATCAGCCACCACCACCACCACCAGTGTCTGGACTCTATTGAATTTATCTTGTTGCTGCTCAGAGCAGACACTCTTAGATAACAAGCTCAAACTAAAACATTTTGTCTTGCACATTACCTTGTTGAATGGTGACCACACAAACCTCAGTTTATGGCTTGCTAGCGAATTATATGTGCTGTTGTCAATATGGTCCATTTAGATGTTTGTGTGGTCCTTAGAACTCAGTACCACTGGTAACAAATCACTATTTGACTTCTAGGCTTTAGCACAACTTTGTTTACTTCCTCTCCAGCTGTTCTTCCAGAGCCAGCCCATCAGCTGCTGTCAATCGAACACAGACATAACTTTTCTAGTGGCTGAGAGAATAAGGAGGATTTCTGACTTTTTTTAGAAAAACAATTTTGCTTCTTACGTTTAATCAATACTTTTAAAAAAAACATGGCAGAGGTAATGTTTTAAATATGAGTAGCTTATATGCAATTTCAGTTGGACTGTGAAGTGTAACAGATTATAAATAGTCAAGCGGAAGCTTGTTTAAAATATTGATAATATGTTTCTTTTCTTATATCTGAAAATGAAAAATAAATGTAAAGGAGCAAAAAGTACAATATTTCCCCTCAGAAATGTACTGGAAGAAAAACACAAATCTGCATTTCTGTGTTGCACATTTCAAAGGACTGAGCCTCTGTTGAACCTTACAAATAAAAGCCTAATCTGAAGAGTCCATATGCAGCTGACCTTCTTGCAGTATTGTTATGGCACACATGTATTTATGTAATGAGGAACCACGGTGTAACATTATGAAATGACTTGGATAGTGGATGTTCTTCGGTGCAATGCCTTAGATAAGTATTCATCCCCCTCTCCACCCAACCCTCCCATTTTCATGCCTCTTTGATGCATTATAAATTGCATTCCTGTGAGAACAGGCATGAACTACAGGTATCCTATCAAAGGAACTGTTACAGAGTGTTTACTGTTATTTAAATGTGAGCGTTAAACAGAAAATGCTCTGCTAAGGTATGAAAGGTCAGCAGAGAGACTAGTACACATGTTGGTATAGCATACAGAGCAGTGATTGCATCCACCCACCCTGCCTCCTTATACAAGCTAATTTGTGTTTGTAAAGAAGGCAAAGTCCAATTTCAGCAAGTTGTGTCCAATGGTGCTATCTGCTGCTCACCGGCTCACACTGCACCTTATTACATTCCTGCACTTGGATGCTAAAACGTCTGTGAGAGAAAGGAAACAAAGCATGTCCTGCAAAAAAAAGTATTTTCATGTTTATAGTAATCAGATAGATAGTGTCCAAGTACTGATGTGACATTAATTCAATCTGCACATATGTGATATCCTTTTAATCAGAGATAGCTTCAGATCTAAAGCAGCTCCTCCTTATTTTTCCGGTGCTGCATATTTTTTCAGGTATTGTGCATAACATTAATTCAGTGCTGAAATTTATAATCTAGTATAGAGTTTTTTTTATTATCATATTTACTGTATCCATGGCCCATTTTCCATAGAGGGCTCATGACAACTTTACCAAATCTTATCTTTGGATGCTCAGTGACTGTGTCTTAGTGATAGTAATGTGGGTAATGTATTTATACTTCATGATGTAGTGTAGAAGTTGTTTTTCAAAGATAAGTTCAAAGAAATCCAAACAACAAACATTTAAACATGTCTTATCATCTACTATGTTTTAAAGAAAAAAGGCCTTGTCCTGCATTAACTGTACAGACAGCTCCACCTGCTGTTTACACTTTATTCATTATTCACAGCAGCTCATAGGTGCATATAGAACGACAAATGGGGGCAGAGTGGATATCTTGTCTTGGATGTATCCACTATATCTATCTTTCTTCTAGAGCCTTTTCATGCATTTTGGGAGGTGAAAGAGGAGCTGCATGCAATAATCTTCCCTGTAGAATAGCTTATTCCTCGCACTGCAGGTTGACTAACATCTTGCTCAGCGGAGATCATCAGTCCCTGATGTTTCACAGCGCATGCAGCCTTAAACGCCTTTTCTTTTAGCCCTCTCCCTCTCTTCCTCGTTCCTGACACCTTCTTTGTGTTATCTTGCGTCTCAGTGCCAGAATCTGCGGGTGGTCCCCAGCACATTACCAGCCACCAAAGAGATGAACGATATCACTGCGGTATCCATCACAGCACTGGGCCTTGAGAGACTAATAAGGGACGAAAAAAACTGGGGCACCTGGAGGCGGCAGTGATTGATGATCTGCTAAGGTCAAAGTGACCAGCCAATCATAGCTCAATAAGGCCAACGTGAAGCAGTAACATCCTATGTGGGTGAAAATCCTATTTGGGTGAAAAATAGAAGTAGTCAGCGTGTAACAGTTCAATTTATATGTGGTTATTTCAATGTTTGGACCTGCACTTAGAGATAAGTGTGTCACCATCATACCTGCAGACTCAGGTCTGCCCATGGAAATGGCTCAGCACCTGAACAGGTCCAGAAAAGCATGCATTTTCTCTCTCTCCTGTACATAAACGCATGAACAGCAAACATCTTTGCTCTAATTGACATCATCCTCTTTCTCACAGGTGGTGGTGGCTCCGACTCTGACACTAGCTTTAGTAACATTTACAGCAACCAGAGGTGGCAAAAGTACACATATTCTTTACTCAAGTAGGAGCACATTTCCTTGTATAAAAAGGTCTCTGGTAAAAGGAGAATTATGGATGCAGCTTCTTTACTCAAGTAAAAGTAATATGAAAATAAATAAAAAATTGACATTTCTATTGGCTGATTTTGTGTAAACCGAACTGAAACTCCTGTCCCTTTAATATAATATTGATTAGGAACTGTATTTTGCAGGCTAAGAATGCATTCAACGTGAGTGACTATTATGTAGAACGCAAGCGGAGAAAAATAAAATGGACAGAAAAAAACGCTGCCTTCATATCTTTTTATTCATATGTTTCTTATGTCTTTTGTCTTCCTACGTGTTTTACATCCATTGTCTTATTTCATCGCAAATTATATGCACCGATGGACACACTAAGGGATCGTCTTTTCCATGTGTTTCCCCCCCTCCATTTAGGTTGAAATCGGTCTTGATGTCAGTAAAGAATGCTATGATGCAAAAATGAAAATAATATATATTTGTATGAAAGTGTAGGGAGCAGAAGTAAAACATTGTCAGAAAAATAAGTACTCATGTAAAGTACAGATACTTGAAAACTTCAGTTCAGTAACAAAGTATTTGTACTTTGCAAAAAAGCCAGGAGGCTGAGGTTAAAGCCAGAGGTGTGGAGTAACAAAGTATTTGTACTTTGTTACTCCACACCTCTGGCTTTAACCTCAGCCTCCTGGCTTTTTTGCCTCTTCAGCCTGTCTGGAGACAGTTTTGAAAGCTGACAGAAAAAAGTCAGTCATTATAATTTTATATAGGTCTGTTTTTATTTGCTAACTCTTTCTTTTTCTCGTTCTTTCTTTTCTGACAATCCCTTATTGTGTGCAGGCCCTGGCATAGTAAGGAAATGCACTCCATCATTAGTTTAGATTAATGCATTTCTAAGCATGGGGCCAGCTGCCTGCGTTGCACTTTTGACTTTGCATACACATAAGATTAATCATTTTCATTATGAAACAGGCTAAAATGTACTAATGTAACAAAACATAAATATTTATTTTTTGTTGTTTTAATGAGTTATAATGAGTGTTTCGGCTCAAATTAAAATGCATTCCTGGCCATATCTGGCCTTCATGGGTCACTCTAATGGCTGGGTACCATTTTTTTGCCCTTATGGGTGGCCCTGCTCATATTTGCAAGAAGCTAACACCCTTCCTTGGTGGCTCAGTGGAGGAAGGGATGAAACATGTTTACCTGAATTCACACAGCTGTCTGCCTCCTGCTGTTACCTGGCATGTAAGAGGGTGTCTGTGATTTCCTTGTGTTGTCACACCTATCACAGCCAACAAGAGGAGGACCTAACATTTGCTTTGTGGAACAAGTGCCTCTGTTTACACTGTGACAACCTTCTCCTTCAAGTAATGTAGTATGGCTGAAGTTCTCTTCACTTCAAAAGTCATCTTCGTCCTTCCTCGTCTCAGTCATACTCTTGCTAGTGTACGAGATGAAAGTTCCAGAGCAATCTGCTGTCCTTATATTGTCTGGCTCAGGTCTCCCAGTAGAAAGAATGCAGGTACACAGAGAGAGTCAATATTGAACCGCGTTTCCTGGTTCTTCACCAGTGAGTGATACGATTTGTCTCTGACCTTTGACCTGCCTTACTCTTTATTTTAATAGATGCTCTATATAAATGTGACATTTAACTTTGTATGCGACTTGGCTGATTTACTAATGCCATAAACAGATTGTAAAAGCATGGTTATTAAAAAATTATATGACCAATAAGAACTTTTTACAAATAAATCCTGTTTTACAGACACAATATGGTACAAAGTGATGCATTGTCTGTCTAGTATGCTGAAATATTTTTGTATATCTACCAAAGCAATTACATATTAAAAGGTAAATGCTAATAACAGCTCAAGTTTTAGAAATCCAGTAAGAAAAACTAGATCTCTTAAGATGTCGAATATCTTTAAAACACCAATTTTCTTGTTTTACAGTTTTGTTTAATGTTGATTTTTTTTTTCATGGTTGTGTTTCATGTTGATTCTTATTTTTATGCTTTTAATGAAAGAACAAGACTAAAAAGACAAAAATCACATGAAACCACATCGGTAAACACATTTTCAGTTCCCTCTATATACTCTTGTACTATCATACAACACACACCAGTGTAGCAATAGAATTCCTTCTAGCTTTATTTTGGCATATACAATTATACACAGTACAATGTAGTGAAATCTGCTTTTGACCATCCCTGTGGAGCAGTGGGCAGCCCTTATGGAGCCCAGCGAGCAAATTGGGGTTTAGTAACTTGCTCAAGGATACTTCTACATGTAGACTGGAAGAACTGAGGATTGAACCAACGACCCTCTGATACGTGGTTGGCTTACCACCTAAGCCACAGCTGTCCTGCCAGATTCCTGTAATGTAACTGTGTACAGTTAAGTCACTGTATGCACACAGAGACCACCACCACCACCCCCCGGTGAATAAGAATAGAATAGGCTCATTCATTGAAGCTGTCCCACTGCATAATCCTGTCTTTTTCTCCGCTGCTCTATTACCCTCTTTACATTGACACATATAAATTATTGTGTGAACAAACATACTGAGCTTAAACCTTAGGTCGGTAACCTACGGTTAGCTCATTAAAATGAGGTTTAACACCAGCTCATTTTCAGCAGCTTCTGTGCCCAGGGCATTTCTCCATATGAGGGTGGTATTTTAAAACCCATTCTGAGGAGCTGCTTTACAGTCTACATACTAAAATCTGCTTTGCTCAGCAGAAATCACATTCTTGCATTACATATGTTAATGGTTGAGCTTTGACAAAGTGTTTTCCATTGCTCTGGGTCCTATCTTAGGAGAGAAAACAAGCTAGAGCTGTTCACTTGCCCTGTCAAAAAATAAGAGCATAACCATAGATAATCCTCATAAGTATTAACCTGAATTAAGATTGATGTTGATGTTGCCCTGATATCCGAGAATTCTGTCATTTGTCTCTACGTAAATCGACTAAGCAGAGACGAAATTCAAACCCAAGAGGACAAAAGCAAATTACAAGTTTAGTGATTCCTTTTTAAACTAATACACCAGATGTGTTCTCTGTCTAATTTTTGCCTATAGAGACAAAATGTTCATTTTACATTGTGGAACCGCTGTCAGAAAATGATGAAAAGTAATGTAATGATGAAACCATGAAACCTCTCAAAACAGGACCTCTCATCAGGTGAACACATGGGAAATCAAACGCTACCATCCACTCCAGGTGCTTCCTCCCTCAGTTTGAAACATGTGTGCAGGAGCCTCTCAGTGTGAAATCACTCCCCTGGGTTGGAAGGGAAAAGGCAGTCAACCACGGAGTGTCACCTGGATTCCACTCAATACCCCCTCATTTGTCATAACTCTACTGCACAGCACAGGGACACACTGCTGATACTCTTTTTCATTGTCATGTTGAGAAACAACATTGCAGCTTCGGGAAGGTTTTGCAGAGGATCCTCATCCATGCTCAGTTCCACTGACAATTTCACAGTATCAGGAAATTGCTCTCTCTGCAACTTTGTACCATACCTGCTTTTATAGTGACTTAATCCCTTCTTTTTCAACAGGATATCTGTGTTGTCATCGATTATTTCCTTTCTGTGAGGTTTTCTTTTATGTGCTCATAGGTACACTAAGTCCTTTGTAGAAATCTGGAAATAATCAGAATAAAAATCTAAAAATCGAGGAAATGAAGCAGGACAGAATACGTAAACACTACAGATGTACTGATTTGTATGAATGTCACATTGTGCCTGAGGAGTGTGAAGGAGAGTCATTACATTCACAGAGGAAGCAGGAGAGGGTCTCTTTTTGAACTCTGTGCATTTGTTTTGAAGTTTGCTTGCAATTATCATGATTAAGTCCCTTCCTCAGGGTAACATTTGGTATTTAATGTGAACATGTCACACACGCTTACAAATCTGGTCCTCATTTGCTCTGGTCTGGACTCTGATTCTTTTTTTGTCTGTCTCTTTTGTTGGTGTGTGCTTCAGATATTACTTTCATCACATTAGAACATATTTCTAGACAATGGTTAATACACTACCTACAGTCAAAGTACTCAATCAAAAAAATGTTTTTCTTGTTATGTAATGTCATGTTATGTTGCATAGCTAGACAGAATCAACAAGGCTGCACATTAGTGCCCAGAGATTTAGTGCACACATGCCATTTCTGCATGGTGGGCGTTACTGTTAAATCAGATCCTCTCAAAACTGCACTACATGTCCTTGGCGCAACTGAATCCACCCAAATCTATATGAGTTGTATACGTATGTCATTGTTAAACACCTCTCAAATGTAATCTCTACAGTATGTATGCATGAGTGTCTGTTGAGATAATTAGGCAGGCTCGGTTTACATAATATGTGTTGCAATTTTATGCTGCCTACATGTTGGCATTTTGTGAATCATTCGCACATAGCAGAGCTGAGTTAAACCTCAGATTTCAGGGAGATTTATGTTTTAGTTCTCACATATGACAGGATTTTCTAAAGGAAATGATTTGGTGTTCGGTTTAAAGTTATATTTAAATTCACCCAAGGCATAAGGAAAGGAATCATGGACATGTATTACATCAATGGGTCATCGTAAGGGTCACACAGTAATTATCATCACATCCACAGGGTTTGTGTGCTGCAAACTATGATGTCACTGAGCCTTGCACAGCTTTTCTGTGGGTGTTTTGCTAACTGTAACTCCAGTGATCAATCTTCTCTCCTCACACAGCTGCTGATTTGCCACAAGCTGCACAGGAAATTTGCTAAAGGAGTTAAGCTGGGGTTTAAGCCAGAACCTGACATAAAAATGTCATTTCAGCAATGTATTGACTGTCTGACCTTTTTTGTCATGTCAATACACTCTCAGGAAAACCACTGTATTTTTTCCTGGGAAAGTATCTACAATAATATGGTTCATCATGAAGATACATCACATCAGAAATGCATAGAAATTGAGAATTTGTGGTCTATGAAAGATGAAAGAAATAAAACATTTTGCTGAAGTCTGCTGTCAATGAATTGCTAAGCATGTCGCCAGAAAATGAGTGAAGTTTGGTTTGTTGTGAGATAAATTTTAAGAATCCTCCAAAATAAATATGAAGGGTCTTAAAGTTTTTTAGAAAGCTCAAAGTATTTTAACTCATTTTCTCAATTTCAGATAGTGACAGAGAACCCAACAGTAAAAATAAAGGGTCAGTGCTCATTGCACTGCCATTCTATATACGATCAGCCACAACATTCTAACCACTGACAGGTGAAGTGAACAACATTGATTATCTCATTTCAATGGCACCTGTGAGTGGGTGGGATATATTTGGGAGAAAGTTTTGTCCTTGATGTTGATGTGTTGGGAGCAGAAAAAATGGCCAAGCATAAGGATCTGAGTGACTTTGCAAGGGTCTTGTTGGGTGTTCCTGGTCTACAATGACTAGCACCGACCAAAAGTGGTCTAAGGAAGGACAACCAGTGAACCGGCGACGGGTCAACAATGTGTTTGGGGAGCGAAGGCTAGCCTGTGTTGTCCATTCTCACAGAATAAGAATCAGGTTTACTGTCACTTCCATAATATACTGTACCTCAGCGTACATGGGAGCAAAATGCCATTCTCCACAGGTCAGGACAGGACACATTTAAAAAAAAGACAGACACATTCACTCATAACTTTAAAAATCAGTAACATATCAAAAAGAACAGATTAAAAGAAAGTGCTGGTGCTTTTGTGTGCAATGTAGAATCAATATAGAAGAGCAACTGTAGCACAGCTTGCCTAAAAAGTTAAAGCTGTTTCGGATAGAAAGTTGTCAGTTTGCTGCGTATGCGGCTGCATAACCGCAGACTGGCCAGAGTGCCCATGCTGACCCCTGTCTACCGCTGAAACCGCCTACAATGGAGAACCTGAGAATCAGAACTGGACCACAGAGTAATGGAAGACGGTGACCTGGGTCCTGCCATTCATGTGGATGCTACTTTGACACATACCACCTATTGTCGTAGACCAAAAACACCCCTCCATGGAAACAGTATTCCCTAATGGCAGTATCCTCTTTCAGGGGGATAATGTGTACCGCCACACTGCAAAAATGTTTCAGGAACGGTTTGCGTAACACAACAAGAAGTCTTGGCCTTAGCCTCCAAATTCCTCAGATTTAAATCCAAATGTGCATCTGTGGGATGTGCTGGACAAACAAGTCCGATCCATGGATGTAAATGTGCATCTGTGGGATGTGCTGGACAAACAAGTCCGATCAATGGATGTCCCTCTTGCAACATACAGGACTTAAAGGATCTGCTGCTAACGTGTTGGTGCCAGATACCACAGCACACCTTGAGAGGTCTTGTGGAGTCCATGCCTCGACGGGTCAGAGCTGTTTTTGTTGCAAATGAGGACCTACACAGTATTAGGCCGGTGGTGATAATGTTATGGCTGATTGCTGTATGTTTTGCATACTTTCTACTCCCAAACCGCAGCTTTGCTCTCACAGGATGATGTTGACACAGGCAGAAACAGTAAAACTATCAGCAGGGCTCTTTTATCACCCTGAAAAGGTAATAAAATGATCTCCTCTTTATGCCCCCGGTTTGTGCTTACTATCCCTGATGGATCCTCACTTTTTCCAGAGTTTATATCAGTCTTTATTCTATCTAGTTATACGGTAACAAAGAATTTCCAGTAGATGAAGGCAATTGGCTATAGAGTATGTCTGGACAGCTACATTGTGAGTAACTGTGTGAGCATAATTACAGAGGTCAGAGAACAAAGGCAGACATTGATAAAGCACAGCTGCTTGCATTTAACTGACAACTATATGATGCTCATGCTCTGCTGAGGTTTGCAATGAATCTTATATAACAGCACATACTGTGGGACCATTGACGGTCTTAAATCACAGTGATTATTGCCAATCCCACAGCCAGGATTTATCCTTATGTCCTCATGCTGGATCAAACTGTTCTCCAAAGTCAGCCAGCAATTACCATTACACTGATTACATAACATTACGTCTTTACTGTTTCACATCTACAACAACTTACACCCACTGAGGGTATACAGTAATCGGTCACACATCATGAACTATTTCTACATCATCCAGCCATGGGATAAAGGTTTAGAGATAATGTGTAAATAACATAAAAATACACTGCCTTGGCCAGAGCTGCTCTGTTAGTGAACAATAATGGTTGCAATGACGAACAATGTGTTTGGGGATCTGACATTTAAGTTGACCTGACTGCCAGAGATTATGTGGGCCATTTAGAGAACCACAGTACATAGAGTATGAACAGAAAATTAATAATTCACAAGACAGTTACTCAACAGGCATGAGGGAACCCCGGAGGCTGTATGAAGGAATTACAACACATTTTTAAAAACCTCATTTTGGAGGCCTTTTCAGTACAGGTTGGCTTGAAGAAGTGAGAAACAGTATCATTAAATAAAATTTAAAAAAATCCCACTATTCAGTTTAAATCTTTAAAGAACACACCTGAAACACTGGTTAATACTGGTTCCCTCTGAGATGATAAAAGGTAATAAAGGGAACCAGTGAGGTGAGGCTCATTTATTTCATCTTTTATATTATTTATTTATCTCTATTTCAAAATGCCATCACTACATTTTCTGTTTGTTCCTTTGTTTTTGATAATGTGCTTTATTTGTATTTATAACCTTAAATAATTGTTTAGCTATTTTCCTAGTTTCATTGAGTGCTTCTCATCTCAAAATGTTATATATGGCTGCAAACACATGAACTTATCAATAACTATCTTTAAGATTTAAATGTGCAACATTCTATCACTTGGTCTAATCAGGACAAGTGTGTAAATTTTTTTTTAAATTTTAAATGACTAATGTTAACATTTGGTCCTGACATCAAGACAGCATGCAGCCTCTTGCCAGCCAATTACACCATTTGCTTAACAGCAACAATCTTGAAATTTCCAATATTCAATGTGTACAAAAATGTATTCCACCTTTTTATTCTACCCAACTGTTACTGAAAGAAAAAACTCTGTTTGCTCTGACACTGGAAACAACCATGCGGATTAACAAATAACTTCAATTATTTATTTATTTTCTCAGAGAAGATTATGATCATGAAAACCCACTGTTTTTATCATTATTTTCAACCAACTCATTTTCAAACAACTGAATCTTGTACGGTTTTTGAGTTTTATGTGTATCCAAGAATCATTTTCTTTTTCTAGAAACGCTTCAGGTCACGCCAAGCAAAATTTGAGCTGAGAGACAAAGAGAAAAAGATAACCACTCTGTTTAAAAACAGGCAACATGGCGTTATAGCTGCAGGATTAGTAAGGTAGATCTACAGTATATAAACCACAAATGAGCTGTGAAACCACTAAAACACATTGAAGCCACAAACTGTTACGCATAATAATTATAATTTACTGAGCAGGTCAGTGATGATGTCAGTTTGTTGAGAAACCTGTGAGTTTGCTCAGCTCATTATGTGCTGTGCCTCTATTAGACAAATAAAGGCCAAGGCACATTCTTTTTTTCTTTTTTTTGTTTACATTGAGAGGAAGTTTAAATTAAATATGATTACTGTTATTCATTTATCCTGTCATTAGAGTTTTATGGGGTGACATATACAAAGGTGCCCTTTACTTAAACAGACTGCCTTAATGTGTATTTATTTGACCCTCATTTATATTTATTATGGGACTGTATATCGGATGGCATTGCCACCTTGCAGCAAAACATCCTGCATTTGAACCAGGTGTGGAGCTTTTGCATGCAGTTTGCATGTTTTCTTTGTGTCCATATCACTTCAGTACTCCAGTTTCTGCTCATAATTCAAAGCAGTACAACTCAAGTTAACTGGAATCTCTAAAAGGTGTGAATATGTCATTGAGTGATTTTATGTCTACACTCTGTCCTGGTTGTTCCTCACTTCTTGCTCACTATGAACTGGAAGAGGCCCCGGCCCCTCCTTCACCCTGCACAGGATAAGTGGTCTCAGAGGATGGATAGAATATTTATTGTCTTTCCACTAAAGAAAAATCCATCCCTGCTTTTGTGTTCATATCACGTGGAAAGAATAAATGAGAAATATCTGTGTCTACCTTTCCAAATCCTGCAGCATCATATCTGCAGACAGTCATTAGGTGAGCATTATGGGCATCAGTCTCCTGACCTTCAATGAATCATTAAACAACAGGCCTTACCAATATGACTGACATGATCCCTGCTTTAGAGAGATCGAGTTTTCTATTTGTGCATCATGGGCAAATTCTGCACACTGACTGTCAGAACACCACTGAAATTAGTATGGGATGGTTTGCATTACTATTATTTCATGTACTATTTGGGTACTACCGTGTCAAGTCTACTTGTAGTTTATAGCATGTCAGCAACCACAACAATTAAAGATGTATACAGTGAGTCTGTCATTAATTGCACTGCACACTAGTGTGTAATTAACTTCGCAATAAGCAGAGGCCATTAATGGGGAGGGAGAGGCAATTGACTATGAAGAGCTGTTGATGGATTGTGAGATTTTATTTTCTTGTACAAAGAAGCACCACTCCAATCTGGTTATGTTTCAGACTGTAGAAAATGAATAGTGAAAAAAGATTTATTTGCGCTTGCCCAGCTGTGCACAATAAAACAGACACAAGCACATAATTATTTGCACACAGCATTATTAGATAGAGATTAATCTCTCCTTGTTTCCCTCCTTGCAGCTTCAAATGACTGAGGGAAAGAAAAGGAAAATTTTCTCCGCCTTTTTTAACAGCGGGTCAGAGCTGAATGGGTTCATTTGCAATACTGCAAGCAGCGGTTGTTTAGTTGGCATCATTTGGACTTTCAAGATAATTTAAAACACCTGCGAGAGGCAAACTGTTCTCATTTTTATTTTATTTTTGCACACAGATTAGTTAAATTAATAATAATAATAAGAATAATAATGATGATAATAATATTAAAGATAAGCTATATGCACTGAATAAAAATGACAAGAAAGGATTGTATTCTATTCCTTTCTATACTATTCTTTTATAATAATATAATAATAATTTCACAGAGAGATTAAAGCTAAATCTTAATATTTCATGGACTAGCTGTCATTTCTCTACATTTTTATTAGAAATACATCATACTTCACTCTTAATATATTTATCAACCTTTACCTGTTTAACTCATCTTCCACAAGCTGGAAAGAGGAGATAAATATTATATTCCTGATAGATGGCTGGACTACTGGATAACATCATCTCTCTGAGGCCTACTGGGATCCACTCCTCACTCAAAATAAGTCTGGGCCTCCCCAACACAAATCAGCTCATGTTGAGCTTGACTCAGAGAAGACTGACTATGAACTGTGTCTCGGTTAAATCAGCTTTATGTTGCAGGTAGGATACAATTCCATTCCCTGCTGTTACCTGCTGTGGAGACATGCCTCTTTACTCCAATGGTGATATAAAATCATTCAAACATCAATGCAGTCATTGTGTTGTATTTTGCTGTTGGGCGATTTGTGGTTTGGTTTCTTGATATTTGAGGGGGGTACATCTGGCATGAATGAATAATTAAAGACCAGACAACAGACACTTGACTCTACCAGAAACAGCTTGTCACAATGTTGGCTAAGTAGAAGAATTCTAAATTTTTCCCCTGATCCAATAACCACAAAATTGGAAAAAGTATTGGGGTCGATGACAAAATGCATAAATCTGACCATACACACAGTAACTGTGACAACTTGACATTAATAGATAGACAACACATGATGCTCTTGATTTTAATGATTCCATCCTTCTATTATTGTGAGTGACATGTTACCACTTGCTGAAGTTGCGTGCCTGGTGTCATACACTCAAACCCCATACCATTGAACATACATCATGCTAAACCACCCTTGCGTCATGCTATCCTGTAATGGTGTTGAAATGCCTCGGGTGGAAAAACTGCTCTAAAGCTGACATAATAAAGCAAATATTAGGAAAGCAGCATTCAGCTTATACTAATTAATTTTCAAACAGTAGGATGAATGTGGTCTTAATACATTGAGATATTGATGGTAACCATGTTCAAAGTTTCCACATTGCATCATTTGACACAACATCTGGATAACTCACTGACTTCCAGAGGACAGTTCACGCCTCCAATATCTTTCCTTTCTCTGTTTCTATCATGCAACTTCATTGATGATGTCCATAACACTGAGCCTGCTTAGGTTTTCCAGGACTATGTTTTTGGCACATTACTGCTGATGGGAAAGTCAGCCGAATAGATGGGAAACTTTTGCTTTATGGCCCAGCATGCAGGGAATACAACAGGCACATGGTTCAGTCCAAGGGAATTATGTTCTATAAAATATGGACCCCATAGAAATGAACAATCATATCAATGTGAAGCCTTTTGCATTCTTTTGTTTAGAGGCTAAATACCCATTGTACACGCGAATGAGTTTTATTAGGTAATTTCACCCTATAGAATCTTCTATTGACCACTTGGTGTGCCTTGCTTTCCACAGCTGCAACATCTGGTTTAATTTAACAGACAGATGAAAGTTCGTCATTGTTAACTCTGTGACCACAAAGTCTACTTCCACCATATTTAAACACAAAAAAGTTATGGTTTTACAGTGATTCTTTGAAGTTAACTGTGTACATCTTGTGTACTGTATATACTATCAGTACACAAAGAACCTTTATGTTCCACATTGTTTCAGGTTCGTTATTGGTTCTGCAATTTTCTTTCCCATGAAAATAGCAGATGAGGTGGATTATGCTGCTGAGTCACTAGTTGCAGTTATATGCACGCTTTTCACACACAAATATATATATATATATTTATATTTATATTATTTTTTTATATTTTCCTTTCACTTGCCCTAATGTATTGAAAGAAATAAACATGTGATACATAGAAATTTCTTTTCTAAGTACTCAAAACCAAAACATGTTAAATCATGCATAACCATCACTTAGTAAAGCATTTTCATTTACAGTCATTGGTGCATTTCAGAGTAAATGATGGTGGTGGTGTGATTTTTTTTGTGCATGATTGCACACACCTGGCCAAGGATATATAACCGCAGGCAAAATTAATATCCTACTGAAACAACCAATGATGCCACGACTTCCGCAAAACTTACTTGACCAGGCAGTTGGGATGCGGATGGTCGGAACTCGGCAGACACATGTAGCACAGATGTTACAGATGTTATGGTGCATTGCACAGTGGAGTGAAGTCCAAATTTAACTTGCACAGAGCTGATGGTCGTAGGCGTGTGTATTGCCATCGTCAGGAACGCTATCCTGCAGCATACATCCAGGAAGTGGACCGTTTTGGTAGTGGTGTCATGATGTGAGGCGTCATTGCTAATGGATGGCGGTCAGAACTTGTCCACATCCACAGTACACTGAGAGCCATCCATTACCAAGATACGGTCCTAGGTCCACACGTCATTCCTAGGTTACAGCAATCAGGCATCACCTTCATGCATGACAATGCCAGACCACATGTGGCTCATGTCTGTTAGGAGTAGCCTACCTGGACCAGAACAATGTCGCTGTCCTTCCTTGGCCAGCATACTCACCAGATCTCAACCCAATAGAGCATCTGTGGGATGTTCTGGATCACCGGGTGAGATGTAGAGATCCTGCTCCAGCAGCACAAGAACAACTTGTCACAGCACTGCAGGAAGAATGGCATGTCATCCCACAAGTCCATTCCATGCACAGGAGGTGTAAAGCAGTGATAAAGGCTGGAGGTGGTCATACGCGGTACTGACTGTTGTTGACACTAAGGCAGCAACCAATATTTGTACAAAACTGATTTTTCTGTACCGTTAAAATGTGAATAATTTGCCTTTGATATTTAATATGAACAGGATTGCATGAAATCCTACAAAATTATGCATTTTTACTGTTGCTCAGTATATATTTATAATTATGCATGTGAGCTTAGCATGGTGATAGACAGATGTCTCTCCAGAATTCCTGGCTGCATCTTTCTTTTCTATTGTATTAATTTAAATCGTAATGCATGGACTAAAGGCCCCGGTTTGAAAATCACAAATAATGTTCCATTGTTATGTGTTCTTTTGCTGAATAGTTAGAACAGATGTGATGTGGCAGCATGTGCTTACATTTGTTGCATTCAGCATTTGGCCATATTTTCCAGAAAATGAGTTGTTGAAACCTATTGAGTAGAGGATAAAATGGATAAAAACTGGCTTATGCTGCAGAATTAGATTAAGAGTACACAATGGATGTTTCTACAGTGGAATATTGAATTATTGTATACACTCATAACAAAAATGATGTCAAGGATGACTTCAGCTTAAGGATAAAACACAACTTTATAAAGTCAAGTTTTGGAGAGAACTTTATTAGAGCGAGATGTGGGAAGACAACCTGCAACCTGAGACATTGCAATCATTTTTATATTTTAGGCCCATGGGCCACCATTACACCCGCCATCAAATAAGACCATTTTTTCTGTCCTGTAATTACAAAAGTATTTCATATAAATGTTATTTGTTTCTTAACTTTCTTGGGTCTGATTGGGCAACAAAGCCTGGATCATTGCTTTCTAATTCCTTACCATAGGGAGAAATGTTGTTGGTGCTGATCTAGCCCCTCAATCTCATTGAAGAGGAAGGGGCTTGCATCACCTCCATCTACAGTACCAGTCAATAGTTTGGACACAGTTTCCCATCCACTTGAATGAGAAACTGTGTCCAAATTTTTGACTGGTAGTGTATATATTAGGCCTACAGGCCCTAGAAGCCCTTTCTACCAGAGCCTTAGTGAGGTGGCACAGGTGAGACTGTTCATGCCCTACCTTCTCTGGAGTTGTCAAAAGCTGACCAAAGGGGCAAAGGGGAGAGTCTCCTTCATCTTTCTCTTGCCTATGGTACAGGGATTCAACCTCCACCTTTTCATCAATCCCCCTCCTCCTCCTCACCATCTGTAGCCAGGGGCTGCAGCTCAACATTTAATGCCTTACTTATTACTTCTTTTTGGATGCATTTTGAATTTCCCCTGTAAAAGTCAAAAGATTACTCTTTTGTTGAACATAGTCTGTCATGTTGTGTAATGTGCATCAAAGTCTCATTGCGTCATTGACCTTAGACTGTCATACCTAACCTTGGAGTACCATCACAGCGAAACACATTTTGCTGCAACACTGTGGGACATCTGTCTTCTAAGATGAAGAACTCCAGCATCATTATAAAACCAGTAAGAAAGCTGAAAGTAAAAGATCAGTGTGGAGTGTTTTTATGTTCTTATAGAAGTCTTTGTGTCAGATGTTTTTTTATCTTCTCATTATCCTGGTCATGTTTTTTCTGTGATTGTTCATCATTATTTTTTCATACCTTTTTTCTATCTTGTTCCCAGATTGAAGCACAGACGAGTTTTTGAGTAAAGAGGCCTCAGCATGTAAAGCAGGTTGCCTTTCATGGGAATGTAAATCAATGTCTGACTGAAGGTGGAAAAAGAAGACAGACACAGAGACATGGCCCATGATAATTACTCCGGAAAATGGTTTAATAGTGTCCTCCTGTCAACGTGGGGTCTGTGCTGCAGGATAGACAAGAAAAGAGGATGGGACAAATTCATTCCTCTCCCATATTATCACTCTTCTCACACTGCTTCCTGTTGCACAAAGGATCCTCTGTGAGAGATGGTGTGTGACAGGGAAGGGAGTTTTGCATGGAGTAGGGGGATTGGGTAGGAAATGCGTTGTATTGCACTGTTGGCTAAATATTTACTTTATCAATAACAAACTATTCTGCCTTGCAGCGTTAATTTTGTCAGCTATATTGTCTTAGTACTTTGCCAAATGCCCATGTTAGTTTTAATCATTTATATGTCTAGATGTTAGATTTGTATTAAGATTTAAAGTTAAACATAATCAAGGGTGTGGTTGCTTTGAGTGACAGCTAACCACTAAATGCCGAGCTGTCTCACAGCTCCACCCACGCACCACCTCTATGGTGATGACGATGGCCAGAGCCATTACACTGCACCTCAACATGTCTCTTCAGAGACCTACAGGTGACGTCACAGATAATGTTTTATACAATCTATATAGTCAGCAATTCACATGTGAATAGTGTGGTCTTTGTGCATAAGCACTGGTGCAAATAATGTTTCTTTGTAATGCAACTGTAGTCATAACATTGTGGCAACATGTGGTACTTGAAATGTTAGTTCTCGTGAGAGATTGCTATTGCATACAAATCTTTGCATGCAAAACATGTCAACTTGACTTCCTTTATTAGATAGATAAATATTCTTAACATTCACTTGTATCTGCCAGTTGTACGCAGCAGCTGTTTGATACAGTATGTTATGTTGCACATGTTGATGTTAGGCAATTGAAACAGTTCTGACCATTTTATCTTTGCGAGAACTGTAATTGCTTTCTGAGCTACAACAGCTGATGAATTGTGTATTTTGCTGTTTACATTGTTTGATAGAAGCTTTGTGTGAGTGCTAATAACTTGGGGACTTTTCTAAACATCTGCAGAGGTACTCTACTCTTCAACAGAGAAATGTGAGCATGCACTTAGGGGTTTTCCCATGGTGTTTGAGTACAAATGCAGGAACTGCTCCATAGTAATTTATGTGTAATATGTGCCCTCTATTAAACAAAGACCTTAAACCAAATTATACATTTGATCTTGATGCTGCTTTTCATTTTCTAATGCTATTTATACTTTTATCTGCACTCCAGCTGAATTTCTCTCAATACTTTCTGGTTATTCTTTTCACTTTTCATTTCCTTACATTTTAAGTTTTTGTGATTCCTTCAAGTCAAAGTAGGATCTTGGTTTAATATATTCATGTATGCTGTAGTTTTTATTGTACAACACTTGGAGTTTGGGCACCATCTGTTTCCAATCTTCAAATGGATGCTAAAATCCTGCCTTTTTAGTTTTAAGTACAATACATTCATGATGCCAGAAAAATGACTGAAGTTGATGTCTATCTTCACCAAACCAGGTGGCTGTCTTTGGCCAGAGGTCCGGTTGGGACCCTAAAATCTCCATGGTTTGTATGACTTTTTCTTGCTCCTTAAATCAGTTATAAATAAAAACACATGTGGTTGCAGTGTGGACCCATGTTATTCATTAAATTGGTAAGGGTGCAATAATTTGCAATGAATCCATCAAAACTGTCTCCCTAAACATCAGCCCTAAACATCTCAGCTGTCATTTCATGCTGAGTTCTCAACCACATCAGGGCTTTCTACTTAATAGAGCACCAAAAAGGCATTTTCAAAAGCAATGCTTCTCTTTTATTCCTACTCAAACTGTTGATCTCTTTAAAGAAAAAAAGGGTGATGATGTTTTCGTTATCATTCAGCAATAATGGGAAACGTAATTAAGAAACTGCTAGACTGCATTTTCTTCAGTAAGACAAGGTTTTCATTTATGCTAAACATTCTCCTTTTCCATTGCACACGTCCATGATCTAACTTATAGTTCAGGAAGAGTAGTCGAATGCACAGATGGGTCAAGATAAGTAGGTAGTAATCTTTCAAATGGTGAGCTATTACAGGTCATACAATAAGTGACACTTTTATCAGGAATAAACTAAATGCAGATTTGTTACCTATAAATGATGAATATACTTATTTCCTGGGGCAACTGTAAATTCTCAAACTATGCCAGTGGTTTGTGAATACATCCCAGAAAACCTAAAGAGAAATGTGTGGGCTTTGACTGCCATTACTTCTAGGTTTCCATGGCCCCCTTTTGTTTATCTTAACACAGCTCCATCAGTCTGGAATTTACAACTTTCCATTCAAAATATTTGAAGAGACCTACTGTAATAGCTTTAAAGAGCCATGCCAGTGGTTTTGCATCTTACAGCCCAATTTACCACAGTTCATGTTACTGCTAACATTAGATTCAAAACATGGTGTATTTTTACCTCTGCCAAAGAAATTTGGGGGCAGTTGTGTGATTTTGCCCTTTGTGTGTTTGTCTGTCAGTGTGTGTGTTTGTGTGTGTGTGTGTGCATACGTGTGTGTTTGTAAGCAGGATATCTCAAAAATATTTGACCAGATTTCAATAAAATTTTGTGGAAGGGTGGGCTCTGGGGAGGGGAACAGGTCATTAAATTCTGAAGCTTATCTGGAAGATGATATGGATCCAGGATTTTATTTTTTTTACAAATCCTACTATGGCAGTGTCATCACCCGCCCTACTCTGCCTCTGATTGGCTTTGCATGACAATTACATTTCATAGTCATATAATTACATTGTTACATTGTCAAAGTTCTTTAATGAGGGCCTACATAAGAAACATCATCGTCATACCAAGCCAATCAGACACAGAGTAGGACGAGTTATGGCGCCACCATAGTAACCCTAACCCTACCTGCAAATATTGAAACTTTAGTTATCTACTCAGTCATGAAGGAATTCACCGAATAGTCCTATTCATATACCACAAGATACTCATTCCGACCACATTATGACAATATTATTTGTAGACTTTTAACAAAATATCAGTGTAGTTATGATGGACACTATGCAATAAGATAAGATAAGATAAGATAAGATATCCCTTTATTAGTCCCACAGTGGGGAAATTCACAGTATTGCAGCAGCACAGTGTACAGAAGCACAGTGGGGGAGGGGAAATAATATAAAAAAATACAATACAATACAGGTTGCAGCAGGCCTGACTGGGCTGGGGGAGGGGCAGGTGACTGATCAAACCTAATGAAAAATAAGTTCAGATCATTCACCCACTGTTGGTCCCCCACAGCCTGGGAGTTTGGTTCCTTGTGGCCAGAGATGGTTTTCAGGCCTTTCCAAACTCCACTGATGTTGTTCTGAGTGCATAGTGGTCATGGAGAACCTTGTCATGGCTGGAAAAAAATGTAATAAAATAGTAACTGGTGGTTGTAAAAAAGACAACAAAGAAAAAATCCACATAGCTCATAGAACCCAATGTCTGCTGCCACCTGTATGAAAATAATTTGATCAATTATTGGTAAAAAAAATTACTTTTAAGTAAGTAGGTATGTAAGGGCACATTGATTCTAAACATCTGCGGGGTATTACTGCAGGACAGTCTGAGCAGAGATGGTGTTCTGTGTAATGGAATATCTGTTGCGAGTACATTTCAAGTCTCTGTAAATTGTAAAGCATTTACTGTCTGGATGGGACTTCAAAATCTAAACATTTTGGTCTGGTTTGGATCCAGTAATGTTCAACAGAACTGGCAGACAGAGAGCTTAACAATAAAAGGTATTGTATGCTGTTCTGATTACACACACCTTTGAGGCAAATTTGTGATGTTGGGCTGCATAAATATATACATGACATTGATTTGACTTGTCATAGATATAAAACATATAAAAATTCAGAAGCTCAACTTCTAAAGTTGTAAAAGCTGTTTTAATGTCCCAGTGAAACTCTCAGCAACACCCATACATAGGGGTCTCTCATGTATACACTTTTAATGATGACTTTCTCATCCTTTCCTTTTTCATGATTCCTGTAAATGATGGAGTGCCTATATTGGAGTCTTGCTCTGCATGACTATACCGTTCCAATTTCCATGTGTTACTCACTGCGTTATGGCTACTCAGACCCCATTAGCTCACCACAAACACAGGTTAAATGAATACAGCTGCAGCTTCCAGTTATACCACCATGTATGCAGACTGGGACATTTGCTTTTACTCAGATTTACTGTACATACGCTACTCTGAGTCATTGTTACTTTTAGTGTATATTCTGCAGCCATTACACTGTGTAACACACTCTCACTTATGACGCCTTTACAATGAAAAACATTTTAAGACAAGTTAAGATTTCCATTACAATCCATCTACATCTTCACGAATCCACTCATGAGAAAAGATACTGTAGGAAATATATAATGATAAATGTCTTCTGTTAATCTGTTAGTCCATAAGGATTCAGTTTTTGAAACATCACTGGTTCCATGCATCATAAGTGTTGCATAGTGATCCATACCAATACAAATAATTCATTTAATCAACTCTGTCAAAACCTTAATTATGGTTTCTGTCAATAAAATCCCCTTGCCAATATGAAGGAGTCACTCATCTGTGAAAAACCACATTGACAACATGATTTAACTGCTGTGTGACTCTCCCACAGTCTCCTACAGCTGTGGCTAATATTGAGCCATACATCCATATGACCCACAGTGAGATCTTGGAAGCCAAGTATAAGTGGGAGGCAAACCATCAGATGGAGATAAGACAAAAAGGAAATCTGAGAGACAAGTGAATTAAGTTAAGATAATTATTTCTTGCTGTAGATGATATGTAATAATTACTCTGTCAGAAAACGTTGCTGCTTAGAGTCTTCTTGGAGAGTTTTGATCAAAAGGTGTCTGCCCTGAGCAGCAGCAAGATAGATTCCCCAGGGAGTCCAGACACTGGTGGTGGTGATGGCTGATTACTCTACTGAGACTGATGAGACGGAAGAGACTGATGGTATGAAAAGTAAACTACAGGCCTAAATGTGCAAAGGACTTCCTGACTGAACTTTTGCCAGAGATTTGTATAAATCCTCAATTTCCTCATGATGTAAAGCAATCCATATTTATACAACATATGTTTAATATGATGGAGGAGGAGTAATAACAATGAAAGGTTTTTCATGGCTCAACCAGGCTTAAGTTCAGAGTGATTACTGATTCAGAGTAGTGTTACTTTAGATCCCAAAAAAGACAATCCTAAATATGTATGTGTCACAAGGAATATGGCTCCATTTGAAAATAATTGAATATATATATGAATATATTTTGGCCGAGGAGTTGAGATCTAGTTGAGTCAGTATCAGACTTCCACTTCCCGTTTCCTCTGTGTAGTGCCGGCTCTACTCGACTCTACTCGACTTTTTTGTGTTTCCATTAGGGTAAAGGTACCTGCTACCTCGTACTATTTTTTTAGTACCACCTCTGTTTTGGTTCCCAGGGAGCTGAGCAGGTACTAAAAGGTCACATGAAAAGTTATAGACCACTGATTGGTCAATGTGATTGTCAATGTGTCAACATGACTCCAAATGAATGCCAATGTTGCTCTATAAATGCTAAATGTGTAAGTACGCAGTTATTTGATAACAAATTCACCACAACAACTTGAAACTGCCCCAAGTGGCCCATAATCTGCCTCTGATGGATTAAGTAAAATGTCCTTTAAAAATTCAATGTAAAAATATTTCATTACAAGTAAAAGTTTCATATTCATTGTACTTAAGTGTCCATGCTGAAATCCATCAAAACCACCAAAAATAAAAGACTACTCATTAAATTGCTCATTTCAGTTTCTTATTATTATTATTGGAATATTATTGAATTACATTATTGAAATATATATTTTCATAACCACATTCTTTAAATAGATCAAATACTGATTATCTGAATCATAATTGAGTCCAAAATAGTTTAGTACAGTCCTAAAGTAAATATATTTAATTACATCCCCCCCATAATATATAACTTGTAAAATATAATTTAACATACTGTAAATTACCATCACACCACACCAGCCACTAGTATCGACACTCATCTCAGTTCGACAAAATAAATCTGAAGTTACATTTTAGTGTTTTTTGATCTTTTGATCCAATTGGCTGCAAAGAATCCTTCGAACTTCTTGGTTTTCTCAACTGCTGCATTATGGGTTATGTGTTTCTGTGTCATGACCAGTAGATGGATGATGAACGATGAATGTTCCAATACCCAACCACAGTTTTATTACACTGCTGTCACTGACAGCCTGGCCACCATTCAGCCAATGCAGCAAAATGGCTCACAGAACAGCTCATGAACCCAAATAAGGCCACCATGTGTGGAGTCATCTCTAACTGGGATCTGATGAAAGAGAATATCCATAACAAATTATAAAATAAAACTTTTGGTTCCTCCCTGATCTGATATGCAGGAGATGAGACTGTGACACAACAGCTGTGTAGCATCAGAGCTGATCTGTTCACCAATGAAACGCTTTGCTTTCTTATTCCATACAGAACTTTTAAAGCCCAAGGTCAATCATTTCTTTGTTTTATCGCTGATTTAGTACCAGGAGACAAAAGCATATGATCCCCACGTCATCTGCAGAAATGTTTCTTAGTCTAATTGTGTGTTGTACTGGTGCAGATAATGATGAACACATGTTCGGTGGTGGCGAATGCGAATGCGGCTAACATGAGATAAACCATGCTTTGACGATTTCCTGTCCAACCTTATGGAAATCTTTATATAAGAGACTCCTCACAGTCTATCCTCAGATGCTACACACCATCCTGCCCATATGCCTCCAAAGGGTGGGACCCAAAGAGTTGCTTTATGTTAACAGGAATCGTACCACCCATCCAAGAGCTGGGAGCACAGCCTGCATAGATCCAGCTGTAAATGTGCTCATGGCCTTGAGACTTGGCTCTGACACAGCTGACGCGTGAATTAGACTCTGGGCTGGATGCCTCTCAGTCTCTAGACATACATTTCGTACAGGACAGTACATTCTGTACTCCCAAATGTGCATGTACATGAGATTTTACAGTGTTAAGAAATAAGCACAAATTAGATACACATGCTACTAATGTGAAATATCTTATTTGAACAGATATAATAGCTCTGCAACATTGCCAATACCGGCACAGCTAATCTCCAGTACTGCTTATTTTGCAACTCAGGCCAATTGAGGTTTCTCAGTACTTTCTCACCAATCATAGAATTTAACCTCTTACAGCCCCCTTCTTCTGCAACAGTCCAATGACAGCTGACTGGAGTATCAGCTTAACCTCAATGAACCATGTTCCCACAACAGTATTGGTTGAAACATGCATACATCTGCATTTTGCTTTGCACATTTTCTACTATTGTTCAAATTTGGTTTGTCTATCTCTCTCTCTCTCTCTCTCTCTCTCTCTCTCTCTCTCTCTATCTATCTATCTATCTACCTATCTATCTATCTATTATCTATCTATCTATCTATCTATCTGTCTATCTACTGTATCTAGAACAATGTGGAGTTTTTAGGTTGAGCTGAGTACAAGCTATGACATTTTGACTCTCATAAACCTCCACGCTCCTTGATATGCATTGGCAACCATATTTTGGCAACCGAAATTTTTATGCAGTACATTCATTATGTGGCTTGGATATCTGTTGAGGGATTGGTCACACAAGTTAAGCAAAGCAATATTTTCCTTCATTGTCCTAGTTTCTTTCAAGCGTCCATCATCCATACACATTGTACTCTGCATTAGCACTCTTACTGCCAAGAGTGAATGGGAACTCAAAACCTTTTTTGCACATATCTTTGGCAAACCGTTCTTTTAACACAGACGCTTGTTTGTTGGGAAGAAAGTATGCACACTTATATACAGCAATCCTGGAGACAACAGTTAAAATTGATACAATTGGGGACTTCAGTGGTTTTAATATCCTTACAGTAAGTCACAGATGTCACCAGGGCCATATATGTTTATGTCACCCTGGACCGATAGCCATCTTATATACAGCTCCTTAAATCTGAGGGAATGGAGGGCAGGGGCAGAAAGGATGTGCCCAGGGCCAGATGGAACTTTAGAATTTACAACAGGGTTCCACCATGAACTCTGCTATAATCCCTGCCGGATTTTAACGCTCGACAGACGGGGCAGAGGACGGAAAGAGAGATAAACAGAAAAGAAAAAAAAATATTTGGATGGTCACAGCTGTAATAACTCAAGTGATAGTGTACAGAACAGCATCTGCAGCGTGTTGCTCCTCTCCCAGCCGTGCCATCTTTGAAAGGCAACCCGGATGGCTGAAAAAACTTTTAGTAGAGACCACACAAGCCCCTTCTGCTCAAGGCTGGTCGCAAATTCATGTCCTGCCTCCTCAGAGCTGCTCTGCTGTCTCTGCTCTTTCACAGCATCGGAGTAGACGAAGAGAAACGTGTTCACACAATGAACAGTAACTGTGGGGAACCGTCTTTGCTAAAAAAAAAAAAAATGCCTCAAATAAATGCACTGAACAAAGCAAGGGAAGACAGGGAAGAAAGGGAGTGAAATAAATAAAAGAAGCAAAGGAGGTAAGGCAAAAGCAGGACTTGTGGGCAGACCTTCGGTGTACATCATTTTTATGACCCTTTTACATTTAATGGCCTTGTTGGATCACATGTGAGTTTAAGACAACAGCGCAAAGCGACTACACAGAGCATAAAGTGAATATCACAAGTGTGTGCATGGATCTGTGTGTGTGTGTGTGTGTGTGTGTGTGTGTGTGTGTGTGTGTGTGTGTGTGTGTGTGTGGCTGTGTATGGACGGAGGGAAATGTTCAGGCCATTTATGGACTTCGGAGTAATGCACAAAAATATTTAAGTTATAACATGAATTCATTTTGATTTGTGTCATTGAAGCATGATGAGGAGACTGTAAAAAGTATAAGTTATCATTAAATAAGGTATAAACCAGAACAAATCACAGTTAATAGGGTGAGTCTTGGGACAATGGGTTGTAAGGCAAAAAAGATATTTTGCATTTTAAGATGTTTTACTCACTGCCTCGGGTGATCATAAATGTGTATTTGATCAATTTTAGGGCCATTACTTAAGACTTTAGTGCAATGTATTCCACACATCATGATAGTTTAACTTCTATCATTAAACCCCTAATTAAGTATCTACAGATTAATTGTCTTTTTTCTCCCAACAGAGAGGAAGGATCTTTTTTCCGTAAATAATTTGGCAAAGGAGAGCCAGTATTAAGCTCTACTTGATGATGGGGTGATGGGTGGGGGGAGTGGTCTCAACCATCCAAGGCTACAATAAAAGGCACTTGTCTGGACGGCTGAGGAGCCCAAATTTTCCAGTAGCACCACGGGTGGCTGTGGGGCAGACAAATAGCAAGAGCTAGATTAATAAAGGAGAATAAAAATAGCATTCAGCTATCTTAAAATAGTGAAACTCTGTTGTAGTTTTTTTATTTTTTACTTTTACATTTTTATTGAAGAGGGCCCTTTGTGTGATAGAGAGAGAAAATGAATAGTGTGCTGTGCATCACAATAATCTCCCTGGCCCTGGCTGCCATTGCAAACAGTGAGATGTCAAGCTTTCCCTCAAAACCAGCAGGTAAGCTTAAATTTTTGTTTGATATTTAAGTGTGTGGGTGGTCTTGTGTTTGTCACCATCTGTTGTGAATGCATGTGTGTGTTTGTGCAACAGTCTTCATATGCATTCAGGATGAGCCGTGTAAGGGACCTGTGCTAAATGGTACCACAATTTAGGCTTATGTAATCACGGGCTATTGTATAGCAGTAGGTAGACAGTGTCTCTGGGGTAACACACACAGACACAGTGTGACTCACCATTGACTCACTGATTTGCTGCCTACAGACTAGCACAGCATGGGCTGGCTAGTGGAAACTGTAAATCACCCTGTCATTCCCAGTGGCTTTCTGCCTGCATAACGTAATGAGGACCATACCATTAACCCTGTGGAGTCTGAGTCTTTTTTCTTTTTCTTTTACATTTTCACACATCTTATTAAATGTAACTTTTTAAAGTATTTGCATGTTGCCTGATATTATATTTTATATAAAAACATTACAGCACAATCTCATCTTTTTGTTCAATAAGACAATAAACAGATGATTTGGTCTAAAGGCTAAAAATTAAGTTTGAATTTTTTAGAAACTCTTTAAATCTCTCATGAAAGCATAACTTTACTCATATGGATGAATTGTGATAATATATGAATAAAAAGTAAATAAATGTATGATAAATTTTAAGGGTAATTTCTTTTTTTTTTTAGTAGAAGTGTTGTCTTTCACCAAATGTTAAAGAGAGATACAAGTTGCTGTGAGTCCTGTAGGATGTTCTGATAGTGTGAAAATGGAATAGGAGAGTCCACAAGCTCTAGAAACATGTAAACCATAATTCTATGCAGTTTTATCACAATGATATTAACAGAAATATTGCAAAAACATGTCTGTGCTTCTATAGACCTCAAAGGGTTAATCGTACTAGTTGTACCCTTAAAATGGCTCACAGGTTTCTAATTGGCTGAAAATGGGCTTGTACTGCTTGTACCAATTTGGATGTAATTCTTACTTGAGTGTTAAAATGTTTTAAGAATTTCCCACAGTAAAGTTTGGACCCTTTATTATTTTTCTGTCTTTTATCAGTTTTCTGTCTTCCTCCTGCGGCAGACCGGAAAATGAAAAACTAGAAAGCTGTCTTTTCAGAGAGCACCTGCTCTCCATCATGAGGCTGTTATAATTCAAATTCACACCTGCCAACAGGATGACACACCAAGATTGTTGTTGCAACTGCAAGCAATGAAATACCAGAATAGTTCTACCGCTGTGGTGAGGAAGAAAAAAAAATTGGCTGGCTACAGTAGAGGCTCTAAAGTTATATGAGTGATATTCAATGAGCTTTCAGCAGCCCTGCGAGCTGACTCAGTAGATGTCGGATTAGAGATGTCTCGGTTCTCTTCCCAGGAGGAAGTGGTTTGTATGTGGCAAGACCATTCCTGAGAGCAGCTTTTTCACTCAAATAGTATTGAAAATAGTCCCATTGGCCAGTGATTTTGTGTGTCAATATACTGCCTAAATGAATTTACATAATCTCACTGTCTACACTATGACAAGCATTGGCTCAACCAGCTCACTCATTGTTCCATGCAGAGTAGCTTTTATTAGCCATGTGAGCAGTGTATTCTGCTCATGAGGCGTTGCCTGCCCTTATACCCACTGACTCAGTCTGGCACCAGGAGCTTTTGGAAACCCGCCACGGTAACAGGCACCCTGACAGGAGCGAAGTTAAGATTAACGACCCTCACCCAAACGTATGCCCATGCTGAACAGCAGCCAAATGACTCTGTTTTTCCTTGTGAGGTAATAGTCTGTTAAGCCTAATGCTTTCTGTAGTTGTTGGTCACTGAGGCTTGGCCTGGTTGCTGGGGCTAAATGGGCTGAGACTGGGGCGTGAGCTGAAAATATTTACAGGCTAGGAGATGAAATGTTGGTGGAGCCTTATTTGGAGCTATAGCAAGCTATGTATTAATTCACATGTCTCTTATGACAGTCTCTGCACGTGTGCCTAGAATTACATATAAGAACCCATGTACCTCCACACCCAGTGTTTCAATCACTCAGTGTTTGTGTTTGTGCTGCGAGAGAGAAAAGCACAAAAAGAGTTTAGAGTGTAAGAGCTGCACTGCTGTATCTGTTCCAGCTGCATTTGTTAATTCCCTCACTATATTGACACAAACGGGCCAGCGGCAGAGGAGAATAAAGCTGTGAGATGATGTGAAGCATCTCATGCCTGCAGCTGCTATGTCAGAGGGTGTGGCTCATTGTGCACACTCTGAAATAAACATAACTGCTCGCGGATGATTTCCATCCTATCATAGAGGGATGTGAGCAAAGTGAACATTTTCATTTGATAACTTAAAGCACAAAATTCTTAGGGATTTAACAGCATAATTATGCTCTTGTAGTTTCAGAACTTATAGGTCAGTGAGTAGACTTGGGCCACGATATTGCTGTAAATTTTAAAGGTTTGATGTTACAAAGAAGCACATGGTTACAATCACTTGCCAGTACAACTTTTAACATTGTGAGAGAGAATTGCTGGTCATAAAATGGCAGTAGGACTTAGCTGCCTGCAGCTGCAGAGCTTTTATTGTCATGCATATGTGTTCACTTATACTTCTTTACTGTGTTCACATCTGCACTCCTCAAAGACTTTAGATAGAGACCCTTCTGAATTATATGACAGACCTTTTTTTTTTTTGTTAAATGTTATCATTTCACACCACCTTTGACCACAGACAGTCTTAAATAAATAGGATGTAGTTCGAGGTGTGACAAAGAAAAAAGAGGCTCCTCTCTCTTCCTGTAAGGCTGAGCACACACAACAGGCTGTTACTTTATGAGCGCATGGCCGGGGTTACACTCTCCTGTGGGACAAATGTCTGCCAGTAATTGTAGGAACAGGAAAGAGCGTCGAATTACTTTCAACAAGACTGCCTCTCTCTGACTGCTACTAGTCTCTCTCTGGCATTATTACATTTAAGGTAGGTCCAGAATATATGATATGTCTGAGAGACAGATTTTTTTATTGAGCTTTAGTTTAGTAATTGATAAAGTGTTAGGTTAGCATGTATGCAGTGATTTGCAAGCTCTTTTCTCAGCAATAAGCTGGATCTGTGACGTTTAATCAATCCCCTCCTCCTGTCTCACATTTCAGAATTACAAACCACATCCAGTGGTTTCCATCTCTGGAGATGTTTCCATTTGGGATTACAATGAATGTCTTTATTCTATCTACTCCAATTTCCTGAAATTTGGTCATTTTTAGGCATTAATGAAGCTGAGCTGGTATTGGCATCACCTTCACTCTTGTCAGGGCGTTTAATGAGCGGTTTAGTCATCCTTGGCCCTTCAGGTTTCAATTACACTTCACAAAGCTGCTACCCATGTGGAGAATTTATGAGATTGAGCAAAGATGTGAGTCATCCCTGAATGACAGTACGCGCAAAGAAGAATCTTATCCGTGCTGCTCTTAAACTTGAAATTGCTTTTAAAAACATAATTAGTAGGCATGGGCAAAAGGGGTGTTTCCTAGCTCAGAAAAATACCTGGCATCCTGTTGACAAGTCAAGAGGCGAGTGAGGCTACTGTGTATGATGATTGATGATTGAATCAACTATTGCAGCCTAATGAAAATGAAAAATGGAGGAAAAAGTGGACTGAAGGGTAGATTAGCTCAGTCAGCAGTGCTTCTGTTAATTAAATCCTCCTGCAGGAGAGCTCAATATTAATGATCTGAGCTCCCCTGAACAAAGTCCAGACACACATGTACTGTGTGGGTAGCAGTGAGCAGTGGAACAGTTTGGGTATGTTGTGGATTAGACGTCTTTCAGGGTCACTCCTCTGTGTGTGTGTGAGTTGGGGAGCACATTACGGCTTGATCAGCGTGGAAGGAAGCTATCCAGTGGCTCCAATTATTTTCTATGTTACCCATGTGGAAAGCGGAAAGAAATAAAAATGAGAAAAATACAAGAAATGGATACTCAGACGACGTTTAAAAACTGAATCTGCATTTACTCAAAAACTGCTCGGTTGCATAAGAATCATAATTATGTCTGCACACATGTCAGACTCAGTTTCCAGTGTGTTCTTACCAAAGTATTTTGCAAGTTCTGTTCATTGAAGAGTTTGACTCAACCTAAAAGGTTAATTTTTCAGGGCTGTACCTGAGGTGGTGGTCAGACGCCATGTGCATCCATCCATCTGGGGCTTATTATTATTGCTGGGCACAGGCCACGGACTGGGGTCTTAACAAAGCAAGCCCTGTGTTCTCAGCATAGAGGTCAAGACGACTGTGGGAATCCATAGTGAGACATAAATGACCTTCCGTTTAGAGTTACATGGTGGCCTGATTTGGACATGGATGATAGAGAGAGAGTGCACAGAGCAAATACACAAAAGAACAAATGCGTATACTGAATCTTATTCATTTTCTCTATGTCACTAACTATTATCTACTTACTTCTCTTGACATTCACTTGGTGCCTCACAAACTTTACTCAGATCATATGGAGCGGATGAAATATAAGCATTTCATTTTGAGGGTTAAAGGAAGGAGGAGGAGGAGGAGGATGAGAACAGTTGGCTCCAGGGACTGAAGCCTGGCTGGTTTCCAACACTGTATAAACCAAACAGGATACCCTAAGACTCTTTGATGGTTTTGCTTGTGAGCATACCTTTAACCGCATATGTGTAATCACGTGTAATAAAGTATAACATACATACGCATGCCAAATCAAGCAATGGAAAAATTATGTAAGAGACAAAGTAAGGATGCATTTATCCTTTTTTTGAGGGTTTTTTTTTTTCAAAGTGATTTTTACTGCATATGTTTAATGTCAAGCACAGAAACACTCCAACCAAAAGTTTCTGGAAGCAATCTTTGCAATCAATGCATGAAATGTACTTCTAATTTATGTAAACGTTGCATAATGTGTTCCTGTTTGAATCCAAATATCTTAAAACTAATCACCAACAAATGCCAATTAGGTTATATTGTGTTTTCCTCCTTTCCAGTCAAGGCTCTTGCAGACCTAGGTGGCAACGTCACCCTGCCATGCAGGCTCCTGTACAAGGACACAGGGGACTTTGGTGCCGTTGGTATCCGAGTCAAATGGACCAAGGTGGTGGATGATGAAGAGGAGGATGTGCTGCTTTCAATGGGATTCCACAAGAAGACCTATGGCAGCTTTGTGGACCGCGTGTTTTTGCAGGAGGCTGACAGTGCAGATGCCTCCCTGGTAATAACTGACATCACCATGGATGACATGGGAAAATACCGCTGTGAGATTATCAACGGCATGGCGGACAGCATCCAAGAGATTATCTTGGAAATGCAAGGTGCTCCAAGTAAAGGTAAAAGATGTTTTTTTCATATGTCAGATTGGAACTTAGCTTAGATGTTGGCCTTAAAGTATATGTCAATATACTTTCAGGCCAATCTTAATATTACAGTTATCGCCAGTCATTTTATACCATATGTGTCCTCAGCAATATTTTTATTTCTAGTTGTGAAAGTATCCACATTTCCTTTTCTTGTGGAAAGCAAAAGAACAGACATCTTGTGCTACAATTTAGACAAACCACTGCAATAAATCAGTCATGATTATATTTAAATAGTGTTCAGCAAGTAAACAGAAGCATATTTTCCATCTTTTCCGCTTCACATACTCACACATTTTACCATCAGATTTTAGAATGAACACATTGCCTTGCTGTTCAAATGCGCCATTCACTGAGAAACTGCTTTTTATGCAAGTTAGGCTCATTTACATATTTATACACAGATTTATGAAACATTACATGGTTACCCACTAAATCACCGCTATATGTTGGAGCTCTGCTGCACCAAATGATGTAATCTACATTTAATCTCAAATCTATGTGTAATTTACGACAAAACTAGTATGAACAGAATAATATTAACCTACTTTGTACTTCTTTTTTCCATGCATACAATCGGGGTGCATTTTGTAAGCTGGCTGCTAAACCTGAAAGACTCTCATGCCTACTTTACTAATAAAAAACTAAACTTAGATTGACATATTATCACATTCATTTCAAATCTTGTTCCTCACCCAGGTGTCGTGTTCCCATACTCCCCCAATATGGGCCGCTACAACCTGAACTTCGACAGTGCTGTGAAAGCCTGTGAGGATCAAGATGCTGTGGTTGCCAGTTATGATCAGCTGTTTGATGCCTGGAGGAGCGGCTTGGACTGGTGCAATGCTGGCTGGCTGGATGATGGCACAGTGCAGTATCCCATCACCAAACCCAGAGAGCCTTGTGGCGGCTCCAAAAATGGCCCTGGCCTCAGAACCTATGGCCGTCGCAACAAGCAGAGCCTCTATGACGTATTCTGCTTTGCCTCTGCATTCAAGGGTGGGTCTTTTTTTAAATCTATTTTCTTAAATCATTATTTTGTCAGTCAGTATTCCTGTGGTGGACTTGCACCAGGAAACGCATTGTAATTCATGGTTTTATTCAAAGTTCGCTATATATGGCCTAGCTTGGTAGACTAATAAGTTTAAATAAGAAATACTCATATCTGCTTGGATCCATCAAGACAATGCTGTTCTTCTGACTGCCTGTTTTCTTTTCTCTGCTGTCAGGACATTTCTATTGGCTTGAGCAACCCGAGAGGCTGACCTTTGACGAGGCCGTGCAGGCATGTTTAGATGATGACGCAGAGATTGCCAAGGTGGGCCACATTTACGCCGCCTGGAAGATTGAGGGCTTCGATCGCTGCGATCCTGGCTGGTTGGCTGATGGAAGTGCCCGCTACCCCATCTCCAGGCCCCGCAAGAACTGCAGCCCCACTGAAGCTGCAGTGCGTTTTGTTGGATTCCCCGACAAAATGCAAAAGTCTTACGGCGTCTACTGCTACAAGGCTCAGTGAGGGGGTAGATTAGGATAGGGAAGGCATAACCACCAAAGAGCAACAACAACCACAGTCCATGAAATCAACAATAAAACTTACAAGCTTTGACTTTAGCTTTAACTAGTATGAACTCAACACCTGTCTGAAACTGTGATAACCTGTTTTAACCCCTAAAAACAAAAACTGTACCTTTTCCATCCATGTTCAATGAATTGCAAAATATTTTGTAGCCATTACATTTTGTATTTTCTACATGTATATTCATTAAATTTATACTGACTGTTGGGGAAAAGGCCACAGTGTTAATGTATGAGTGATGTGACAGACAAAAGAACTTAAGTTGTGTAACATCATCTAAGTTTCATTTGTCCTCCACAGGATGATTAGATTTGTGAAGTTCTATGTTTAGAGCATTTATTCTCACATTCATATGATCATCGCTGCTTTACAATTTGTCTAAAGAACAAAACGGTGTGAAATGTCCTCTTAAACCCAGAGGCTGAGATCAGATTTGCTGTTCATCAAAGAATGAATGTAACTGTCTTTATGTACTGTGACCTATTCCGCATCAATAACTCCCATTAGATCAAGCTTTTACTTTTTTGACATTATGATGTTTGTTGTTTATTAACAAAATGTTTTGTTTTTTTACTGTTTAATGCTTTTTACTACAGTTTTATTTTAACATCTTTCACTTGTTTGTAATGCAGTTTTTAGACAATGCACATCTTGCACATACACACAGCAAGATTTCAGCCAGAAGTAATACAAATTCCTGAACACAAATCTTTACTAATATAACTCCGATTGTTTCACTGTTGTGGGAATCCCTTGAAATAAACAAGAAATCCAATAATTCAGTAAATATTTTGTTTGTTTGTTTTTTTACATCATCCTTAAGATTTCTCCAAACCTTGGCACTGACATATGGTACTTACTCCAAGTAACGTGTAGCTGATGCATTGTTTAAAATAAGAAAATGAAAAATGTCTGTTACACTTGTGCATGAAAAAGACTGAAGGTACTTTTGTATCTGATCACCATGTACTTTTCACAAAAAAAGTTTCAAATAAAGAATTTAACTTTTAAATACATTTTGTTCCCTCCTCAACAATTAATATTTCAATTTTCAATGAAAACAAATCAACATGCATTATATGGAGATACTGGGGTTTAAGCAGAAATTTAAACAGTACTGTTTAAGCTGCCATGGCCAAGGGCCATGTATCTGACATGAGCCCAAGCCCCTGCAAGGAATTAGGATCAGACACTATTCATTGGCATTTTTTAATTCAGTGCCAGGCTGCCAGCCCACCACTATGTTAGACAAAGGGAGGAGTACCACAGTCTTTCAGAGTGCTTGTGGAAATGCATGGGAATGAGGACAGATTTAGGTTGAGACAGCAGTGAAATGTCAGACAAATGTAAATGTGTGCTACGGTGAAAAGGCAATTGACGCAAGCTTTGTGTCATGTAGACAGTGGGACAGATAGAAATAGAATAAAAAGAGAGATTGTGCAAAACTTTTCATTCTTTTCCAACATGGAAAAGGCTATTAATAGTGTGGAATTGTAATATAAAATTGGAAGAGCAAACATTAATATCACACAATTGCTGTAGATGCACAAAACATTCATGTTTCTGCATACTGAAGGTTTAAAACGAGCTTTTATTCCACACTGGATTGGTTTATGCTGGAAGCAGATAACGAAATTGAAGAATAATGCTGAACATTTCTTTTGATTTACTTCTGTGGTTTAAACCAATCAAATTATGTAGTATCTTTCAGCAAGTCTGACGGTGCTACATCCACAATGTTTGTTAATTCAAGATAACCAGATTTAGTGACATACTACCAGGGTGATGAGTTAATGCACTGCATAATAATGGAAAGATCCTGAGAAAATGAGAACCAATAAAAGTTTTCCCTTTGAGTGAAGCGGAAAAAAATATGTAGCACAATGTATTTGAGTTAATTTGCCCGTCTGGACTTTGTGTGTAAAACAAAGTCGTACAGGATTTCAAAAGTAATCAGGCCCTAAGGTCCCATAAGGTGAAATTGTTTTATTGAGTTACAAGTATTTATCGTGGTCCCACAAGATAATAACTTGTGTAGTGTCAACAATGGACACAGCTACTGTAAGAATTGTATTGAAACCTACTGGGATACAGATGGGAATCAGATCTACAGTTGCCCTCAATGAAGGAAGACCTTCGTAATGGGGCTCGATTACTTTCAGCATGTGTTTGAACCCTGCGTTCTCAACAACAGAGAACGGTCACTATCCACTGCTATTAAGACACCTTTGGCGCCTGCTTTAGCACGGTCTGAGTTATTAGCAAGCGGCTGCTTAAATGCCACGAGGAGCTGGGTTTGCACTGTACTCGTTTTTTTCCTCGTCCCACTAATGTTAACATTCGGGTGATGCCGTTTCAAATGAGTTAGCATGTTCGGTGTGCTGCCAGCTACATACTCGATTGCAGTTGCACAATGTCGGAATACAGCTTTAGTACGATCCACTTGTCTTTGTCCTTCGTCATTATAGTTGACTGTGAAACTGACTTGTTCCCACATAGCAGACTTAAATGAAGAGGGAGGGTGTTCAAACTCGAGTTTGTCTGCGGTCACCATGACCAGGAGCCTGCTGCACTGTCTAACCTAACAACATCCGGTCCTTTGCTAAAGTTGTCCCACAAAATTTGAGTCCTGTACTCACACAAATAAGTTCTGCACGTGCACTGGCTGCATTTGTTCGGTACAAGTGCGTACTGAACCGAAAGGCCGAAGATTTTCGGTTTGGACACATGTACCATTACACCCCTAGTGTATAGAAGTGTTTATTGAGTGACATGTAGTAGCTGAGGTTGTGCTGAAACTGAATCTGTGTAGCAGGAACAATAGAGTGAAAAAAGTAAAGTAATCTAAATTTATTGTGAACAAAGTATCGTCTTTGGCGCTTAGACCCTAGCAGGAAGTAGATCACCAAAAGCCGTCCGATGAATTAGGTGCTTCCGGTATGAAGGAGACTTCCCCCCGGGAGCCTAGACACTGGTGATGGTGAGGAGTAGAGCTCCATGTTGGATGACACCATGAAAGGAACTTCTGATGGGAGGATTCAGTTGGAGGTGGCCACGGTTGAGGTGGTGAAGAGGTGGACGTGGGTTGCAGATCTTGCCGTATACTGCAATGGCAGCTGAATGACAGCAGAGAGAGAGAGTATATTTAAAGTTTGACAGCTTGCAAATGATTGGCTAATAGGAGAACGTGACAGGATGTGATTGGATAAATGGAGAATGATGCATTTAGCCTATGTAGCGGGAAGGTTTGTGTAACCAGGAGGGCAAAGAGATAGTCTTCCTGACTGAATATTCGCTAAGCTTCATTAGTACTTAGTTAGGCAGTGTCAGTGTGAACTTCTAGACACTTGTGTATAAGGTGGCGCTCTTGGAATAGTGGTGAATTGTAAAGAACACAAAATGTTTCTGTTTTTATACCAAGGTAATTAATCTGTGCTCTTTATGCAGATCCATGTCGGCATATGAGGTATTTGACATTCAAAAGTAGCCGCTGACAACCGTTGACTATAAATCCTGTAGTGTGATATGCAGGTCCACAGTTCTGCAGCATCAGCCATTTCAGCATATGCATCTCTTTTCCTTGATCCAGTATGTATGCCATATGTTTGCAGTAATTCACATTGCCTCTTACTATGTGCTCCGTCTGGAATGCACTGCCTGTCTACCAGGAAACTGATATGGCATGTCTGTTTTGTGTCAGATGTGAGTCTGATGTATGTACAAGACATTGCAGTTCTTTGAAAATGGGATATTGTATGATCAACAGAAAGTGATTATGACACACAGATTTCAGGGCAAATTCATCAAATTGTGTTTACACTTCCCATGAGTTGTGTTGTTGCCTCACAGAAGGAAATTAAGTATTCAACCATTTTTATTATGTGAGCTAAAACAGGATAGTCTAACAGCACTACCTGCTGGTGAAACTACTGCATTACTGTCTTCATCCAACTCCACAGCAGGGACGTGTCCAAAGTATACAATAAAGAATTGTTTCAAACAACCCTGCATGTCTTTGAAAACTAAGAGGAAACCACAACATCTGGAGGAAACCTGCACAAACACAAGGAGAACATGCACAGCACTTTCAATATTCCAAAAGCATTTCTCAAATTTACTGTGAAAACTCCAAAGTAAGTGTTACCAGGATATGATATTCATATATTTTATTTCTTTGGTGATTTAAAGCAGGAACAAAAAACAGTTAGATCTCATTTAAAAAAAATCACAAACATCCCAGACATTCACATTGTAAAATAAAAAAACAGCTGTTATAAATACAAAATGATGTTATATGCAAATTAAGGCTGTAACACACACAGAGACATTCACAGGCAGAAAAAAGACATTTTCCATTAAACAAATGCTGGCGAAACATGTAACCATCACATCTATGAATATTTGTTAATGTTACAAAACAACATTACTGCAGCCAATGTGGTTCTCCACATTTTTTGCTCCACTGTTGGCATTAAAGATGTAAAAAGACGTAAAAACCCATTGTATTGTTAAGTAATTTTTCATCTTCATTGTATCTTATTTAGATGTCTGTCATTTTAGCTGGTTTCCTGTTGTACATAAAGTAAAACGTAGGAAGAGCCCTGGCAGGTGGCAGCATCATCATATCTTAACTACGCTATAAAACAAGTAAAGAGGTCAAGAGCAGCTTGAAAATAAATTATATGCATCTTTGCCTAAACACTTGATACGTTCAAGTCTTTCTGAGTGTTTCACAAAATACATTCTCTCAATGGCTGGTACCAAATCGACCACAATAACAGAAAAGTGTGCAGAAGTAAAGCATTATCTAGAAAACCAACAGAACAGCAGTAGATGAGAGCAAGACTTTAGGTACGTATTTATGAACAGCATTACAGTAATTGTAAACATGCTGTCAAAACTAATTGTAAGTTATGTGCAGAGCACACAAGAACAGAAAATACAGGCTACTTAAGCCACACTTCCCTTCTTTCATTTTAAAATAGTTGATGGACATGGATTTCCATTGGTGGATAAAGGCATTGTCGGTAAGTACTTGGAGAGGACTCTCATATTAAATTGTAAAATATCATATAAAAGAATAATCTGTATGTTTTTAAAAAGTCTTTCTATAGAAATCTATCTTTAAACATTTCTCTTTACAAGACATCGATGACATCCAGTGAAGGCTGGAGCTAATGGAATGTGGTAATTTGGTACTCCGAAAGCTGCCACTAAAAAAGGTCTCCAACAGTCAGCTGAGCGACTCAGTGAAACTTTCCCAGACTTAGTTTGACTATTAATCTGGTATCTGAATGCCCAGCACTATCAAAGCTATGAAACAATATTTCAAAATATGATCTGTGCCTGTACTGATTAGGTTTGAAGACAGGACAGAGATTATTTAAAAAGGTTTACAGTTCTGAAAACATGTGATGTGATAAGAGATAAGATATCCCTTTATTAGTCCCACAGTGGGGAAATTCACAATTCATATTCGACTGATGTAAACTATGAGTCAGTTGTTTGATCAATTATTGACATTGATCCCTATCTGTGGTCTATGAAGTTAAACTTGGATATCTTAACATACAGTAAACAGAGTTTGAGGAATTCAATATATATGCATATGCATTAAAATGAAGTCCATTTTAAAACAGCAGACCCTTTACATAACCTTTACATAACATGAGCGCTATAATTACACAAGAGGTTTTTTTTTCTGTGACTAAGGAACACTTATGGTGATTTTAAATAGCACAGTTGGTGTACAATGGTATTAGGCAACAATCATGAATGTATTCTTTGATAAGCTAGGGAAAAAAGAAAAAGCCTCCGCAGTTTAAAAAAGGATGATGGGTGTACTTTTTTGCTTTTCCAGTAGCCAGCTGAAAGTATTTTATCCATATTGGCAGTGCTAGAAAGCAGTGCCCCTTGATTAGAAAAGTCATTTATCAACATCTCTTTAAAGATTCCATCATCATCCATAAAGCAAGAAAACTACAGGCTATCTTCTTGGTTTATTTGATGAGTTTTCTCTTGTCCTGTTCCTTTGAAAATCCTTTTTCCACACATGCATCAGCCATGTGCTTTCGTCTTGGGCCATGGCAACGGCAATCACTGTCTCTTCTGCTTACGTTCAGTCCTGTCTCTCCTTCCCCGGTAGCGCTGATGGTGAAAGCGAATGGTATCATCTTGCCATGTCCTGAAGTTGTTGATGCTGTAGAGACTGCTGTGTTGATGTTTTCTGAAAAAGTTCCTCTGATAACTCGATGCTGTTGAAGAGAAATCACATATTAGCTCTATATCAATAGAGCTGTAATAGGAGACACAAGGATAATGTGAATAATAATAAATAAATAATAATAATGTCAATACTTGCTACACTTACGATTCATGCAGGAAATTTTAGGGCTATCCCATCGTCCGTTTCCACGACAACGGATAGTTGGGATGTGCCTCTGAATAAAGCCTGTCCAACACTGGTATCGAACCAGAGAGTTCACCTCATACCTTTCCTGCTTCCTACCAAAGGTGCGTGCATTCTCCACCAGAGGGGGCTGGCTACAGGCCACTGAGAAACAGAAGTAAAAATAACGTTAAAAAGAAACGATGAAATTTTACACATACCGGAAACTATCAAGGTCATGTTTTCTCCTATGTATGCATTGATTTGTGCTAAATCAGCAGTATTTGTACCTGTGCCCTTCTTGCAGGTAAAGGTGAGGTGGTAATTGCATGGAACATCATTCCACTGGCCGTCCTCATGCCATATCAACACAACACAATCCTCACCAGAAGTGAAGAAGCTATCAGGTTGGTTGGGCCTCCAGTTTTCATATTGCTGAAATAAGAGAGTAGGACATTATGATAATTCTTTTATACCCTTTATAAGACCTCTTTTTGGATGAAAATGTAATCTACCAAAAACACACAATTTATAGGCCTAACATAGATAAAAATCAGTTTTTATTATTACAAATTATTATAGGAGCACTACTATGATGAAGTGCATGAACTCACAATGGGGGCACGATGGGATAAAGGTCCTTAAGTCAGCACTTGTATTGTTACTGCCACAGATATGACCCCAAAAATAGATGCTGTGCTGTTTTAGCAGCAGTTTCCCATTACTGTGATTTTAATTAATGGACACATGAGGGACTAACTGTATGTTTCAAACAGCCAACTTTCAAGCAGCCAAACTAAACACTAATTGACTTCATCATTCAGTTCTGAGGGACCTTTGCAGGCTCTGCATCTCTAACATAATGCCCTGAAACCAAAACATTTACAAAACGGGCTTATAAACTATACTTCAGTAATAGCCAGCTACAGTCTCACCTGCCAGTCTCACCATGAGCTACAGAATGAGCAACTTTCATAGAGGGTAGGGTTGTTAAAGTTTCTAAAAGACAGAACGGTCCAGTGCATTTTATTAAGATTAATAATGAGCAACCATAATTACAAAGTTCAAAGATTTTACAAGACTGGTGTCCTGTTAATGCTACAAGTATTGTGGTAGCAGGCTTTCTGATAATGGAAAACTGTTCTGTCATTACATCACACAGTGTGTGTGCCTAGCATTATACGTGTCATTCTGTTGGCAAAAACCTATGCACACACAGATGTACATGTACACATTCATACAGTATACACACAGCTGTCATGCTTTGGGGCATTCAACCGGGAATTGATGCTACCTGCAGTCTGTCAACACGTTCTAGGTTGAAACAGTCTCTTCAAAGCTATGACCCCCCATCCACTCCTCCAATCAGGCCCTGGGGCTCTGCTTCTCTGTCATTATGGTTAGCAAACACACAATGACTTCCTGCACAGCTCACTTCAAGATACCAAAGTGAGTGACCCATCAACTGCACAGCAGGCCTGCATCCTCCTCAAAATATTCAAACAAACTTTGATCACCCACACACAAAAACAGCAAAGTATGCACCAACTTGAATGTTTCAGTGCCCTACTGCCAATGCTAATCAATTTTCATTTAATTTTTCCAAATCCAATTATTAGTTTAAAAAGAAGTCTTATTTAGTATATTTAAATTCAGCCGAGGTGACCACCCACCCAGACCCCCTGGGCTGCTTCTATCCAGTTTTCTTCTCCAAACACAGGTGCTGTCCATCTGTGTGTCTGCCTGCCTGGTGGCCCTTCCCCCGGGTGGCTGCCTGCTGGCCTGACTTTCTTTGCATGGGGTTGTTGGGGGACCATACCTGTCCACGCCTGCCAACGTCCCCTTTACGAGCTGTCACTCACACCCTCATCACCCCTCAATCTTTCAGCTGAGAAAGGATCTCCATAGGCAGCCTGTGCTTATCTTAAACCCCCCAGCTGTCTTCCCTTATCCCTGTCCTGGAGGATTATCTTTGAAGTGAGGACATCAATCTTTACAACACAAATACACATAGTAATTAGCCACTTTCCTGTCGTGTGAGGGGAATCTTCAGCAGCCACAAACACTACAGCAAACAGTCCCACTTACAGAATGTGCTGTTTTATAAACAGTGTTTTCTTTCTCTAGCCTACTGTTTTACAATGGACTGCAATCTTCTTGCATTGCTGCAGGAATTGGATTTCTGGCACTGAGCTCACACTGATTGTGTGGTGCCTTATGGCATGTTCTACGTCAGATTTACTACCAGAGCAGTCACCCATAAGGCAATATGAGGCCAGGGAGAATACATCATGAGAAAGTCACCACATCCACTGAAGAGAGCGACTCTCCCTAGATGACTGTATCTGGCACCGGTATTTTTTCCAAATATTTACACTGTCTCTTTGCCATGTTTGCTGAGAGCAGAACTGTGAGAAAGTAGCCTATCTTACCATAAGGCTGCCGTCAGTCCAGCGGAAGTCACTGTCAAACATCTTATCATTCAGGCCGATCCACTGGTAGTCCTGTCCAAGACCTGCCATATAGGGAATGAGTGAAACACAGCAGATTATATCTATGTGTTGCCCTATGTGCTTTTTTTAGGACTGTTCAGTTACAGAAACTGCAAGAAGAAGGAGAAAGCAATGCCATTTTCAATGCTTGAATAATTTCAATACATTTACTGCACAACTACATTTGTGTATTTGATGTGATTTTAAAGGACAACTTATACTGTTTTAATCTTATTTTGTAAGTATAATGAAGTAGGACTTGTACACGTTCTTGAACTAATGATTGATTACCAACAACTGTGGTCTTTAACTTACGATTGACAAACTGTTGCTCCTCATGGCTGAGGATGCTGGTCAGATGAGCCCCCTGCATGCGACACTCTCTCTCTGCTGTTTCCCAGTTTCTTCTCTGGGGGAAGTACTTGTAGCACTGGCCATGAAATTTATGCCAACCATACTCACATATTTCTGTATCTGATGGGACAGAAAGTGAGAGGGAATGAAGTATGTAAGAAAAATTAATTTCCATCATCAACAGATCAACAGACACTCAATGAATTAACATTTACACAGTATAAACTTTTAGCTGTTACTTTAATCCATGCACCTATCTAATTTACTCATCTGCTGCATCTATAGTACTCTTAACACTGTGTATACTGACCCTTCAGGTCTGCTGTTATCTCTGACTTATGTCTCTTATCAAGATGAAAGAGGAAACTATGACAGGTTTGCTCCCATAGCCCCTAACATCAGCACTATAAGGGTATGGACAAAAAACAAGAAGCAAACCACCTAAGTGCCAATTACTACAAAAGATGCAATTATTATGCCAAATTAGATCTTGACAGAGTTCGCCATGGGTATCCATACATGCTAAATGATCCCAAATTAAAGGAAACACAGGTCAATTATACACAGTAAAACGTAAAAACTTGAGAGATGATGAAATTCAAAGTGGGTTTGGACTAAGGTGAGGTATTAAATGGGTATACTGGTAATTTTGCATCGCTTCAACAAAGATTGGAGATTTTCTTCATCACACTTTTATACAACCCTCATATTGACCATTCCAAAGGTATGTGAATGTGTGTACAACAAAATATGCTGCAACCACTCAGTTTGCGGTCTGTTTGTTCCATCCATCCTGAATCCAGCTTCTAAACATTTAATATCTAAACAACAAAAGACAAAAATAGAGCCAGAATCTCCATGGGTTGTTTCTCTTCAAGATACTTTTTATCCATTTCTTCTGGCAACACTTTCTAAGACAGCAGCTGCATCTGAGTACACAGTCTGGATGTGATTCAGCAATGAGTGATCATGACAGAATTTAGGGTGTAGACACAGGTGATAAGATACCAGCCAAGGCAGATGATGCCCTGGATTCAACACAATTCGTACGAAAGTAGAGTGAAAATGGGAAACTAAAGCAAAATTGGGGATATGGGAACATCAGAATAAATTCATCTAGTGCATTCCAGATATGCATTGCATAGAAATGTTTGGTTTACTGGTAAGTACATAGGAACTCCAGTTTAATTTCCAGTAATTTCTTTTGATTTAAAGTCTAGCATACCTGCAGTGAAGTGTACACCAAATCTGAAGTGGCACTGAACTGAATGTATTGGGTTGTATTCATTCTCTTAATTAATCTTAAATGCATTTTGGGCCTAACGTGAATTAAAGCAGTAATCTCCCATTCCCTTTAAAAGCCAGGCACACATGGACCTGGCTTATTGCTATTTAAACAGCGACAAAACATCTTCACTGAGGGACAGGTATGTGGTGGATCTTCTGCCTCCTACATCTCTCAGTCCTCTATCCCATCTATACTGTCAACTCAATGTAATTGCAAAGGAGCAAATGTTGTGTTATTTAACTGAGGAGGGTGATTGCTGCTGCTCATTCCTATATGTGCAATAATGATTTCTGCGAATCAGGCAGGCCAGGCCATAAAAAAAACATCTTTCTGATTAATAGTGGATGGGATGCCGGTGGGTGAAATAATACATTTTCAATGAGGAAAGTATTAATTGCATTGCCTGCAGCGATCCCAATGCAGTAGAAATGATTAATGTCTTTTGAGGGATGTTGTTAACATCTAACATCTTGCTGGCACGCCAAAAGGATTGGCGAGGACCGAATATTAATTGGTAATACTTAACAATAAGGTAACAAAGGGAACAAGTTAGGAATGAATGAGGAAGTAACTACTAGTTAGCAATTATTAATGAGTAACTCATAATTACATTTAATAGAGTGGCAAAGGATTAACTAATTAAGAAATAAGTAAGGATCCAATCAGTAACAACTTGATAATTGATAACTCTTCAATATGTACTTTCCTAATCATACCTAATGTGGTATATATAGAAATGATGACTTACTAGAGAGAAAACTGAGAAATCCTATATTAATGAATCATAATTAGTAACTAATCATTATCTACTTCACAGTCCTCTATTAAGAAGTATTATATTATTACTTATTGAGGAATTATCAATTATAAAGTCATTCCTGATTTGCTCCTTACTTTTTTGTTAACTAATCATTAGCTACCCCGTGAATTGTTTTAGGAGATACTCATTAACTATTACTTGTTAAGTAGTAGTTATTTCTACATTATCTCCTCAGTCATGCTTGTTTCTTTGTTGCAGCAACATTAGGGCGCGCATGAAGACATAGTGAACTTGCCTATGTGGGCACATTTTACTATCTGAAAAATGTGCCCTTTAAAAAGCAAGAAGAAATACAGAGCCATTGACTTTAGATCAGTCTTTTGTTTGGTCAATGACACAATCGATTTCTGCTACCTACCTACCTACCTACCTTCTCACTGTAACAAAGAAATGGGCCAGTCATGTGCCATGGCCACACCTCATTTTAAGATTAACATTAGTACATATATCATGGGCACTGGGCATGAAAACGACAACTGCATTGGTTGGAAACTAGCTAAGACACCTGCACTGTGCTATGAGCCACTTTGTGTTGGGCATAAGATAAAGCCCACTGCCTAAAATAGGGTACATTAAATGTGTCAAATGTCTTTGCGTCAGAAAATTGTGGAAAGCAAAGCTCAAAGGTGACTTAAGTAACACAAATATGATCAGACATGGCAACTCTTCAGGTAAAATTACCATAACGTAATTGTGATGATGAGATAAATGGTCTCTATGACTTAGCTCATGCCCAAGAAAAAACTTTGGCATTACTTATGTGAGTGATTACATTAAGCATCTAAACACCTTACCAAATGCAAGACCAGCAATTTATGATTTTATCATGTCACAAGGATAATCAGGAAGAAGTTCAATCAAATTAACCACAAACTTACCCTCTTCACAATTCAGCCCAGAGTAGCTTGGGAGGCACACGCACGTGAAGCAAGCCACCCCATCAACACATGTACCTCCATTGCGACAAGGATTTGACTGGCATTCATCAATATCTTTAAGAAGCAGACATTATGAATTACAAAAGACAAACAACAACTCTGAGTCCTTACTACAATGAATTAAATATTTGATGCTTATTTGGTGAAAGTCAAGGCAATGAAATACTGTGAGGAATTTGTGATTTACCTGTTTCACAGTGATCACCCATGAAACCAGGAGCACAGCTACATTTATAGATGCTGCCGCTCTTATAGCAAGATCCTCCATTCAGGCAAATATTTTCTAAGCACGAGTGAACGTCTGTTTAGAGATTAAAAGCAAAATAAAAGTCATTTTAGATATTCTGAGTTTACACATTTTGTTGTATTCCAATGAAGGCCATTTGAAGGAACGTACCTGGAATTTCAACAGTCTCTGCAATGATGGTATGACCAAAATTGAGTCCTGTGTCAGGTAGCATAGTTGATTCCCATGTTGGTGGTGGTTCTCCTCCAGTAAGGGATGGACTTGTAATTATGTCACTGCCCAATTCCTCTTCAGAAATAGATGACTGGGTGGATGTAATTGTCACTGCCTGGCTTTGTTCTTGACCTTGTGCCATTGTTGTGAACTCTGTATGGGTCACTGTGGGGATGTAAGTGTGAGGAGATACTGCCCCCTCAATTTTGCCCACAACTTCCTCTTTTCCAGAGGTGATATCAACACTAGCAGACTCCATCTTTGAAGCTGAGGTAGCATTTGCCTCGAACACAGTCTGGATTTCATCTGTGGACAGCTCCTCCATACTGCTGATCACTGGTTTCTTTGTAGTCAAAATTTCTCCAGACACACTCTCTGAGCTTACAGACACACTCTCAGAACTGTCTGATCCACTTTCAGCCACAGTGCTAGGGACAGAGGGTGACTCGGTTGACATAGAGGTGAAACTCTCATCCGCATCACCATTAAACTTAACAGTGCTTGTTGTGGACATGTGCTTGCTGGTGCTTTCTGAATCACTTTTAGAAGTAGAGAAGGATGCTGTACTGATGGGAGCTGATGTAGGGGGCAGGAAAGTGATAGCTGCTTCTGCTACTTCAGGTGATTTGGTTGCCTTTTCTTCTGAGCCCCTTTCAGTACTGATAACTGAGTCAACAGGATGACTCTCAGATGTTTGAGAAACAACAGGTGGTTTAGTAAAGAACACTTCTCTTGGTGTTGCAGTTCCATTGCTTTGTGGCACTGCTTCAAGCATGTTGGAATTTGATGCTTCATAATCTGGGCTTGGATAATCTATATCCTCATTAAAACTGTCATCTGGAAGAGAAGGTTTTATTTGCACATTTGTAACAGGAGATGGTTCAATCTTTTCACCACTTGGAACCTGATCAACAATGGGTTCAACTGTCCCTTCGTCCACCAAAGGAGTCCAAGCTCCATCCACCAAAGAAGAGGTGGTAGGCACAATTGTTGTTTCATGACTTGCAAAAACAGGGTGAGTTGTGATTGGTGATGCATCCTGAGAAGGATCAGTGTGAGGGTGGTGTGTTGGTGTGATCTCTGACCTGGCTTGTTCAAATGCCTTCTGGGTAGTTGCAAGTTTTGGAGTTGTATATTCAACCCCTGCAGGCTCTGCACCTTCAGAATCTACTATTTCATCTGTAGGACGTGAAGTTATTGCTGCATCAGGAAATGCTTCGCTGACTTCACTGGATTTCTTTGTGCTACTTTCAGCATCAGTTGAAACTTCTTTCATTATAGGTGCTTGGCTAGGTGCTACAACTGCAGTATCATCCAGTGATGTGGTGGTAACTGCAGTCTGAGGAGTCACATCACTAGGTTCAAAGTGCTGACTTGACGCCTTACTGGGAAACATTGTGCCAGTTGTGGCCACCACAGTTTTGTCAGAGGAACTGTCTATTTCGGGATGATGAGTGAATGCAATCTCAGACCTGGCCTGTTGGAAGGACACTTCAGATGGTGTTGTATCTGGTTTGGGGGCAAAGGTGGTGACAAACTTAACCATCACATCAGGCTTTGAAGTACTTAGTAGAGAGGATGCTGTGGATGTAGAAATTGATTCTTTAGTAAATATAGAGGTGATATGGTCACTTGTGGTCTCTTCCTGTGCTGGAGTTGATGTTACTCCATGGGTTTGGGATGAAACAGTTTCTGACAGTATTTCCTTCTTTACCCCTGTGGTCATCTCACTTGTTTGAGTTTTATCGCCTTGAGTCACTGTGATGGGTTTTTCTGTGTTGAGCAACGGGGATACTGGAGTCTTTTCACTCTCAAATGTCACTGTCTTCGGTAATGCAGTTGGCGTACCTGAGATCTCATCCCCAGAGCCCTCCACACCTGCAGCATCTGTGTGACTTGGCACTGAGAGTTTATCAGTGCCGTAAGGGGGAGATAATGTTGTTGTGGATAGTACTTGGTCTGTTTTTATTGTACTGTGCAGAGGAGCATCTGTCTGTGACAGTGGCTCTGTCACATGAGTGTGATAATCTGATCTATCCTTCCCAGCAACATCAGTAGAGAATGTGACAGCAGGCTTTCGAGTGCTATAGAGACTGGAAGCACTTGAAGTCCTTGACACTGCTATTTCAGGCTCTTCTGTGCCAGGTTCAGGTGAGGTAACAGAAAATGTTACTGCTTCAGCCTTCACTGTTGAAGCTGTCACTATAACAGAAGTTTGATCACTTGAGGTCTCTCTATCAGTAATGTCCGACACAGCAGTGACAGACAGTTTCACTGTTTCTTTTTCAACTGTGCTGACTATATACTCCTCACTGGACACTGGGGTGACTGAGCTTGTGTCTGTTGTTTCCGTTAAGGTAGAGTGAGAAGGGAAAGATGAGGAGGTGGATATCTTAATGGCAGATTCAGTGACACCATGAATGTCCTCTCCTGATAAGTCATCTATCACCGGCTCTGGAACTGGTTTGGTATGAGTTTCAACAGGGAAAAACTTGAGTGGTGTAGTTAAATCGTATGTTTCCTCAGAGCCTGACTTTGTGGACAAAGTTGTGACTGGGGTGGCCTGTGTTGAGTACATGACTGGCTCTTTAGTTGATGTCTCCATACTAGAAACACCTTGCACAGTTAATGATTTTGAAGTGGGCAGTAAATATTGAGAGGATGTTGAGGCTAATAATGAATCAGTTGCATGCAAAGTTACTGGTGTAGGAGAAAGGACGGTGGTACTATCCATCCCTGAAGCCTCAGTCTCTTCTGTTACCTCATACCTTTGTGTTATTGTAACAGCTGTGACACCACCAGCTTCTTCTGTGTGGATGGCTGGGTAAAATGAAGAAGATGGAACTATGGAGACAGTATCTGCATCAATAATAGAATCATCTTTGAAAAGCTCAGGAGTGGGGCCGCCTTCCCTTTTACTGTCTGTGACTGCAGACAACAGCTCATCTTCATCTATTGCATCCTTTGAAAATATGATAGTTGTGCTGGTTGATGGTTTTGACTCATGCAGTACCATGGTAGGAGTTTGTTCACTTAGGTCAGTCTTGGCTTGGCTGCTACTGGGAGTGATGATCACCACCTGTTGGTCGGTAACACTGTGATATCTAATGGAAGGAATGGGGGTGGATATTGATGTGAATCCATCTTGCGTGCGTTCACTGCTGGAGCTTATTGTAGTGAAGTCAACTGTGGTGTGATCACTAATTGAAGCTCCAGTTGTATGCCAAGTAATATTTCCATCGGAGGACTGCGTCATATGCTCATCTTCAGTAATGTCATTTTTCCCAGTACTCGAAACAGGAGGCTCTGTTGCTTCAGATGTAATGGGTTTTTCTGTATCTGGAGTAATTTCAGGCTCCTTTGAGTAAAAATGCTCATCAGAGGTTGGTGTAACTGAGATGAAGGTTTCGGTTTCACCTGTTGCTTCTCCAAATGTGATGGTCTCCATCACTGATGGCTTTGCAGTGAACATCTCAGTCGATTGGTTACTAGATCTCTCCCCCTCTGTCAAACCAAAGGCTGGACTTGGTTTTGATTTTTCAGTTGCAGATAAAGATGTGCTAACTGACTGAGCAGATGTCACAGCATACATTGTTGTTAGGTTTGGCTTCTTAGTGCTATAGAGAGAAGATGCTGCAGTTATGGCAGATTTTGGAATATCAGATAAACCACTTTTTTGTGATGATGTAATTGTATCAGGTTCCTCTGTGCTGAGCACACTCATTGTACTATCAAATGATGCACTTTCATGAGATGATGCTGTTATTGTTGGTCTCTTTGTGCTTAACATTGAAGACAATGTAGTATCTGCTTCAGTAAGTACATCAGTGGTCTGGTCACCTGACCCATCTTCTTCTGCATCGACTGAGCTTGTACCTATGGAGGGTGCAGTACTAATCATAGGTGGCTCAGCTGGCCTTTCTGTTGAACTGCCCTGAATGGTTGAATGCATTTCAGGAGATATTGTCGTTGACTTCTCAGTGCTGTAAAAAGAAGAAGCTGCATAGACAATAGGTTTCTGTGTAATAACATCAGTCGACTCTGTTGTTTGGTCACTTGAGCTCTTATCAGTGACAGCAACAGCACTAGATGACAAAATTATTCCTTTTGTGGATGATAAAGTAGTGGAAATCACAGTAGAACTTGTAACTGGTACGGATGTAGTTGATCTGTCAAAAAGGTCAACACCTGAACCCTCATCCTCAGCTATAGAGTCATCTGTGAAAACCCCACTGCCCTGCTCAGTAAAGTACATCTCAGTGCTTGTCATGTGTGGAGATTGGGTTGATGACACAAATTCCTTGGTAAGCTCAGTACTGGAGTGAGTTGGGGATGCAGCACTTAACATGTCAGAAGTACTCTTAGTCTCATCTATTTCAGTCTCATCTGTGGCCACAACATATTCATCCTGGGGTTCTGTGGTTGTCTCAATTAATACGTCTGATCCAGATCCATCTGGACTTGACTCCAAATCATCCTCTTCATTTAAGTAACCAGAGCTCTCCATATCAATGTAAGTAGATCCCATAGATTGAGTTGATTTAAGTGTATTAAGACTTGTGACAGTTGTTGATTCTCTATGACTTGAACTTTCTAGCTCAACAAATATTGATGTAATTGATGGTCTAAAGGTGGTTGTTGCTAAGGTTGTATGTTCCACAGTGGGTTTCTCAAGTGCTGTCTGTGTTTTTTGGGAGGTTTCATCTGTGGATACAGGTGTGTCATCTCCCGAGCCCTCTTCTTCAATAAAATCACTACCTCCTGGCTCAGACACTGATTTAGTTTTTGCCTCAATTGTGGTAGAAATTCCATCAGCATCTGTAGCCTTGTCTGTCGCTAATTGTAGTGAGGATTGGGTTGATGATTCAACACCAGGCTGTAATGTGCTTTGCATCACAGCTATCTGACTCTCTTTTGTTGCTGCTGGGAATGGGAATTTGCTTTGAGAATGGCTAGAGACAGTTGGCAGCACTGGTGTTGCTTTCTCAGTACTGTAGAGAGAAGAAGCTATGGTAACATGAGTTTTTAACACCTCACTTATTTCAGTTTCAGGTGATGCTGTTGTCAATAATGCAGTAGCTGTGCTTTCTGTTGCTTTCATGAGAATCTCTGTAGGACCAACAGAGGTTTTATCTGTTGCAGTGCTCAATGTTGTTACTGCTGACACTGCTGGTAGCTTGTCTGTGCTGAACATGGAGGAAAGAGGAGTGGTAGCAACATCCGCTGAACCATGTTTATCAGTGAATAATAACGTTGAGTCCATGGTAAAAGCAGTGGCGGTGCTAGCACTTGCAACTGTTGTAATCACAGGTTTCTCTGTGCTGAATATAGATGATGAGATATTGATTGGAGAAGGAGATGAAGGTGCCTTGCTGAGCAGATCAGGAGTTGGACTTCCAATACTTTGAATAGTTGCTATCACAGGGTCTGTTTCTAGAGTCACTGTGTGCTTTTCTGTGCTCTTTTTTGGGCTAGGTGAAATTGAACTCTCACTGAACAAAGAAGTAGTTGTAATAACTGTAGATTCTGAAGTATTACTTGTCCCAGTTGAAAATGATGCTGTTGATACTGTTGATTTTTCTGTGTGATCAACAGTTTTGTTGGTAAAATCTGGACTTTGATCGATAATCTCAGTGTCATCTATAAGAGGAATGGATGGTCTTGTAGAGCTTGGAAATAAATAATCAGTATCCTGTGAGCTGCCAATCACTGTAGCTGAGTGGCTGCTTGGTCCCACTGCTTGGTCTGTAGTTGGCAAAAAAGACATGGCAGATGACTCCTCAGATAAAATTTCAATTTCTCGAGCTGAGCTGTCCTCTTCTGTCAGAGTGATTGTCTCAAATTCATCAATGATGTGGATGGCTGGGCTTGATAGGATTCGAGATTGTTGTGTAATTGTAATACCTGATGTTGACTGTAGAGGTGTGGTAGTTGTGGTTCCTGGAATAGTGGAATGGTTGGAGATATCTGCAGTCAGAACAGAACTTTCCTCTATTTTCCCAGCAAGATCAGTTACTGAGGCACTTTCTTCATCGCGGGTCACTGCAATGTCTTGATCTATAACTGCGAATGCTGTTGCCTTCTCTGTGCTTAACAGCGAGGAAGCTGTTGGACCTGCAGTGTCTTTGTTGTACATCTTAGGAGTCTCACCTGAGCTCTCTTCATCTGTTGTTGACAAAATAGGACTTGTCTCTGGTGTTACTGGTACCTTAAAAAAAGTCTGGACTGTGGTTGTAGTCTCTGGTGTTGTTCCTGGTCTTTCAGTAGTGTATAACAGAGAAGTTGATATCACAGAAGTATCACTTGCCTCAGGTTCAACAGATGATGTAAGAGGAGAAATTGCTGTTGATGTTGTGATGCTAAAAAGAGACGATTTGGCTGTGACAGACATCTGAGTTAACATGTCTTGAGTCTGATCGTGTAAAGCATCTTCCTTTGCTGGAGTAAAAACAGAGCTTTTCTCCATAATCTCAGTAAAAGGGGGTACTGAGGGGATATCCGTCTGATATGTGACCACACTGTCTTTTTCCGTTACTGGCATTGTTGTTGGGTTCTCTGTGCTAAACAATGAGGAAGCTGTCGGAGCTGCAGACCTTGTGCTGGAAAGTTTAGTAGTTTGTTCACCAAAACTCTCTTCATCTGCTGAAACAGATGTTGTTTTCTCAGTACTGTAGAGGGAAGAAGCAACCGTATCTTTTGGCTGTGAGGTACAACTTGTTTCAGTATCATCTGATGCTTTCGTTGCAGGAGTCTTTGTGCTAGACATTGAGGAGGGAGTTGTTGCCAAAATGAAAGATTCTCCAGTGAATTCATCACTGCTGTCTCCAGAACTTTCCATTTCAGTGCTCGTCAGAATGTCAGGGCTCATGGATGATCCAATGATGGAAGGAATGGACTCCACCTTTGTAATGTCACTACTAACATCATCCACAATATCTGCAATTGTTGATGGTATAACAGAAAACAAACTTGGAGATATTGTAACTAAGCTTGTTAGTCTCTCATCAGAGATTGGAATGGCTGATGCTTGTCTTGTAGGTGATGGAATTTTCGTTTGAATTTCTTCGTGACGTTCTGTTTTTCCAGGTGACAATGATGTTGGTGTTTCAGTGCTATAAAGAGAAGATGCAACTGTTACAGAGGAGGTTTGAGTGAACATGTCACCTGAGCCATCTTCATCTGCTGGAGCCAGAACAGAGCTTTCCTCTACAACTCCAGGAGAAGGGGTTATTGAGAGACTCTCTGATAGACTTGTGACTGCACTGTCTTGCTCTGCAACTGGCATTGCTGTTGGCTTCTCTGTGCTAAACAATGAGGATGCTGTTGGAGTTTCAAACTTTTTGCCAGATATCTTAGTAGTTTGTTTATCAGAACTCTCTTCATCAGTGGTTGGGAAAGTTGAAATCATCTGTGTGGTTATTAAACTTTTCTCAGTCTGACTTGTGTTGACAGTCTCTTGTATTTCAGGTGACACTGTAATTGGTTTCCGAGTACTGTGGAGGGATGAGCCTGCAGTAACTTTTGGCTGTGATGTAACACGTGTTTCAGTTTCTTCTAAAGCTGTCATTGAAGGAGTCCTTGTAGTAGACATTGAGGAGGGAGTGGTTGTGAAAACAAAAGACTCTCCAGTTAAATCAACACTGCTGCCTCCAGAACTTTCAATTTCAGTGCTACTCAGAATTTCAGGGCTAATGGTTGATCCAATGATGGAAGGAATGGACTCCACCACTGTAATGTCACTGCTAACATCATCCACAATATCTGCAACAGTTGATGATATAACAGAAACCAAACTTGGAGATATTGTAACTGAGCTTGTTAGTGTCTCATCCGAGATTGGAATGGCTGATGCTTGTCTTGTAAATGATGGGATATTTGTTTGATCTTCTTCTTGACTTTCTGTTGTTCTAGGTGACAATGATGTTGGTGTTTCAGTGCTATAAAGAGAAGGTGCAACAGTCATAGAGGAGGTTTGAGTGTATATGTCCCCTGAGCCATCTTCATCTGCTGGAGTTGGAACAGAGCTTTCCTCCACATCCCCAGTAAGAGGGGTTACTAAGGGACTCTCTGTAAAACTTGTGAGTGCACTGTCTTGTTCTTCAACTGGCATTGCTGTGGGCTTCTCTGTGCTAAACAATGAGGAGGCTGTTGGAACTGCTGTCTTTGTGTTAGAAGTTTTAGTACTTTGGTCACTTGAGCTCTCATCATCGGTCGTTGAGTAAGAAGAACTTGTCTCTGGGGTTACTAATGTTTTCTCAGTGTGATTCATGTTTACAGTCTCCTGTGTTTCAGGCGAAACTGATGTTGGTTTCTCAGTACTGTAGAGGGATGAAGCTGCAGTAACTTTTTGCTGTGAGGTAAAACTTGTTTCAGTTTCTTCTGATGATGTCATTGAAGGAGTCTTTGTAGTAGACATTGAGGGGAGATTGGTTGCCAAAATGAAAGACTCTCCGGTTAAATCAACACTGCTGTCTCCAGAACCTTCCATTTCTGTGCTCGTCAGAATTTCAGGGCTCAAGGTTGATCCGATCACGGAGGGAATGGACTCTACCACTGTAATGTCACTACTAACATCATCCACAATGTCGGAAAGAGTTGATGATATAACAGAAACCAAACCTGGAGATATTGTAACTGAGCTTGTTAGTGTCTCATCAGAGATTAGAATGGCTGATGTTTGTCTTGTAGGTGATGTGATTTTTGTTTGATCTTCTTCTTTATTCTCTGTTGTATTAGGTGAAAATGATGTTGGTGTTTCTGTGCTATAAAGAGAAGATGCAACTGTCACAGAACGGGTTTGAGTGAACATGTCACCTGAGCCATCTTCATCTGCTGCAGCGAGAAGAGAGCTTTCCTCCACATCTCCAGTAAAAGGGGTTACTGAGGGACTCTCTGTAAAACTTGTGACTGCACGGTCTTGGTCTTCAACTGGCATTGCTGTGGGCTTCTCTGTGCTAAACAATGAGGACGCTGTTGGAACTGCTGTCTTTGTGTCAGAAGTTTTAGTACTTTGGTCACTTGAGCTCTCATCATCGGTCGTTGAGAAAGAAGAACTTGTCGCTGGGATTGCTAATGTTTTCTCAGTCTGACGTGTGTTGACAGTCTTTTGTATTTCAGGAGACACTGATGTTGGTTTCTCAGTACTGTAGAGGGATGAAGCCGCAGTAACTTTTTGCTGTGAAGTAACACTTGTTTCAGTTTCATCTGATGCTTTCATGAAAGCAGTCGTGGTCAACATGGAGGAGGGAGTGGTTGCCAAAATAATAGATTCTCCTGTAAAATCAACACTGCTGTCTCCAGAACTTTCTGTTTCAGTGCTCATCAGAATTTCAGGGCTCATGCTTGATCCAATAATGAAAGGAATGGACTCCACCACTGTAATGTCTCTACTAACATCATCCACAACATCTGCAACAGTTGAAGATATAACAGAAACGAAACTTGGAGATATTGTAACTGAGCTTGTTAGTGTCTCATCAGATATTGGAATGGCTGATGCTTGTTTTGTAGGTGATGGGATTTTTGTTTGATCTTCTTCTTTACTTTCTGTTGTTCTGGGTGACAATGATGTTGGTGTTTCAGTGCGATAAAGAGAAGATGCAACTGTCACAAAAGAGGTTTGAGTGAACATGTCACCTGAGCCATCTTCATCTGCTGGAGCCAGAACAGAGCTTTCCTCCACATCTCCAGTAAAAGGGGTTACTAAGGGACTCTCTGTAAAACTTGTTACTGCACTGTCTTGTTCTTCAACTGGCAATGCTGTGGGTTTCTCTGTGCTAAACAATGAGGAGGCTGTTGGAGGTGCAGACTTTGTGCCAGAAATTTTAGTAGTTTGTTCACTTGAGCTCTTGTCATCTGTTGTTGGGAAAGAAGAACTTGTCTCAGGGGTTACCAATGTTTTCTCAGTGTGATTCATTTTTTCAGTCTCCTGTCTTTCAGGCGACACTGATGTTGGTGTTTCAGTACTGTAGAGAGATGAAGCTGCAGTAACTTTTGGCTGTGAGGTAAAACTTGTTTCAGTTTCTTCTGATGTTGTCATTGAAGGAGTCTTTGCAGTAGACATTGAGGGGGGAGTGGTTGCCAAAATGAAAGACTCTCCGGTTAAATCAACACTGCTGTCTCCAGAACCTTCCGTTTCCGTGCTCATCAGAATTTCAGGGCTCAAAGTTGATCCGTTGATGGAGGGAATGGACTCCACCATTGTAATGTCACTACTAACATCATCCACAATATCTCCAATTGTTGATGATATAATAGAAACCAAACTTGGAGATATTGTAACTGAGCTTGTTAGTGTCTCATCAGAGATTGGAATGGCTGATGTTTGTCTTGTAGGTGATGGGATTTTTGTTTGATCTTCTTCCTGACGTTCTGTTGTTCCAGGTGACAATGATGTTGGTGTTTCAATACTGTAGAAGGATGAAGCTGCAGTAACGTTTGGATGTGAGGTAAAACTTGTTTCGGTTCCATCTGATTCTGTCATTGCAGGAGTCTTTATGGTAGACATTGAGGAGGGAGTTGTTGCCAAAATGAAAGACTCTCTGGTGATATCAACACTGCCGTCTCCAGAACTTTCCGTTTCAGTGCTTGTCAAAATTCCAGGGCTCATGGTTGATCCAATGGTGGAAGGAATGGACTCCACGACTGTAATGTCACTGCTAACATCATCCACAATATCTGCAACAGTTGATGATATAACGGAAACCAAACTTGGAGATATTGTAACTGAGCTTATTAGTGTCGCATCAGAGATTGGAATGGCTGATGCTTGTTTTGTAGGTGATGGGATTTTTGTTTGATCTTCTTCTTTACTTTCTGTTGTTCCAGGTGACAATGATGTTGGTGTTTCAGTGCGATAAAGAGAAGATGCAACTGTCACAAAAGAGGTTTGAGTGAACATGTCACCTGAGCCATCTTCATCTGCTGGAGCCAGAACAGAGCTTTCCTCCACATCTCCAGTAAAAGGGGTTACTAAGGGACTCTCTGTAAAACTTGTTACTGCACTGTCTTGTTCTTCAACTGGCAATGCTGTGGGTTTCTCTGTGCTAAACAATGAGGAGGCTGTTGGAGGTGCAGACTTTGTGCCAGAAATTTTAGTAGTTTGTTCACTTGAGCTCTTGTCATCTGTTGTTGGGAAAGAAGAACTTGTCGCTGGGATTCCTAATGTTTTCTCAGTCTGACTTGTGTCGACAGTCTCTTGTATTTCAGGAGACACTGATCTCGGTTTCTCAGTGCTGTAGAGGGATGAAGCTGCAGTAACCTTTTGCTGTGTAGTAACACTTGTTTCAGTTTCATCTGATGCTTTCATTGAAGGAGTCTTTGTGCTCGACATGGATGATGGAGTGGTTGCCAAAATAATAGATTGTCCAGTAAAATCAACACTACTGTCTCCAGAACTTTCCGTGTCAGTGCTTGTCAAAATTCCAGGGCTCATGGTTGATCCAAGGATGGAAGGAATGGACTCCACCACTGTAATGTCACTGCTAACATCATCCACAATGTCTGCAATTGTTGATGATATAACAGACACCAAACTTGGAGATATTGTAACTGAGCTTGTTAGTGTCGCATCAGGGATTGGAATGACTGATGCTTGTTTTGTAGGTGATGGGATTTTTGTTTGATCTTCTTCTTGACGTTCTGTTGTTCCAGGTGACAATGATGTTGGTGTTTCAGTGCTGTAAAGAGAAGATGCAACTGTCACAGAAGAGGTTTGAATGAACATATCACCTGAGCCATCTTCATCTGCTGCAGCGAGAAGAGAGCTTTCCTCCACATCTCCAGTAAAAGGGGTTACTGAGAGACTCTCTGTAAGACTTGTGACTGCACTGTCTTGATCCTCAACTGGCATTGCTGTGGGCTTCTCTGTGCTAAACAATGAGGAGGCTGTTGGAACTGCTGTCTTTGTGTCAGAAGTTTTAGTACTTTGGTCACTTGAGCTCTCATCATCGGTCGTTGAGTAAGAAGAACTTGTCGCTGGGATTCCTAATGTTTTCTCAGTCTGACTTGTGTCGACAGTCTCTTGTATTTCAGGAGACACTGATCTCGGTTTCTCAGTGCTGTAGAGGGATGAAGCTGCAGTAACCTTTTGCTGTGTAGTAACACTTGTTTCAGTTTCATCTGATGCTTTCATTGAAGGAGTCTTTGTGCTCGACATGGATGATGGAGTGGTTGCCAAAATAATAGATTGTCCAGTAAAATCAACACTACTGTCTCCAGAACTTTCCGTGTCAGTGCTTGTCAAAATTCCAGGGCTCATGGTTGATCCAAGGATGGAAGAAATGGACTCCACCACTGTAATGTCACTGCTAACATCATCCACAATGTCTGCAATTGTTGATGATATAACAGACACCAAACTTGGAGATATTGTAACTGAGCTTGTTAGTGTCGCGTCAGAGATTGGAATGGCTGATGCTTGTTTTGAAGGTGATGGGATTTTTGTTTGATCTTCTTCTTGACGTTCTGATGTTCCAGGTGACAATGATGTTGGTGTTTCAGTAATGTAGAAGGATGAAGTTGCAGTAACTTTTGGCTGTGAGACAAAACTTGTTTCAGTATCATCTGATGTTGTCATTGAAGGAGTCTTTGTAGTAGACATTGAGGGGGGAGTGGTTGCCAAAATGAAAGACTCTCCGGTTAAATCAACACTGCTGTCTCCAGAACTTTCCATTTCAGTCCTCATCAGAATTTCAGGGCTCAAGGTTGATCCGATGACGGAGGGAATGGACTCTACCATTGTAATGTCACTACTAAAATCATCCACAATGTCGGCAAGAGTTGATGATATAACAGAAACCAAACCTGGAGATATTGTAACTGAGCTTGTTAGTGTCTCATCAGAGATTGGAATGACTGATGCTTGTCTTGTAGGTGATGGGAATTTTGTTTGATCTTCTTCTTTACTTTCCGTTGTTCCTGGCAACAATGATGTTGGTGTTTCAGTGCTGTAAAGAGAAGATGCAACTGTCACAGAAGAGGCTTGAGTGAACATATCACCTGAGCCATCTTCATCTGCTGCAGCGAGAAGAGAGCTTTCCTCCACATCTCCAGTAAAAGCGGTTACTGAGAGACTCTCTGTAAGACTTGTGACTGCACTGTCTTGATCCTCAACTGGCATTGCTGTGGGCTTCTCTGTGCTAAACAATGAGGAGGCTGTTGGAACTGCTGTCTTTGTGTCAGAAGTTTTAGTACTTCGGTCACTTGAGCTCTCATCATCGGTCGTTGAGTAAGAAGAACTTGTCGCTGGGATCCCTAATGTTTTCTCAGTCTGACTTGTGTTGACAGTCTCTTGTATTTCAGGAGACACTGATGTTGGTTTCTCAGTGCTGTAGAGGGATGAAGCTGCAGTAACCTTTTGCTGTGAAGTAACACTTGTTTCAGTTTCATCTGATGCTTTCATTGAAGGAGTCTTTGTGCTCGACATGGAGGATGGAGTGGTTGCCAAAATAATAGATTGTCCAGTAAAATCAACACTACTGTCTCCAGAACTTTCCGTGTCAGTGCTTGTCAAAATTCCAGGGCTCATGGTTGATCCAAGGATGGAAGGAATGGACTCCACCACTGTAATGTCACTACTAACATCATCCACAATGTCTGCAATTGTTGATGATATAACAGACACCAAACTTGGAGATATTGTAACTGAGCTTGTTAGTGTCGCATCAGAGATTGGAATGGCTGATGCTTGTTTTGTAGGTGATGGGATTTTTGTTTGATCTTCTTCTTGACGTTCTGATGTTCCAGGTGACAATGATGTTGGTGTTTCAGTAATGTAGAAGGATGAGGTTGCAGTAACTTTTGGCTGTGAGACAAAACTTGTTTCAGTATCATCTGATGTTGTCATTGAAGGAGTCTTTGTAGTAGACATTGAGGGGGGAGTGGTTGCCAAAATGAAAGACTCTCCGGTCAAATCAACACTGCTGTCTCCAGAACTTTCCATTTCAGTCCTCATCAGAATTTCAGGGCTCAAGGTTGATCCGATGACGGAGGGAATGGACTCTACCATTGTAATGTCACTACTAACATCATCCACAATGTCGGCAAGAGTTGATGATATAACAGAAACCAAACCTGGAGATATTGTAACTGAGCTTGTTAGTGTCTCATCAGAGACTGGAATGACTGATGCTTGTCTTGTAGGTGATGGGATTTTTGTTTGATCTTCTTCTTTACTTTCCGTTGTTCCTGGCAACAATGATGTTGGTGTTTCAGTGCTGTAAAGAGAAGATGCAACTGTCACAGAAGAGGTTTGAGTGAACATATCACCGGAGCCATCTTCATCTGCTGCAGCGAGAAGAGAGCTTTCCTCCACATCTCCAGTAAAAGCGGTTACTGAGAGACTCTTTGTAAGACTTGTGACTGCACTGTCTTGATCCTCAACTGGCATTGCTGTGGGCTTCTCTGTGCTAAACAATGAGGAGGCTGTTGGAACTGCTGTCTTTGTGTCAGACGTTTTAGTACTTTGGTCACTTGAGCTCTCATCATCGGTCGTTGAGTAAGAAGAACTTGTCGCTGGGATTCCTAATGTTTTCTCAGTCTGACTTGTGTCGACAGTCTCTTGTATTTCAGGAGACACTGATCTCAGTTTCTCAGTGCTGTAGAGGGATGAAGCTGCAGTAACCTTTTGCTGTGTAGTAACACTTGTTTCAGTTTCATCTGATGCTTTCATTGAAGGAGTCTTTGTGCTCGACATGGATGATGGAGTGGTTGCCAAAATAATAGATTGTCCAGTAAAATCAACACTACTGTCTCCAGAACTTTCCGTGTCAGTGCTTGTCAAAATTCCAGGGCTCATGGTTGATCCAAGGATGAAAGGAATGGACTCCACCACTGTAATGTCACTACTAACATCATCCACAATGTCTGCAATTGTTGATGATATAACAGAAACCAAACCTGGAGATATTGTAACTGAGCTTGTTAGTGTCTCATCAGAGATTGGAATGGCTGATGCTTGTTTTGTAGGTGATGGGATTTTTGTTTGATCTTCTTCTTTACTTTCCGTTGTTCCTGTTAACAATGATGTTGGTGTTTCAGTGCTGTAAAGAGAAGATGCAACTGTCACAGAAGAGGTTTGAGTGAACATATCACCGGAGCCATCTTCATCTGCTGCAGCGAGAAGAGAGCTTTCCTCCACATCTCCAGTAAAAGCGGTTACTGAGAGACTCTTTGTAAGACTTGTGACTGCACTGTCTTGATCCTCAACTGGCATTGCTGTGGGCTTCTCTGTGCTAAACAATGAGGAGGCTGTTGGAACTGCTGTCTTTGTGTCAGACGTTTTAGTACTTTGGTCACTTGAGCTCTCATCATCGGTCGTTGAGTAAGAAGAACTTGTCGCTGGGATTCCTAATGTTTTCTCAGTCTGACTTGTGTCGACAGTCTCTTGTATTTCAGGAGACACTGATCTCAGTTTCTCAGTGCTGTAGAGGGATGAAGCTGCAGTAACCTTTTGCTGTGTAGTAACACTTGTTTCAGTTTCATCTGATGCTTTCATTGAAGGAGTCTTTGTGCTCGACATGGATGATGGAGTGGTTGCCAAAATAATAGATTGTCCAGTAAAATCAACACTACTGTCTCCAGAACTTTCCGTGTCAGTGCTTGTCAAAATTCCAGGGCTCATGGTTGATCCAAGGATGGAAGGAATGGACTCCACCACTGTAATGTCACTGCTAACATCATCCACAATGTCTGCAATTGTTGATGATATAACAGAAACCAAACCTGGAGATATTGTAACTGAGCTTGTTAGTGTCTCATCAGAGATTGGAATGGCTGATGCTTGTTTTGTAGGTGATGGGATTTTTGTTTGATCTTCTTCTTGACGTTCTGTTGTTCCAGGTGACAATGATGTTGGTGTTTCAGTGCTGTAAAGAGAAGATGCAACTGTCACAGAAGAGGTTTGAATGAACATATCACCTGAGCCATCTTCATCTGCTGCAGCGAGAAGAGAGCTTTCCTCCACATCTCCTGTAAAAGGGGTTACTGAGAGACTCTCTGTAAGACTTGTGACTGCACTGTCTTGATCCTCAACTGGCATTGCTGTGGGCTTCTCTGTGCTAAACAATGAGGAGGCTGTTGGAACTGCTGTCTTTGTGTCAGAAGTTTTAGTACTTTGGTCACTTGAGCTCTCATCATCGGTCGTTGAGTAAGAAGAACTTGTCGCTGGGATTCCTAATGTTTTCTCAGTCTGACTTGTGTTGACAGTCTCTTGTATTTCAGGAGACACTGATGTTGGTTTCTCAGTGCTGTAGAGGGATGAAGCTGCAGTAACCTTTTGCTGTGAAGTAACACTTGTTTCAGTTTCATCTGATGCTTTCATTGAAGGAGTCTTTGTGCTCGACATGGAGGATGGAGTGGTTGCCAAAATAATAGATTGTCCAGTAAAATCAACACTACTGTCTCCAGAACTTTCCGTGTCAGTGCTTGTCAAAATTCCAGGGCTCATGGTTGATCCAAGGATGGAAGGAATGGACTCCACCACTGTAATGTCACTGCTAACATCATCCACAATGTCTGCAATTGTTGATGATATAACAGACACCAAACTTGGAGATATTGTAACTGAGCTTGTTAGTGTCGCATCAGAGATTGGAATGGCTGATGCTTGTTTTGTAGGTGATGGGATTTTTGTTTGATCTTCTTCTTGACGTTCTGATGTTCCAGGTGACAATGATGTTGGTGTTTCAGTAATGTAGAAGGATGAGGTTGCAGTAACTTTTGGCTGTGAGACAAAACTTGTTTCAGTATCATCTGATGTTGTCATTGAAGGAGTCTTTGTAGTAGACATTGAGGGGGGAGTGGTTGCCAAAATGAAAGACTCTCCGGTCAAATCAACACTGCTGTCTCCAGAACTTTCCATTTCAGTCCTCATCAGAATTTCAGGGCTCAAGGTTGATCCGATGACGGAGGGAATGGACTCTACCATTGTAATGTCACTACTAACATCATCCACAATGTCGGCAAGAGTTGATGATATAACAGAAACCAAACCTGGAGATATTGTAACTGAGCTTGTTAGTGTCTCATCAGAGATTGGAATGACTGATGCTTGTCTTGTAGGTGATGGGATTTTTGTTTGATCTTCTTCTTTACTTTCCGTTGTTCCTGGCAACAATGATGTTGGTGTTTCAGTGCTGTAAAGAGAAGATGCAACTGTCACAGAAGAGGTTTGAGTGAACATATCACCGGAGCCATCTTCATCTGCTGCAGCGAGAAGAGAGCTTTCCTCCACATCTCCAGTAAAAGCGGTTACTGAGAGACTCTTTGTAAGACTTGTGACTGCACTGTCTTGATCCTCAACTGGCATTGCTGTGGGCTTCTCTGTGCTAAACAATGAGGAGGCTGTTGGAACTGCTGTCTTTGTGTCAGACGTTTTAGTACTTTGGTCACTTGAGCTCTCATCATCGGTCGTTGAGTAAGAAGAACTTGTCGCTGGGATTCCTAATGTTTTCTCAGTCTGACTTGTGTCGACAGTCTCTTGTATTTCAGGAGACACTGATCTCAGTTTCTCAGTGCTGTAGAGGGATGAAGCTGCAGTAACCTTTTGCTGTGTAGTAACACTTGTTTCAGTTTCATCTGATGCTTTCATTGAAGGAGTCTTTGTGCTCGACATGGATGATGGAGTGGTTGCCAAAATAATAGATTGTCCAGTAAAATCAACACTACTGTCTCCAGAACTTTCCGTGTCAGTGCTTGTCAAAATTCCAGGGCTCATGGTTGATCCAAGGATGGAAGGAATGGACTCCACCACTGTAATGTCACTGCTAACATCATCCACAATGTCTGCAATTGTTGATGATATAACAGAAACCAAACCTGGAGATATTGTAACTGAGCTTGTTAGTGTCGCATCAGAGATTGGAATGGCTGATGCTTGTTTTGTAGGTGATGGGATTTTTGTTTGATCTTCTTCTTGACGTTCTGTTGTTCCAGGTGACAATGATGTTGGTGTTTCAGTGCTGTAAAGAGAAGATGCAACTGTCACAGAAGAGGTTTGAATGAACATATCACCTGAGCCATCTTCATCTGCTGCAGCGAGAAGAGAGCTTTCCTCCACATCTCCTGTAAAAGGGGTTACTGAGAGACTCTCTGTAAGACTTGTGACTGCACTGTCTTGATCCTCAACTGGCATTGCTGTGGGCTTCTCTGTGCTAAACAATGAGGAGGCTGTTGGAACTGCTGTCTTTGTGTCAGAAGTTTTAGTACTTTGGTCACTTGAGCTCTCATCATCGGTCGTTGAGTAAGAAGAACTTGTCGCTGGGATTCCTAATGTTTTCTCAGTCTGACTTGTGTCGACAGTCTCTTGTATTTCAGGAGACACTGATGTCGTATTCTCAGTGCTGTAGAGGGATGAAGTTGCAGTAACCTTTTGCTGTGTAGTAACACTTGTTTCAGTTTCATCTGATGCTTTCATTGAAGGAGTCTTTGTGCTCGACATGGATGATGGAGTGGTTGCCAAAATAATAGATTGTCCAGTAAAATCAACACTACTGTCTCCAGAACTTTCCGTGTCAGTGCTTGTCAAAATTCCAGGGCTCATGGTTGATCCAAGGATGGAAGGAATGGACTCCACCACTGTAATGTCACTGCTAACATCATCCACAATGTCTGCAATTGTTGATGATATAACAGAAACCAAACCTGGAGATATTGTAACTGAGCTTGTTAGTGTCGCATCAGAGATTGGAATGGCTGATGCTTGTTTTGTAGGTGATGGGATTTTTGTTTGATCTTCTTCTTGACGTTCTGTTGTTCCAGGTGACAATGATGTTGGTGTTTCAGTGCTGTAAAGAGAAGATGCAACTGTCACAGAAGAGGTTTGAATGAACATATCACCTGAGCCATCTTCATCTGCTGCAGCGAGAAGAGAGCTTTCCTCCACATCTCCTGTAAAAGGGGTTACTGAGAGACTCTCTGTAAGACTTGTGACTGCACTGTCTTGATCCTCAACTGGCATTGCTGTGGGCTTCTCTGTGCTAAACAATGAGGAGGCTGTTGGAACTGCTGTCTTTGTGTCAGAAGTTTTAGTACTTTGGTCACTTGAGCTCTCATCATCGGTCGTTGAGTAAGAAGAACTTGTCGCTGGGATTCCTAATGTTTTCTCAGTCTGACTTGTGTCGACAGTCTCTTGTATTTCAGGAGACACTGATGTCGTATTCTCAGTGCTGTAGAGGGATGAAGTTGCAGTAACCTTTTGCTGTGTAGTAACACTTGTTTCAGTTTCATCTGATGCTTTCATTGAAGGAGTCTTTGTGCTCGACATGGATGATGGAGTGGTTGCCAAAATAATAGATTGTCCAGTAAAATCAACACTACTGTCTCCAGAACTTTCCGTGTCAGGGCTTGTCAAAATTCCAGGGCTCATGGTTGATCCAAGGATGGAAGGAATGGACTCCACCACTGTAATGTCACTGCGAACATCATCCACAATGTCTGCAATTGTTGATGATATAACAGACACCAAACTTGGAGATATTGTAACTGAGCTTGTTAGTGTCGCATCAGAGATTGGAATGGCTGATGCTTGTTTTGTAGGTAATGGGATTTTTGTTTGATCTTCTTCTTGACGTTCTGTTGTTCCAGGTGACAATGATGTTGGTGTTTCAGTGCTGTAAAGAGAAGATGCAACTGTCACAGAAGAGGTTTGAATGAACATATCACCTGAGCCATCTTCATCTGCTGCAGCGAGAAGAGAGCTTTCCTCCACATCTCCAGTAAAAGCGGTTACTGAGAGACTCTCTGTAAGACTTGTGACTGCACTGTCTTGATCCTCAACTGGCATTGCTGTGGGCTTCTCTGTGCTAAACAATGAGGAGGCTGTTGGAACTGCTGTCTTTGTGTCAGAAGTTTTAGTACTTTGGTCACTTGAGCTCTCATCATCGGTCGTTGAGTAAGAAGAACTTGTCGCTGGGATTCCTAATGTTTTCTCAGTCTGACTTGTGTCGACAGTCTCTTGTATTTCAGGAGACACTGATGTCGTATTCTCAGTGCTGTAGAGGGATGAAGTTGCAGTAACCTTTTGCTGTGTAGTAACACTTGTTTCAGTTTCATCTGATGCTTTCATTGAAGGAGTCTTTGTGCTCGACATGGATGATGGAGTGGTTGCCAAAATAATAGATTGTCCAGTAAAATCAACACTACTGTCTCCAGAACTTTCCGTGTCAGTGCTTGTCAAAATTCCAGGGCTCATGGTTGATCCAAGGATGGAAGGAATGGACTCCACCACTGTAATGTCACTGCTAACATCATCCACAATGTCTGCAATTGTTGATGATATAACAGACACGAAACTTGGAGATATTGTAACTGAGCTTGTTAGTGTCGCATCAGAGATTGGAATGGCTGATGCTTGTTTTGTAGGTGATGGGATTTTTGTTTGATCTTCTTCTTGACGTTCTGTTGTTCCAGGTGACAATGATGTTGGTGTTTCAGTGCTGTAAAGAGAAGATGCAACTGTCACAGAAGAGGTTTGAGTGAACATATCACCTGAGCCATCTTCATCTGCTGCAGCGAGAAGAGAGCTTTCCTCCACATCTCCAGTAAAAGGGGTTACTGAGAGACTCTCTGTAAGACTTGTGACTGCACTGTCTTGATCCTCAACTGGCATTGCTGTGGGCTTCTCTGTGCTAAACAATGAGGAGGCTGTTGGAACTGCTGTCTTTGTGTCAGAAGTTTTAGTACTTTGGTCACTTGAGCTCTCATCATCGGGCGTTGAGTAAGAAGAACTTGTCGCTGGGATTCCTAATGTTTTCTCAGTCTGACTTGTGTTGACAGTCTCTAGTGTTTCAGGTGACAATGATGTTGGTTTCTCAGTACTGTAGAGGGATGAAGTTGTAGTAACATCTGGCTGTGAAGTAACACTTTTTCCAGTTTCATCTGATGCCTTCATTGAAAGAGTCTTTGTGGTAGACACTGAGGAGGGAGTGGTTGCCAAAATTATGGGCTCTCCAGTGAAAGCAACGCTGCTGTCTCCAGAACTTTCAGATTCAGTGCTCGTCAGAATTTCAGGTCTCATGGTTGATCCCATGATAGAAGTATAGGACTCCACCATTGTAATGTCTCTACTAACATCATCCACAATGTCTGCAACAGTTGATGATATAACGGAAACCAAAGTTGGAGATATTGTAACTGAGCTTATTAGTGTCTCATCAGAGATTGGAATTGCTGCTGCTTGTTTTGTAGGTGATGGGATTTTTGTTTGATCTTCTTCTTTACTTTCTGTTGTTCCAGGTGACAATGATGTTGGTGTTTCAGTGCTATAAAGAGAAGATGCAACTGTAACAGAAGAGGTTTGAGTGAACTTGTCTTGGCCTTGGTCACCTGAGCCATCTTCATGTAATGAAGTCAAAACAGAGCTTTCCTCCACATTTCCAGTAAAAGGAATTACTGAGATCGTTTCTGGTGTTACTGAAACATTTTCACTCTGACTTGTGTTTATGCTCTCTTCTGTTTTAGCGGATGCTGATGTTGGCTTCTCAGTAGCATGGAGAGATGAAGATGAAGTAACAGCCGGCTTTGAAGTAATGTTTTTTTCTACCTGTTTACTTGTCACTTCACTTACTGTGCTAAATTTAGAGGAGGAATCAGGGGTCACACTCATGTCAAAAGAGACAATTGTCCTTAATGTTGTTCCCGATTCTGATGATATTGTCTCGCCACTTGGTGTGAAAATGGAGCTAACTTCAGAAGGAACTGATACCCTTTCAGTGCTTGTGATTTCTGACATTTCCTGTCTTGCAGATGTTGTTATGTCAGTGCTGAAAGCAGAGAAAGCTACAGTGCCAGCTACCGTTGAAACATCGGCTGTTTCAAATTGTTTTGATCCCATAACTGATTTTGTTGTGCTGAGCGTTGTACCTGCTGCAGTAGATCCTGCTGATGTCATACTAGAAGTCTGGTCAACTTTAATTTGTCCAGCAGTGGTATGATGCAAAGAACCTGTCTTTGTAATGTCACTTGCTGAGGTAACTGTTACAGGTTGTGTCTGTTTTGTGTCCTCAGACACAGGTGATGCTTCCGCTGTTGAAGTCGACCCCTCTGATATGACTGTGCCAATTACTGGAGAAGGAGGGGTGACCCCAGATAAGGAGGTTTGATATATTAAACTCTCATTATCTGTGACACTAGTGACAGTTTCTTCACTTGTATCCACCTTTTGGTCAGGTAATTCAGTCATCAGTGACGTACTTTGTGTTGAGTATTGACTGAAATATTCAGTGAGTGAGGCCATCGTTGTCTTAATAACTTTAATAGCACTGTATAAGGGGGAAGCAGTAGTTGCAATGGATTCCTGAGACGGAGGAGTTGTTGTCTCATCTTGTTTCCATCCTTCAAGCACAGTAGTGGGTTCCAACTCACCAGTGACAGGAATGGATGTTTTATCAGTGCCTTCTGTTTGAATCGTTTTTAATGTTACTTTACTCTCCAATGTCACTTGATCAGTTGCACTTAAACTTGAAGATGATGTCACCGTCCCTTCAGAGGTATGCGATTTTGGGCTGGTTCTAAACATGTTTTCTGTTTGAACTCCTGAACCCTCCTCTGGTGTAGATATTGCATCAGTCATAACCTTTTCAGTAGGTGAGATGGAAAGCATTTGGCTGTCTGTCCTCCCTCCCTGACTTATGACTGTACTGTAAGATTCAGCTAGGTTAGGTGCTACAGATGTTGATGATTCAGTGCTGCCTACAATCATAGATGATGTTATCTCATTCATGTCTGTCTGTACAGGAGAGACCCAACTACTAGATAATGGGGGAGCCACTGTGCTAAAGGTAAATTCTTTTGGGGACTGGGTATCTTTCTGTCCCTCCACAACTTGAGTGGAGCTCTGTGAATCACTGATCGCTGATGTTGGCGTTTTTCCATCAACGTCACCAGAGGAGGGAGTGTACACAGTCTGTAGCGTAGACAGAGTGCTGTCTTCAGCAGCTGGGGTGGCAGGTGTCCTTTTTCTTTCCTCTGTGGTTTCAGCTTCATCTCTGGCAGTGTAAAGTTCATTTGGAAAAGTAACAGGGGATTGGACCACAGCCTTCTCTGTCTGAGTCACCTCTGAATCACTTTTCACATATGTGGGCTCGCCTACTTCTTCTTGTACAGATGTGGTGGTGACAGTTGTGGTTTCCTCAGGCTTTGTTGTTTGGGTTTCTTTTGTTGCTTTGGTGACCTGTGGCTCAGCTGGTGTTACTGTAGGAACAAAGTCGGAAGAGGTAGTTGTGACATCACTCTTCCCCTCTTTGACATCTGGTCCAGCTTCAGTTTTTTGTGTAATTTTTGATGAAGCCACGCCTTCCACTGCTGAGATCGTAACAGCGGTTGTATCTATCTGTGTGGGACCCTTTGTGGTTAGCTCATCTCCTTCGGGGTATATATGAGACAGTGTTGTTTCACCTATTGGGATTTCTTGGATCTCTGTGGAGCTAAGCATTGTAGTGGGTTCCTCTTTAAATTCTGTGGCACTATCAACAGGGAGATCGGTCAAACTATAATCAAACACTGTGGTAATTCCATCACTTACTCCCAGAGTTGTCACATTTGTCAAAATCTGGGTACCTTTTGCTTCATTTGCTTCTGGGCTCTGTGGCTCCAGTGTGATCTCATGTTTACCATTGATAAAGCCAACAGTTGGAGTAATGGTTACAGCAGCTTGAGAGAAGAGGTTTGGATCTCCACTCTGTAGGATGGGCTCACCGTCAGCTATGGAAGGGGTGGGATGGTCAGGCACAACTGGTATGGCAGGAGACTGTGAATCTTGTGGTTGTACAGCCTGATCATCTGTGAATAAAATAAAATAAAGGATGATTGTGACAATCTGACTGCAAACCAACTAATTGTTTAACTTATGGATTTAAGAAAAACTATAAGAAACAAGTGTTGCAAACAGGAGGCATAAACTTTCTGCTTTGTATTTCAGTTTTCTTGGAAGCTAAATAAAATATATACTATATACTACTACATACTATATGGGTTGAGCCAGTGCAGTCATGACACTAAAAGCTGATACAACTGTACATATGTTAATGTATTCACAATTCTTGTGAGTATTCTCACAAAATAATTATTTTAAATGTAACAGAGCTAAGAAATAAACATAAATCAATCAATCAATCAATCAATAAATTCATTCTCTCCAACACATTTGTAAGCCTCAGTCGAGTTGGTGTGTGAACTTCATCTAAACCATAATTTAAACATTTATATTAGAAATTGATGTGGAAAAAAAAGATTATCAAGGGGCCATCTGAACATAGACATTGTCAAGAAATTCACAAATCTATAACTAAATCTCAATTTGCTGATTTTCTAGAGGTACTACTAATTTGATTTGGAAAATAAATGACATGACTGATAAAATCGATCAGTCTTCACTGAAAGATAAGGCATTCAACACCAATGATATGAATTATAGTGTTTCAGTATGTCAACAGCATATGAAATAAATTATATGCAACAATACTTATGGCTGTTTTGTGACATTTTGTTTGAACATTTCAGAACATATTTGTATGTAAATAGGATTTAGGGTCTCACAGCTTAAAATACAGCTTTACAGCTTAAAATATTAGATGACTCAAGGCATGAATCAAATATTCATGTGCAAATACTAACAAAACAAAAATAAACAAAAGGCAATAACATCATAAAAGTAACACTTCAGTCAAACTGTTGCTTTGGATAGTACACAGTAATAGTGTTGATGCAATTCTGTCCACTCCCTGTATATTATCATATATTATCTAAGTATATGGGACCACAGAGATTTCAGATGTCCGCAGCTGTCAGTTGTTAATTTTAAATCTAACACAGATGCAGAGCTAAGTTCCCTTTACATCGTGCAATGTTACAATGTTGCAATCAGTCATCCACGCTATGCTGCGTCAGATGGGTTTATGCATTTAAAAAGTATGTTGTCTGGATAGAAAAACCCTCCTCTAAACAATAGTTGTCTTGACTACACCAAAAGCATATGTCAAGACATTAAGCTGTTAGATTACAGCTCAGTCTGATGAAGGAATTGATTGTAATTATAACCTTTGAAACTAAGAAAAGGATTTGAGTTCTTGACCATATCTTTAAGAAAAGATATAGAAAGGGACATGTCACATGTAAAGGCTGGTCCAAAAAACAGCCCTCCACCTCCGGAAATCGTGTTCATTTCTCTGACTCATGTGGCTATCCTGCCAACAAGAACATGCATTCAAGTTTGATTTGAATCTCAATGAGCCGCAGCATCAAGCTTTAAATAAATCCAATAATATGCATATGGCCGGTGGCAAAAAGAACAGAGCTATGGTTAATTTGAAAATGAACAGTTTGGTCCTGTTGGGCCTGAATTATTTACCGGTGCTTGCACAACGTAGGTCAAACAAAGAGGAGGAAAATAGTATTCACACATAACAACATGAAATCTGTTGGCATACAAACTTCAGTGCCTCTCTCTCTCATTCTTACTTACTCTCTCTCTTTCTCTCTCTCTCTCTCTCTCTCTCTCTGCCCCCTGTCCCCTCTCTGTTTCTCACAAATGGTGATTCAGAGAGATTATTGGTTACAAACAAGAACACCTGCACACACTCAGCTCTACAGAAGACACCTGTTTAAAACCCGGGCCAGGCCTGGGAACTCAGGCAATGAACCCACCTAAATGAACAACGCACACTCAGGCACTACCCCTATCTCTATAGTTAGATGGCTATCCTGAAGCTCTAGAAGCCACATTAAACAAGAATGTCCAAATCAAAGAGGGTAACAAAAACACTGGCCACCCTCATGCCAGGGTTAGGCACAAACACAGCTTTATGGGATGAATAAATGCCTCTGTTGGCAATCACCTTCAAGCTGTTAATTTTTCACTTTTTTATTAATATTTTGTGGATTTCTGTGTAATTTGTTATTCAATCTAAGCAAAGCATGAATACCTCATGAATGAGCGCAACCTAATCCATCATAAAAACCAACGTCATCTTTATCAAAACTACTTTTTGGAATTTGTATTGGCTTCATATAATCAGAAACACATGGACATTTTTCTGAAACATGTTACCATGCAGCCATACAACAGACTTTCTCCCTGTGCCACAATATTTTCCACAAGCCTTTCCCACACAAACAGGGCGGGCAGAAAGAGACCTGGAGAGTCTCAGCTGAGCCAGCTCACATGATGTAGAGGTAAAAGTAGCTATAACCACTCCAGCTGCTCCAGCTGGTGAGAGACTTTGTGTTAGCGATGACCTCACCTCTCGTGGTGATGTCCAGTCTATGCTGAAGGCAGGCATCTGTGCTTGCTCAGGTAGCCAACTCTATTACTGCCAGACTGGCTGTGAGCAAGCAAGTACATGCACACACAACGAGAGAAATACCGCAAATGTGCAGTGATTTGCAATACCAACATACACAAGGAAGAAATGAAAGATGCACATATCTGACCCACAAACATACAGGTTATGTAATCTGTTTGATAATTTACAGATTGTTGCTCTCTCAAGCAGGTCAGACAAAGTCAGACAAAATTCCAATTCACCAGAGTCCTTTTCTCAACAATGAGCTGCTCTTCAGAGAGATAAGAAAAAATTAAAGGAGTAAGAAATGCTGCAGCTGCTATTTTCAAGTCGATTAATGTGCTGTTGACCTGAAAATCACAACCTGAATATCTTTTTTCAAATTTCTAAATACTCTGTCACAAACTTTCTTTAACTCATGTATACAAACACATGATTGAATCAACTTAAAAGGTAACATTTTAGTCATTCTTGTGTCACTTCAAGAAAGTAAGAAATGCGTCACTATGATCTACAAATTGGTGTAGAAACATTTGCACTATAAGAGTGACATTTCTCCAAAATGAAAATAGGTTTATGATCACATCTGATCACCAGCACTCTAAAATCAAGGAGAGGAGAACTGAAATTTTAAGTGTATTAAACATTTCTGTGACCACTCCCAACTCCTCATGCCTTTTTTTCCTCTTTCTATCCCTCAAAATCAAAATAATTATCAGGACATCTGCTCAGCTGGACTGACTGAGGAGGCCCTAAGTCCACATTGAGAACACACACAAACATAAGCCTAAGGGAAGCGAAAACTCTTCAACTCACTTCATTGTGGGAAAACGTAACTGCAAAAATAATATTAGTAGACTGCTTGTATATCACATTAAAAATGACCTCTCACCTTTAAAATACTTTAGGAACGCTGGCTTGATGTAAATAAAAAAACTACTGCTCAACAACAGAGTTACTATACATTGCTTATTGAGTGTGTGTGTGACCTAAGATTACTCCCACCACTGTGCATTTGGACAAAAATCAAACTCTCTCTCTCGCTCTGTCCACTTAAACTCTCTGAACAGCACATCGTTCCCCCAAATCACAGCTACAGTAGCGCAGCAAATCTGAATTAAGCTTGAATTAGAACCATCTGCATTGAATCCAAACATGTCAAATGGCTGTTCCAAGGTTTATTGTTACATGTCTTACCTGATACAACGGTCACTTGGGTGGACTGTTCATCGGTAACCGCTACACCTGGAGTGGTGGTCACACGAGCCACAGCTGAAGCCATCGAAGAGACTGTAAAGAACTCTGTGCCAATTTCTGCTGTTGTGTCCTCCTCCGTCAGGGTATCACCACTGTGCTCTGGGAACTGAATGTTGGATTCATCAAAAACATGTACACCTGTTGACAGTGTCACATCTTCGGCAGACATTCCGCCGTCAATCAGGACAGTGGTGGCTGATGCAGCTTCCTCGTAGACAACAGCTGGTGTCTCTCCATCCAACATCTGAGGTACGGTTTGTGTTACAGGGCTGGTAGTCTCCGGGGGTCCTGTGGTGATGATCTCCCCCTCAGAACTGGGTTGGCTGTTACACATATATGTGGTGCTAGTGGGAATCAGTGCTGTTCCATCAATAGAGGTAGACCTGTCTGACGGGCTGGATGAAAGGTCTTGTTGTGAGGGGGGAGTAGGTGGTGGTGCCTCAACAGCAAAATCTGTCTCAATTCCATCAAGGCTAAAATCATATTCAGGGAATGGTGTTGTTGAATGAAGAGCAGTGGCTGAGGATGTTGATTCTGAGGAGCTGAACACTTCCTCGCTCGTCAGTTCAGTTGATTCTGTTGGCGTGTCAGTGAGGTCAGAGTATATCGCTGTTGTGAACCCAGAATCAAGAATAGCTTCCTCAGTCTTCCCCACAGCAAACATGTGCTCTGTGATGAGAGAGGCATCCGGCATGGGGACATCAGGTTGGATTGTGTTGATCTCAATCACCGTTTGATCATCTGGCTCCTCGATGGGTTGGGACAATGACTCTATGTCACCGGTGCTTTCTGTTGTGAGTTGGGATTCAGGGAATGTGTCACCACGTTGGGGGATGAATACCACATTGGTAACATTTTCACTTAAAAAGTCATCAACGCTAAAGTCTGTGACATCGTCTGTGTCCTCATGTGCCTCTTTGATGGTGGGTGCGACTGTGGTAAACAACTCTTCCTCTTGGCCTGCTGGAGTGGGGCGAGGCGGGGCCATACTGGTGGAGAACATAGATGGAGGCTCTTCATGAACTGACGAGTCTGGAGACTCTCCTACCTCGGAGTCAGTTTCAGATGCTGAGGTAAGCATGGGGATGCTACTCTCCGGTGAAGTGGTTGAGGTAGTGCAGTTAATGGTGGTGGAGGTGTCAACCACTGACACGTCCACAAAGGAAGTCTGGTTGATGACCTCTCGCCTTCCTAAGAAACACATAAGTGCATCACCAATTAAGAAAGCAAAGATTATAAACAGTCATCAGTCCTTTAAACATAAAATAGAGTAGACACTGAGTCTGCTTTTATCAAACATATCTCATATTGTATTTTAAAACCAAATTTTCATTTCCACAGTGGGTCTTTTTGGTTGCCAAGACAAGTAATATGTCACAGCTGCAGTAACAGTGTGACTCTTAACATTTAAGAACCCAGAGTTAAAAGTTTCCTTGAACACTAGTGTGAAGGACCTCCTCTTGTAAGTCTTGATGCTGTTTATTAGCTGCACTAACAATAAATCACTCAGTGTTCTAAAGAAACAGGGGAAAAAGTGGGAAGTATAGACAAAGTTTTTATCTGCACTCCAATTGTTGGCAACAACCAAATTATCTCAACATATCAGTGAGGCCAATATTATTACAGTGACTTCCCATTTAATGGTCCATCTCGTGCTGTACCTGATGAAATGTGATGGCAGATGAAGAAATGTTCAAAGTATTATTTTTTTCTATGGAAAACCAAGAGCACTTTGTCTCTCTAAACATATACTTATCTGCCTGAAAGGAATCACATACTCATAGCAGAGGAGTTAAACAGTATAAACTTTAAAGAATCCAGTGTTGTGGGGTTGTTGGAGTTGCCTTGATTATTTTTATTCCTCTCTTGAAGTCTTTGCTCTGTCTCTCCACTGACACGTCATCTGAAATTTATTTCATCACGTCATTGAGCATCTTTTTATATTCTTGATGATTAATAAAGTTGTCTACTTTTTCTTTAGGTTTCACTTATGAGTAAATCCCTTTAACATCTTTTGGTTTCTTTTGCCTCTTCCTCCCTGCCCGTCTTTCTTGTCATGCTCTCTCAATTTCTCACACCCATAAAAAGCAGTGTTGCTGCTTTAGAAGGCTTTCGTCGCTGGCACAGATTGTGTAAAGCCAGCTGTTGACCATTACGTACGTACTAGCCCTCTTTCTACATGAACCTATCTCTGATGTAAAGTGTGAGACAAGATTTTCCCTAACAGGAAAAATAGGGCCTGCTCTCAGTGACAACATTATCTCACTGATGCATTTGAGCTGTTGCTGTTGCAGAGGACTTTGTTTTCTTCTGCCAATCCAGGCACCAATCAGACACTAATTATCTCCCTTTTTCCCCTACACCAGCCTCCCTTTTCCCAGTCTTTCTGTGGAGTCTAACTGACGTAGGTTTACATCATATTTCATTTTTGAGATATTATTGGAGGTAAGTAAGCAGGAAATGACTGAGTGAGTCCCACCAAATAAGGGTACTTGAAAAGCACTTAGATGGGGGGCGTAAATACTGAGTGAGCTGACATGGAATACACAGAACAGGAGGTGAGGGTGGCCTGTTTGTGTGCCCTCTGAACTCGATGGGGACTTATCATCACGAGAGTTAGCATAGCTCAGGGGCAGTAAATGGCCAGGCAGGGCCGGGCTTATCTGCCCAACCTCTCATTTGTAAAGATGGAAAGGCCAGGTCAAGGGTCACCGAGGATGACTGAATTTAGAAGTCCAGCAGTAGCTTTGTCCATTATCCAAATGTCTGCTCTGATAAGTACAAGTGAGAATGACAGAGGGCAAACTCTGACAGCGGAAATGAGACGAGAAAGGCAAAAAGAGAGTTAGTGAGACTAAAAAGGCTGACAGGTGTGGTATTAGTTACTTATGCTGCTTCTCTAAATGGTGACTATCATCTGTCATTTGGTTTTACCCTGGAGATACTGATTAGTTAAGAACTCTCACATTTTGAGGGATTAGCCAAATTCTGCTAACTTCCACTGAACCATGAAGTGTCAGTGTTTTCCGCTGTCTTTTCAAGGTCAGTAATCGCCATGGTTTTCAACAAGGAGCTGTTTCAGTGCATATCTTAGTGTATCCTACAACAGTCCAGAGAGAGGGAAAAAACATTTCTAAAGTCACACATTACGAATTCCCATATTTATGAAGTAAAATACATTTTAAACAGCATGCAAGTTTTTAAACTGCTTTAGTTCGTTTCACATCAACAGTGAGGTTATATAAGGAGAAATCAAACTATTAGTCATTAGTGTCCCCATTAAAATAAGAACTGCCATGCCATTTGCTTTTAAAGTAAACAGAGTTTACCATTAAGATTTCATCCTCCTCTTGGATAATTTTGTTTCCACAGCAATGGGCAGGAAACTAAAATGTGAGACAATGAGGTCAACAAGACACTCAAATCTGTATGACTAGTCTGGCTCACAGCTCATATGAAAAACATTCCTCTGCTTTGCTTATGTTGGTGTTGTCATCCAAGCTATATAATCATAAAACAACAATAAAAAAACAATGGACAAAAGACAGGGCAGGTTTAAACATTTTAAAATGTTGGCCTAGTTTAGAGTGGAGAATGTGTACAGCGGTGCAAAGAAACAGAAAATGAATGGGTGGGGGAGCAGACGTGAATAGGAGATGACATCATAGCTCCTCATAGTCCAGCCCTACTTTTGACAGGGAATGGTCTGTGACTTCAATCACTGTCTGCCACTGTTTAAACCAAACTATCAACACAGAGAACACATGACCCACCATCAACAGCAAGACCCTGTGAGTGAGTTTACCTTTAAAACAGAAAGCTCCGAGCTTCCTAGTTGGTTCCGGAAAGCCGGTCTGGTTTCTGTAGCGGTACATGGTCCTGACCCCAAGCAGTCCTCCCCCACACTGCATTCTGGGTACCGCAACTGGGTGTCGAGCACTGCCATCTGAGAGCCAGCCATAGTCACATCTGTCCAGACCCTTTCGCCAGGCAGCATGGAGCTGGCCAGGGGTTGCTAGGATACCGTTCCTCTTCTTACACTCTTTATTGGCTTCCTCAAAAGTCATCTTATGGGTCACAGGAGCATAGAAGACTTCACCTGGAATACAGATGGAAAAATGTAACAGTATCAACAAAAAGTATTGACATTAATTAACTGCAACAACATCTGACTACTCTAAATAAGCAGTCAGGTAGGGCAGAGGCTTCAATTCACTGTTTAACCAATTTCACAAACTTTGGCTTTAATCAGTGTTGACGTTCAATTTTAAAGATTTCTGCTGAAAACAGAGCTAAACAGTCGGAGCAATCTCAAGCTCACGTTGACCTTTCAGAGGAGACACAGCCCAAAAACAGCTGACAAAAGTCACAGCTGTACAGGGCACAAACCAAAAGCATCTCCCACTGATCATATTTAGGACAACAGTAGTTCATTCATTATATTAAACTAAGGTGGGATAGCAATGCAGAAAATGTGTCTGGGTTGTCAATGAGCGTGTCTGTGCTGCAAAACATTAAGTTCCCCATCAGGGTGAGTGACATAGATTACACCTTCTTCAGTTTCCTTCCTTCAAATTATTGTCATGGTCAGGAAGGTCATTCCACAGTGAGCATTTGTCTTTGCCTACAGGGCAATATAAATGAAAGACTACAGAAAAAAATAATTCTTAATCTTAAAATCATGACATCAAGCAATATTATAGTAAAGGATAATGACTAAGTACACATTTTCTGTTTGCCTTGGATGTAATGTTTAAAATATTCCATGTGAGTTTCTTTTAACTGAATTAAAGTGACATTAAGATCATCCACCCAGAAATATAATCCCTCTAAAAGCAGACAAAAGACATGAATTCATCCACAAACAGCCGCTTTAAACAATCAGACTTATCTATCTTACATCTTCATTTCATGGGACATGCTCTGGCCTTTACATGTATCAATAACTTCCAGAAAGTTATTTGTAAGCACAAGTTGTTTTAATAGTTAAAGTTCTTTTTATATTTCAAACTCTTGGTGAATTTTATGTTTGACTTAAAGCATTAGCTTTAGATTCAAGTTCAAAGCAGGCCTTAAACTGCAAAATGGATATTTTTCTTAGAACTTATAAAATGGGGAAAAACCCGAGATGATGTTAATTAACATTATAATATTAACATATCTATGCCTCTGGTTCAGTGGCAAAGGAAGAGCTTTGTAGCACATTATCTTCTTCTGTCTCTACTGTAAACTCATGAAGGTAAAAATGCTAGAAAATGCTACTTTGACCACCAGTTAATACACACATAAAATACTGAACCAAGTCTATCAGAGCAATATAGTGGAGAACACACCTTCCCGTCATTGGCAAGAATACAATGGGGACAAGGATGCATTTATAGTTTGGTGGAGAGATTGAAGAGTTAAGTGGAAGATGAATGTGAACGTCTCTGGTGGCTGTGGGGTGGAGTAACATTCCCTGGCTAACACCATTGTCTACATCTGCTAATGAGGCTAATCATACTAATGTTTCAATACTGACTGATTTCATCGTATTTGAAACTAATCAATTTGCAGCGTGTGCCAAAATAATTGAAATAATATCATGTGCATAGAATGGTTGCACTGTCCAAATCACAGATTACAAAAAGCAACTACAGATGGCTGACTGCAGTTTAGATATATGAGAGGGGTGTTAATGCTCCCAAAGCGCTATGAGTCCTTCAGGCTGTATGAGCAGCCCAAAAAGACTGTGAAGACCCCTCATAACCCGCACCAGAGACATTTAAAACCATATTATCACATTGTTGTTGGTGACTCGTTCGAAAATCACTATGGTGGAGAATTAAAGTTAATTCCTTTGTTAAGTCCAAAAAAAGCATCATTTTGTGGCTCACTTACCATTAAGTTTGTCTACGTAACAGTATACATCATAGGTGTCCGTGGGATTCCTGGTGCCATATGATCTAACACCAGGTTGAGTTTGTAGGTTGCCATAGCAGCCCTTCCTTGGCTTTGTGATTGGGTACCTGTATAGATAAGGGACAAATAGTCATCATAAAACATTTTGCATCACATCTGAATGACAGAATAGCGCATTATTCTAGAGCAGTCTTGTTTAAATGAAAGTACTTTGTGGAAGAGAATTATAGTGCAGCTAACCTCACTGTCTTGTCTGCAATCCAGCCAGCATCACATTGATCAAAACCATCCTCATAGGCTGCTTTCAGTTGGTCATATGTAGCAATGGTTGCTCCAATATTCTGGCAAGCTTGGGCGGCCTTCTCGTAGTCCAAAGTGTACCTGCTGGCGTTTGCCCGGTAATGAAACACAACACCTGGCAAGAAATTGAAGAGGAAAAAAAAAGACCATCCAAAAATGAAACATGATGAAGTTTTGCATAGAAACTGATTATTATGTAATTCATCGGCATAATTTCAGTGGTATAAATCATGCAAATGCATAAACCATGAGTGAAAAAATTAGTCTCTCAGCTTTTTGGAAATGAGGAATTCTGCAATAAACCAAGCTATTCTACAGTTCACCAGAAATGAATAAGAGAACTGCAGATGATGCAATGATGAACCAGAAATCCCAATATTTGTGGATAGTAAACATAGAAGATATGATTGAGAGTACAAATTAACATTATATATATATATATATAATGTTATATATATATATATATATAAAAAATGTTTAAAGCCTGTGTACATTGTAAACCAGTGAAAACCAAGCTATGCCGGTATCCCCCCACCTTACCCATGTTTTCTACATCTCCAACATGAGTTATGTCTCCAGAAGACTCTAAAATTTGGTTTGAGGTCCTGCAGTTTTGATGCATTATCATAATTTAGCACTTTTATGAATCTGATGAGTGAAGGCAAGGGAAACACTCAATAACACCAACTTACTGTGCCACCAAAAGAAAAAGCCCAACGGACGAGACAGAAAACAGAAGAAAACCAGGATGGATGAGGTTAACATAGTTTCTGTTCTGCCTATACCAACATGTGAAATACCATCCATACACTTGTGCCCCCTCTAAAATAAGAAATAATGACATAATAATGTGATTATTATAAAGCCCTTACAGACCCCCCCCCCCTCAGAGAGTATCTTGGGAAAGCAATTCTAGAGAATTTGGTCTGATATCAGTATGATGTGGGCGGGATATCATGAATCTCTTACCGTTGACATCAAGGTTAACTGTATCCTGTGTGTCTTCAATGCCATAAATGACCTCACAGCGATAAGTGCCAGCATCACTGGCACGCAGCTTGACCATTGTCAGTGAGGCATCACCTACATCCTCAGGGTGACTGGGCACTGACACACGGCTCCTGTAGCTGGAGCCGATTTTGATGACCCCATTTTGTGCCACCAGCACTGTGGATTGTACTTCTCCCTCAATTTTGGTCCATTTGATCCGCAAGTAATCTCTGCTATAAATGGCTGTTCCATTGGGACTGATGAACGGTGCTAAAGTTGGAATGGTGGAGAAGAAGCAGGGAAGATTTACCTTCCCTGAGAGGGACCCACTGATGGGTCTGATTATCGATAATGTGTTGGAGGCTGGAAGGCAAAAAAAACAAAAGAGTTAACTGTGTTTTGAATTCATGTTAATTCCTCAACAAATTTATCTTTTTATTCATGTTTATTCTTTGCTGCTCTTCGTTTTCATGATATTTTCTTCCACACAAACAGATGTCTCTTCTGTTTCCTGTCATTCTAGCAGATGTAGGTAAACACTGTGAACTACAAACTCATTTTGACTGACAGGACGTGACAACTACACCCATCTTAATAAAAAAAAAACATGCATCATTGCCTGAAAACAGCCCTTGGAAAGTCAGTCCTCACCCTTAAATGATGGGTGTGGGAACACATTCAACATTGCCCGTAGTGTATGTGCAGCATGTTTGTATAAAGTTAATAGTTAAAAAGTTGGGTCATGGTTGCATCACTTAATATTATGTCACTGCTGAGTTCTGTGCATGGCAATTTCCCTTTCAAATAATCCCACCTTCACATGACAACTAACTAAGCGATAATGACGGTAACCCCCACACCTATATATTGAAGCAAGCTTAAGAAACGTACACATTTATTCCTACCAAACATCATTCTGCTGCAAACTGTAATAACACTACTACCAAACAATATGTATATATATATATATATATACATATACACACACACACACACATATATATATATATATAGTGATTTTGTTTTTGGGGGGATGGGGGTTCACAGGGAGCAATGTGGAGAATGCTCTGGAAACAGTGGTGGGACAGCCCCCAAGGCATGAGTGTGTGTGCTTTAATAGAGGGCCTTATTAGGATGAGGGGTAAGACCAGCTGTTATTTCCAGACTGGGAGGCCAGTCTAATTGAAAGGTGTCCAACCATACTCAAAGACAAGACCAGGGAATCTGGGCCAGGAGAACCAGGGGGGCCGGAGGGGCCCGAGATACAAAACCTCAGTGGCCAACACTGTCACCTTCACCAGTGAATAAATAGTCACAGGTTTCACAGGAAGAAGACTGGAAGGGGCTAATCAGCGGAATGTGAACTCATAACGGTGGACAGACGAAGAGAAGGAGGGAGGGGTAGGGAGAGAGGGAGGAAGATGAAGAGAAAAAGAAAGAGAGGGGAGAGAGAGGAGGGACTGAGAAAGAGGTAGAAGGACAACCATTTAGTCATTCCAAACTTACCTGTTGCAGCTGCAGCTTCACAGAGACAATATAACCACAGGATATGCTTTATATTTAGTATCATCTGGGGGGAAATTGAAAGGGTTGTATTAGAGAACAACTCATACAAGGTCTGCATGTTTTAGGTTGTTTTTTTAACACATCCACATTTAACTGGGGAGACATGTTTACTGAGTTATAATAGATATATCTGCTTTTCTTCTGTCATGCATGGTTTTCAGAAAACAACAAACATCTATTCCTCATCTAAACATTACAAACTTTAAAAAACATCCAGCCTTTAGTGAAGCCAATAATCTTTTTTCCATCAAATTAGCCCTCAAAAAACTAACTTTTCACCAACATACATTTTCATTAATGCTTTGTGAAGATAATAATAGATTGATCTCTCCTGACCACACTTTTTGAAGTGATATCACATTTATCCCTGAGTGTTACATCACCTGACTGAATATCTTTCAATGGTTTGCATTAGAAATAAGATTTAGAGATTTAAAAAACTACAAATAATGGCCCCTGGTTTATGTTTGCAGTGAATTTGTGGGAAGTGGGGCTGAGAGGGAAATCTCCCTGAGTTCCTCGAAATGCAATTTTTGGAGACAGGAGCAGTGAGACCACCGCCCCCATTTCCCCCTCATTGTGTAAACACAAGTGTTTGGTCTGGTGCTGCAAACGGTTCTCTATAAAAACGAGACACTGACTATATAATGGCAGCTGGCAATGGCAAAAAAATCTAAAATACTTCAGAGTTGGGCATCATTGTGACTTAATGCCACCACACGAGTTTAAGCCGGGTCATCGGACCCACCCTAATTGACACTAAATGAAATGAGATTTAGAGATGAGAGAAAGAATAAGACTAGAAATGTTACATGCCCCACTATTTGTTTTTAACATTATTAACCGTATATTTGTAGAACGACGTGCGTAAACTACAGGCAGTCACGGAAGGATTTCTAGGAAATCTGAAAGTTCATTCAAGGGAAGATCAGCACATGAGCATCGCACAGGCGTTAAATTAGTAGCAGATTTGTGGGTCCTGCGGTCCTTCAGGTTCCTGGTCCTTAATGTACCCCGCTATGAAGCGATCATAGGAGCTGAAATACTTATGTCACCCAAAGATTGATTGACTATCTCTATTTAGGTTGTATTGCCGTTGAATTTGTTTTTAATTTACAGAAACACCTGTTGCTTGTGGATGTTCAGCGGGAATCATGACAGGAAAAACATCATATCGATTATTCTAATCTGAAATCAGAAGTGCGTATTTAAAAGACTGCAGTGAGACCGCTGATCTGCAGCGCTGCTTTTTACTTGCCTCGGTCAGAGGCACCAGTGTAGGTTATCTGAGGACAACGCCGCATCACTGGGAGATTTCATTTCAGCCCAGTAATAGAGCGAAAGGCTCATTAAAACCGTTTGTTTTGTTTTAATTGATCATAAAACTGTCCATATTGAGGAAAGAGTTGCATTAAAGACAATTTTATAGTTTAGAACGAGTCTCAATTTAGTTAAATTAACAACAGGAAATACCTACGTTTAAAGGTGTTTTATCCCATAAAATGTTCAGATATAGATAAATGTCCTTAAATCCAGTTAGTCCATGCGCAACATGCGTGCGTAAAAAGTGCCCAAATATGTCCACTCCAAGTCGGCACAGCAGCACTTATCTCCTCTGTGCACCTTTCTCTTCTCCTTGATGCTCCAGAGTTGCAGGGTCTCACTTCTGGACGATTCAGGTTTTGAACGGTGCGACAGAAAGCGTGAAGTGATGGCAAGCAACAAGTTCAATTTTTCCTAAAAGACACAGTTGTTTCGTCAGTGTCAGAGAGGAGGGGCAGAGTGCCTATCAGGAAAGTGAATGAGACACCTTGGGGAGGAGTGGAGGAAAAAAAAACTTAATTTGGCCCTGTGCCTAAGAGGTACATTTTCATCCAATCAGATTGTTCCAAAATCACGCGGTTCATTTGTGCAGGTAACACATCTATCATTAATACAGGCAGCATCTTCCCCTCAGACCACTAAATCCAATGATCTCACAGCCAGCATAATATCAATCAAATGAGAAATAAAGTGAGTCAAATTCAAAATGTTATTATAGATGTGTATATTGATTACTATACAGTAAATGATAAAATCAACTTTCTAAGATAATTGGGTTGATGCCCTGTCTAGAGCGTACCAGTCATATTCAAGGGTGTGCAATGGAAACGGGTGGTGCAGCCATGTCTCTATTTGAAACTGAGTCATAACCTTGTTTGTTCCAACAACACATTTCTGTCAATTTTGTGAGGGAATTCTCCCCTCCACCCACTGAGCCATTTTATGACAGTATCTGTTGTCCAAGGTCACCTATTGGATTTGTGGATGATACGGTATCAATAAAGTTTGGATTGGGAATCATTATTTTAGGTATTTTGGACACAAACTTAAATTTAAAGGTGGCTGTGTATGCACATAATAAAGTTTGTGTTGCAAATTAGTTTGTCTACAGAACAGTCTACAGAAATGGATAATCTCAAATTGAAATAGATTATCTATAGATTATTAGTCCCTGGCTAATGCAGAGGGCAGTTGGTAAAAATGGTTAACTCTGTACTTGGCTTTTCCACATGGGGGAGAGGGTGGACTACAGTTTATCAACTCTTGGCTATTAATCATCACGATTGTCCACTGTTAGGTAGGAGGGCTTAACTGTCTGTGTGTCTGTGTGTGTGTGTGTGTGTGTGTGTGTGTGTGTGTGGGAAGGGGGTGGTAGGAAATCTTCTGTCTGTCAATGAATAGAACTCTAAGTAGTGTGGGATAAAATGAAAAATATGTATTTTCGGTGTCTAATCAGAACAGAAAATCGTTTGAACATGTCTGATAACATCGGACTGAACAACAAGTCTGCATTCCTAGTGTGACATCTCAGAACGACACCGTAATCGCTTTCAGATGAAAATTCAAATGGGAGACAATTTACTGAGAAAAGTATTATAAAGTACACTCATCCATGTTTAAACACTATAGTTAGTCATCTCTGTAAGATAAGTGCAAAGCACTTTTGCTTCACAACTGCACAATACAAAGAATGCATAGGTGAAAATAGAAAAATAATTACTTTTTATCAATTTTATAAGAGATATTTTGGAGTCTTTTTATCGACAGATCAACACCATTAGAAAACTTCAGTGGAGGGTTACACAGCTGTATTGTATGTGTGTTCTTCATTAATGACAGCCTCAGCAGACTTCTGCATGTGACTCATAAGTGACAGGTAGGTCTGGATGAGGAGTCTTGCGGGGCAGACTAATTCTTCAAAATCATGGAGTTGCCTTACGAAGACACTCACACCAGCTGAGAACAGTGATAAGCCTCTGACAGATTGCCCTTGAAGCCTGAGGGCCCTTGTAAAAAGTCGTAGGTGCCTTTTCCATACCTCCGTGCATTCTAATCATCTCAGGGCTCAGCACCAGTTGCCAGTATAGTCTTTCCTCTGCAAGGCTGGACTGGTCTGGACAGCCAGATTCTGAGAAAGACAGGAGGTGATGGAAGCACGAGGTGAGATAGGAAGGGAAGTCTGGAGATAACAGTTATCTTTTTTAAACTTAGTTCTTATCTCACATGTACAACCAACAGTTACTAAGACATTAAGTCTCTGTTAAACAATTAAAATAGACAAAATTGAAAAATAACACCTTCATCATCAACACATTGAGAGATATTTGAACTCTGAGCATGCAGAGGAAACAAATATGTGTGTACCACTATCAATAAGACAAAAGCAGACTGCACTCTGATGTCAAAGCCCAGGAGAAAAGTTTCATAACCTAACAAAAAAACGTGACAAGGAGCTCAAAGTGACCTGATTATGGATGGAATTTGCCACCTGACCCCAGCATAGTTAACATCTAGGCTACTCAGTTTCAAAGTTATGGGAATCATTTAATCCTTTTACTACTTTACCTTCTTAGGTGAGTCATCGTTAAGTTAAAAGTCGCAAGTCACTTACTGCCATGTAAAACGCCTCTACTGTATGTGTAACCATGTAAGTCATGTTGCTTTTCGTTGCTCATAAATCAGTGAGTCAAAGAGCCAATCAAAGAGTGTTTGATCCTGGTGATCTGCTGTGAGGGCCCCAAAATGACCCAAATATCACATGACCTATAAACATGGACTACCTCCGGCCCCATGCCACCTCAGACAGCATAAAAGGAGCATTAAATTTCTCCGACCCCAAGGGATCTGTTCTACTGAAAATCACGATATTGAAGGCTAAAGCTGCACTGATTTTCTGCTTTATCATTTATAGTAGTAGAGAAAAGCTGAAATCAATAAGACACCTGGCATGTCTGACAACATGTTGCTGCCCCTGTTTGGAGAAGAAAATGTGGGAAAGTGATGTTGCCTCTGGACACACCTGAGCCGTGATCCTTTGGAGCCAAATGTGGAGACCCAGACCACCGAGGCTGATCCCTTCAGATAAGCAAGAAGAATTGATTTCAATTGTGTTTCCTCTGAACAACACTAGGACAATTTAAGGTTTGCTTGTTTTGTTGAAACCATATTTAGCGATATTATCTCTAGGAAAAAGAACTACGAGGGCAAACATCTAAGGGTAATGCGAAGAATTCCCCTAACTGTTCATTTGATCTACTTCAAACTTGGCAGGTGAGATGCTTGGCACCCAGAGAAGTGCATCGTTGAATTTGGTGCATTTTGGATATATATGTAAAACACTCAACATGAACATATGAACAACATAATTTTAGAATAAACGGGTGAACAGCATTCTGTGCAGAAGCAGGGGCTGGAACTTAAGCGACGTCTTCGATCAAAACAGTGGCACCTTGCCAAGATGGCTGCCCCCAGTCCAAAACGGCACATACATGGGTTAAAGCGTGATTCCTCTGGAGAATAAGCTGCAGCTATAAATCCTTTTAGACAGACACCAAATGATGTGGTGCTCTGTAAGCTCTGCAAACTGGACATGTGTTATCGTAGCAGTACAACTGATCTGTGCAAGCACTTGAAGTGAAAACACCGGAGCGCTTTGTCAGGAAGGCAGAAAGACAGCAACCTGTTTACTTTTTTTAACACGTGGAACATGTTTCCAAAAGTCACTTATTGAGGAAATAAAATGTTTGTGTCAGCTTTTGCATTAACATGACAAGGAGACACCTGCTAGATATTCCAACTATATCATGGCAGGTGTGTTGTTGAGGGCCGACGGAAACAAGAGTGTGAATTTGGTTGTGTTGTGAGTTTTTCTCAAGAAAGCTCCAACCAGCAAAATACCACAGGTCATGCAAACCTCATAAAAAAGCCCTCAAAAAGGGTTCAAAATAGCTTTATTTCTATTAATTTATGTACCAACATAGAGATCAATATTGATATATCTATGATATAGTCATGTTGGTGTATAAATACATCAGTCAGGTTCTAACAGGCCATTTATCTCCTAGTGGTCCATAAAACTGTAAAAGTTTGTCTTTTTTCTTGTTCATTTTCCAAACAAAATTGTTGCCCACATATGCAGAAAAAGGCTAGTACCTAAGCTTACTAGCCAAGTCAAACATTATTTTAGATGAAATATTTTTCAAAACTTTGTTTTAATAGAAACACAAGCAGCATGCCTTTTACCCAAACAAACACACCCACTTGTTACGACTTCTGAACAACTTACAAAAAATTGAAAAGACAAAGAAAGGAAAGAAAAAAGAAAAAGCTACACATAACCATTGGGACGATCACAAGTGACACAACTGTCTGGAGTCCTCTGTACCGCAAGTGTCAATCAACAGGCAGGAGTCAGTCATGATGGTGACAGCTGGTGGACTGTCAGGTGGTCTGAAGGGTGGTGGGAAGGTTTGCCCACTGTTCACTAATTGGTGCATCTAGTGAGAGCCATCAACCTGCCGTCCCATCATAGCTTTTATTTCTGGTGTTCCATTTTCTCCGCACACTTCTTTCATCATATTTTTTCATCTCTTGACTTTTTTATATGCTATAAAACCAGATTAAGCTTCCACTCATAAAAGGGACATCTGTCCTGACAGTAAGTTGGATCCCAGTGTTTCTCCCTGTCTCCTCAAGCCAATTCAGTATAACCCGTATTATGTAAGCAGTTTCATTTTGAACTGTATAAATGAGCGTCACACTACAATTGTTGTGTTGAGGTTGAATTTCTAAGACAATAAGGCTTGTCTCTAATTTCAACTTAACAATTGTAAAACATTTTTTTCTGTGAAACTCAAACGTGGTCCCATCAATTATAAAATTTCATCAAAATGTGATTCATCTATCTCATCCAAACCTCAGCGTTAAAGCACTTAGCAAACCATTTTAAGGATGGCATAGGAACAAAGAAAGGGGGAGGTGCTGGTCGGACTGGGAGGGGGTAGAGAAAATGGTTTGCTAAACAGAAACATTCCAATATCACATCTTTGACAATCACATTTAAAATAATGCAGCGTCGTGGAAACGCTTAAATCATTTAACCTCATCCCTTCTGCTCTGTATATTCATGACCTCTCATTGCATATATGTCATATGTGATAACTTGACACCAAGGTATTTAAAATGTGGTCTACAACATTTACACAGGCTATCTTGAAATTCACTGAACTGTATGTGAGACAGTAAGTTTTTGAGACAGTCAGCAATTAGGCTTACATGAGAGAAGGCCATGTGGACGGCTTGTAAATCCTTTGGTGTCTGACTGAGAGGAAGTCAAGATAATAACATAATGCATTCCCAGCCATGAGATAATCAAGTCAAATGTAGGAAGCCATTTTGGTTTCTTTGGTTCCAATTAGCATTTTCAAGGATGCTTTGGGAAAACTGAAAAAAAAATGTCCGTTTAGGTCATCCATCAAAATGCTTGGGTGGCACACGCATTTAGAATTGCTTTGTGGTGCTGCACATTACTGTGCATTTATAAGGAGTGATACAAGCCAGCACACTAGCAAACATCACAATTCATCTCAGCAAACAAAAATGTGAGATTGAGGATATTGTACTTCTTCATGTCTTACTTAAAACAAAATTTAAATAAGTGGTGCTAATTCCAATTGTTTGGTTTAAACATGAGTAAATAAAAACACATGTGATATTTTTTTACAAAGTTATAAATTGTTTGATAAAAGGGAGACTCCCTCAAGCGCACTCTGCAGCAGGTAGTCATTATCACACAGTGAATGTTCAACTACAGTCGTCTTAAAACCTGCAGAACATTTGGTTTAATTCAAATAATGAGGCCAATCAGTTCACACCAGCATCTCTCAAAGGGAAACCATTCGTTATTTGTAACGATCAAAAGGCTGTGTGAGTGCAGAAAAGACCCCGTGGCTGGAAGACAAGTCCGCGCTAAATGTAGAGTAGAGGTCTGGAGTTTGATTCACCTGTAACATACAGTATACGGTTGCTTTTTTGTGAGAAATGACATCTCTGTGGGCATTGAACACTAAATTCTCCACATCATAAGTGGATGTTCAACATCTGGAAGGTTGTTGAATGTGATGGTCCTGCTCGGAGTGCTGAGCTTGGACTCATCTTGGGTATATGTATGTGTAGACTCTTTGGCCTAATAGTTTACACATAGAGAAATGTGCACAATGAATTAAAAGTGGGAAACCAGGAAGGTTCAGTGCTGATCCTGAAATGTATTCTGCCAGTTTTAAACAGCCTGCCCACTGTTTCACTTCCATATGTGTGCCGCTCCAAAAAGAAACAGCAGTACCGCCCACTGTGAGCAAAAGGGCTAACAGTTAATGCAGTCTGACACCGGTAGCCCAATAAATTTGATTCAATCTCTAGAGTCAGAAAAAAAGGAACAGAAGAAGTTGAAATTGTTTGTTGCACTGCTGAGCATAAGTCAATGCTAAATCACAAAATATGGAAGGTTGTAATGCAATAATTAGAAGTGACAGCATCCACCAATTGGTCTAAAATGTCTGAAGGGTGAGTGCACATACTAATAGCGGTGTATGTGATGATATATTCACAAAGAAGTTGTCACAAACATTAGCTGTGTGAAGCCAGGCTGTCTCAGACATTACAGTGTAAGGCTCTAAGCAGGGAGAGCAGGGCACAGCCAGACAACAGACAAAGAGCACTCTGTCTCACTGCAGCTCTGTGGCAGGAAAGCAGGAAGACTCCTGTCATTTCCCTGGATGATGGGAATCCTACAGGTGCATGCAGTAAGTGAATGACGATGATAAGCAAGTGACTGAACGTTTAATTTCAACCTGGCACAGCCCTCATCGCTCAGTCACAAACGCTTTTTGAGACATTTCACAATGTTCATTTAGCCAGAAAAAGAAAAACATTCAGGGAATATTTATTTATTTAAAATTAAATACAATTAAAACAGAAACATACAAAACAAATGATTAACAGGTTTTGTTCAAAACAAGGAAACATCACAAAAAGACATTTTTTTAGAATACTCCATGCTCAGGACAGTCTCGGAGTACAGTCTCCTAACATTTACATTTTGTCTCCTCTATCACACGTTGCCATGCACTCATCTGTAATTCATGCTTCCAAACTGATCAAGGACTTTCCTTTATGTATTTCTTTATTGATGTGAGGTATATAGAAGAGAGTGTGACATTCCTGTGGGGATTACTAAACCAGCAAGCGCATGTTGTGGGATTATCCTGGCAGCCCCCCGTGGTCTTCAGCAGAAATGTAGGTATCATCAGAATCTTAAAGACAGCGGGAAAGCCCAAATGTCAAAGGTAGAATGGTTAGATAAAAACTCGGAATAGGTCTCCGTAGGTTCATTACTGTCAGTGTGAAGACACACTGTGATGACCTCAGGACCTAAAGCTGGTAGCAGAGGTAAAGGAAGAGGTGAGGAGGTGAAGATAGTGAGAGGCAACATAACCCTATTAACCCCCTGCAAAACAGCCCTCAGGTGGTTTGGGGTGCAGAACATTTACAGAATGAAAGGGCAGATGAAAAAAAAAACCAAGAGATTAAATTGTTGTTCTCAAAAATGCTGGTTTACAAAAGGGAAATGAAAGAGGTGGTGTGTAGTTCATTTTCATGATGAAACAGGGAGGAAAGAGTCACCAAGACATGATGAAAAAGCAGCAACAAAGCAGCTTTGGTGCTTCGGTGGTGACACCCTGTTTTCTGGGTGTAGCTGGTTGTCCCTCAGTAGATGTTGTATTTAATCTGGTCTCACACAGAGCCAGAGTTGAGGGGGCTTGGCAGCCAAATTTGTGCTCAGGGCAAACTCTTGAGAGAAATTGCTTCCACACACCAGATTCTCTGCCATGTTCTCCAAGTCATTAGCAGCAATGCGATCAGTTCCCGAGGAACCACTGGGGGGGGGGGTTTAAGTGCCTGTTATCACATGACCACTGACGCATTTGGACAAAGTCTTGACGGTAGCATCGAACCAAGCACTCAGTTTGAAGCATTTGGGAAATGATAGCGTCATTACTTGTTCTGTTTTTGATTTATTGAAAATGAGAGACAAGCACCAAGTCTCTCTTGAGAACTGTGGCAAGTAATTGTCATAGTTAAATCAAACCAGAAGTCATTATGTGCCCTGGCTCTCCGAGAACTGCTTTCACAATCTGGGACGAAATCTGGCATTTAATCTATAAACACCTCCATAACACTGTTGCCTGGTTGTTATTGTTTTGGTTATGTGTGCCAAGATGAGGTTTAACTAGCTGTTAGTAGCTTGCCACATGGCTGGATAGGGATCAAGAAAACATTTTTACAATAAAGGCTTAAGTTTAGGGGCTTAATCATGTTGTAGATGAGGGTGTCATCTATTCATGGAGGAGGAGGGCAAGGAGGGCAGGGAGGAGAGAGAGGAGAGAGAGGGAAAAAGTTAGAGGTCATATATAATTTGTACTAAATAAACAAACTTGACATTTTAAATCCAGTATTTTACCCCTCAATCAATGCACTTTGGAAACTGTTCTATATGTTCATGTGAACTAAAGCTGAAATTATTTAAAACAATGCAGAATTATATAAACAATGCGTGTCATTGGTCAGGACAAAGCACTACACGTAGCAGTAGTTTTCACTTTTACAAATTTGCCAGCCAACACACAATTGTAAGCTGTGGGAGGATGTTAGGAGGTTTTGAGATTCAAAAGTGTCTCTAGAATAAAAGCAGGAGAGGTGATATGTGCCACATATACTGTAGGATGACAACATGATGGCAACTAAAGGCTGATATTAGGATTTAATTACTTGTGGCATGAATGACTTTTTGATCTGCTTTTCAAAAAGGAGAGCTGCCCGGGAAACTATGCCCAGAGGGTAACAGATAAAAGGCTGTAAAAAGTGCGTGCCTGGGGTCAGAAATGATTCCCTCTGCTTTATTAAGAGATTGGGATCTATAAATATCTTCCAGGCTCATCAAACTAATGCCGAGCAGTTTGCTGCCATTCTTCCTCGTGGTGTTTTTCTGCATTTTTGTTGCATTACCAATTCATCAAATGAGCCCTGAACGCTCTCCACAAAAGCACCGTAGAGCGTGTTAGCGTGGAGTGATTGATAGCAAATGAAACCTTTTTTTTTATTTTTAAGAAATACAGCCTTTGCTGCCCCTAATGCTGATTAATTCCATGCATTCGTCCTACTTCACCTTGTGATCTAAGACAACCCCAAGATATTTATACCCAGTGTCAGAAGGTATAGGCTGTACTCTGATGGTTGTCTGACAGGTTGTGGGCTCTTTCTTACTTGTAGTCTTAAATGAAAGCAGTCCAAGTTAACTCTGGTCATTCTATTGCAGTGAGTCAGTGTAGCCTGAGAAAATGTGCAGCTGTTGAATGTTGACAGGCCTCACAACACTGTATGTTTGAGTCGGACGTTCTGGAGACAACTCTGAGAGTAAACATATCATCAGGAGCTGATTAATCTCTTAAACTGTCAGACAGACAGATGTTGTTAAGATGTTCACAGCCATAAAAATGTAGTGTCAATTCTCCCATTAGAAAACCATTGTTCTTGTTGATTATATGAAAGAGCGCTGTGTTCGTTGGTTGTTTTTTCACATTTTTAAAGAGCCCAAATCTGTCTATTGCATATAAACCATCCTATTTTTCCACAGCAACTACTCTTTAGCGTCTGGAGATCAGGTCCACATCTCAGACGAGTGCTGTGGTCAGAGGCAACACTAGGAGCGCTAATGATGAATACAATCAATAATGTAAGATCAAGAAAACATGTTAAATAGTCACAGGGAAATGTGCAGAGCTCAGACCGGATACTTGTGGATGCTAGGAAGTGTTTAATTTTTTTTTTTGTAACACCCATGATGACGACTACATGATGATTCAGTCTTGGGAGTGGAAGATTAAAAACTCAGCAGGAGACCCCACATCTGTTACTCTGGTGGTTTTTCAGATGTTTGTTTGAATGCAAAGAGGAAGCCATGGATGAGGGTAATGAGAAAAATGTTTCACAGGCCCATGACACTAAGCTTGAAATGATTTTCCTTGCACTGCTATCAAACCCTGGTTTGGAGCCACATGGAACAGCTTATGATTTAACTGAGTGAAGACTGGACATCTAAAAATCATATATTAACCTCTTAAGTTTTGTCCTCTCTGTGGAAAGAACAACTATGACACAGAATACGGTGATACACTGGTTGCATTGGTAATATGACTGACCTGCAATTTTATTCTTGATCACAAGACTCGGGGCTCTGGATGTGCAAAACCCTTCGCTTCCGTCTCGGCTGTTCGTCTTCATCATCAGAAATAGTATTCTCCACAGAGATGCCATGGCACACCAGATTACGGCCTGCACACAAAATATACATTACAAATTAACATAGAGAGGCACACAAATATAGGACTGTTCATCAAACCACCTCTTAAAACATTACTGTGCAGTTAGCGCTGAGCGAAAGAAAACAAACAAACAGATTTTGTCATTTAGATGTGAGTCACTATTTTTGTGTGAATAGTTTATATATACATATTTTATTGCATTGAATTTTCACTGAAATGAAACATAAAAATGATGACCTGATGGTCTGCACCTAACAAGTATGTTAGTCGGGAGACTGTCATGTTTTGTAGCCTGAGGCATCTCTGTAGGACCAAAATGCTTCATTTATAATGTTGTGGCCTTTTTTACATTTGACATGAATGTGCAGCTCCTGCAATTTGGATATTGTTGAGTTATTTCAATAACATTTATTTTCAGGTACATCTTTTATTAATGAGAACTAATTGACCTGAAATATAAAAATCAATCATGTCTACCACAATTCAAAGAGACTAGATTCCATTTCTTCACAATGCCCTCTGACTGTGGGGCTACAATGCATGTTCCTCGAATGCCCCAGAACAAATGCATCTAAATGACTGCATGCTGATTGGCTTGCCTCGTTCCACATTTCTGGCATTAGTTGGGTGGTTTCATTACCGAAGCCCAGATTCCCCATCTTCATTGCTAAAACCAATATACTCCATCAGTGTCATTTTTGGCACATTTGTGGCAGTTTCAGGGCTCATATTGCCTAAGATGACCTTTGTTAACCCGGGACAACTCCACACCTAAAGTCCTGAGACCTTTATCAGGAAAACATATCTGGAATTCCACACAAGCCTGGTCAGTTTCAGATGAAATCATTTATACATGCAGACAGACAAAAAACTCACCTGTTGCCCTTTAACAATGCTGCAAGCCTATTTGAACTCAAAGACCGACAGATTGAGCAGTGGTGTTAGAGACATAAGACTTGATGATCTGTCTGATCAGGAGATCAAACTTTTAATACAGATGGTGAATTTAATGCCAAAGTGGATATTGACAATGAAGATAAATAAATGGACGGGCTTTACAACCCATCTGGCTAAATAAGGCAATTTCTGTCATTTCATTGACCTCTTTTCTCCATCCTAGCACCGACACCTTCTTCCATCTTTATCTCCTTTATCTTCAGTCAGCCAAGTGTGAGTGATATGCTTTGTATATCCTCACAGTCAGATGCTAAACCTGGAGGCTAAACCTGGAAGAAGTCAAAGGGAGAGTTTCTCCTTTTGTCTCAAATTCTTCTCCATCATTACTCTCTCTTATCAGGCGTCAACAATATGAAAACACACCCCGAGGGTTAACTTGGACCAACCATGTCAAAGGGGAAATCTGTAGCTCACTATGATGGTGAAGGCTGAGTAGATTTTTGAATGCAAACAAAGCAGAAATTTGTTGTTGTGCACACAGTTTCAGATCTGGGTCAAACTTTTCACGAGCCAAATGGGTGGTGACTCAAATTGAACACAACTTATTAAGTTGACTTAATATGCGTGTTTACAGAATCATAAACACAAAAGATTGTTGCAGCTCATACCGCATGTTTCATGTCCACCAATGATTGCGAAGGTGAATTAACAGATTGCTAAGGTTACTTAACTGAGTCTGCACAATACAAAGAAGAAGTAACAATGCAGGCCTATTGTAAGAGTCATGACGCGGATATATGGCTTGTTTCCACCAAGGGGCTTAAGGCCAAGAGAGAAACGCCCAGAGAATCAATTGTTGGACAACTGAATTAGTGTAAATACTACAACAGTTTTGGAACTAACACCCATAATGTTAGAAAGTTAAGATACGCTATGAGTGCCCAGTGAATTTCACTGGCAAGCTGAGAACAAAAGAAAGCATTGTAAAATGTTCCTGGACAACACAGTTTGTGAGCAGGGACCCTTGCTGTGCAATCTACAACCTCCATCCATCTTCAGTGAGGCCAAGCAGGGAAAAAGTGCATGAAAAGGGGGGGGGGGGGGGGGGTACTTGTACATGTGTGGGTAAGTGAGAGAAAGTGCAGAAAAATGAGAGCCAAACAAAAGAACCAGTTTTAGCCACAACAGCATCAATGTGTTTTTTACAACTGTATTATCCTGTCAGGGGACTTGAGTTTGGCTCTGAACACAAACATAGCCATTGAGAGCGAGATCAGTGGGCTATCCCAGCACATTGCCGCGTTATAGAAGATGGGGAGGTATGACTCAGCAGATGTGACATCACGGCTGCTCTGCATGATGGAGGAAGGGGGAAGACCACCTCACTGCTGGCCGTGTTGAAGCAATCACAGCAGACTTCACTGGGTGGGTTTATGACTCACTGATGAGTGTTTCCCAGAACTCGGCTACCCGAGGGTAAACTCTTTGGTTGTGTGCTCCTTTAAGTGTTTGTTAAAAAAAAAAACTGCTTATATAATCAATTATATTCAACTCTCACGTTTATTGAACAGTAAAATCAGTTTGAGGACAGCATAAGTTTCTCTTTAGAGTCTACATCAATAATGAGTCACACCATGACCTATGACCTCACAATGAGTAGCAGGAATGGGTAAAAATGCACGTGAACGCCCTGCTCAGCCAATATATGGTGTAATATTGGAGTGTAATATTGGTAATGTGTAAGTGTGTGTGTGTGTGTGATCATGTGTCATCTTTAACTAAAGAGAGTTTGACCAATAGGAAAAGTTCTAAATGAGTTAATCAACTTGGCCCCATGTTTAACCCTCTGTAAATGATAGATATCTTATCCGTTAGCTTTGTGTTTGAGTTTTAATATGCAGCACACGATCATAATCACATTAAGTCACCTGAACCCATATGATACTTACACTGGGATCAAATTGGCCATCAGCTATGTCTTGAAGACACAGCAAACTGCCAATTGTCACATCGTTTTGTATTGGTTTCTGTCTTATCCCTTGAGAAAAGCCTTTAATTCCGGGAAATTAGATGGCAAGGATATATTGTAATCTGCTTATTATCACTAATATTGCTGTTGCTACATATTCTGATGTATATGTAAAAACATTTTTATACTTTTCCATCGTTTTTACATTAATCATTTTTAATAACCAATAAGTCATTCTAAGTTGGCAAAGCACTGCTTATTTTGTTTTTCCGATTAGTGAGTGACTGCACTCTTAACACTACACACACACACACAAACACACACACACACACACACACACACACACATACACACACCTGTGATGAGGATAGTTGGCTCCTGAGATTGATGCATGCTCTCAACTGTTTCCTCTCTTCTGTCCTGGCTGCCATCTTCACCAGGAGTTGTTTCATGGTCACTAAAGGAAACCACACAGATATGAGCGAAAGAAAAAGAGTTTTGTGCAGAAAAATCAGTGTGTGTGAGTGAGTGTGGAAAAACAAAGAAGAAAAACTGAGTTAACACATGAACCTTTGTGTAATCATCTTTCAATATTTAATTTTTATTGACCACAAGGGATATTTGCAAAGCCACATACATGCGATTATGAGTAAAATTTTCCATAAACTGCGCATGTGCAATGATGGAAGATATCACACAGGCTAGTAAACAAACACTTTAGCAACCGTCTGTGCTCTTTGCCAAAGGTGTGGCACACACATACGCAGATCTGACAACACTGTGCTGACCTACTTGGAAACAAAATTTGCACGTGTGCAACTAAAGAAGGGGCCTATGTCAAATCACTCTTCATACAAAATTCTCACTTCTCAAGAGTAAATTAGCTAAATTAAGTGCCAAACTCATAAAGTGTGAAACGAGTAGTCTAGCATGAACCAACAACAAAACAAGGCTAGAGCTTTTGTGATGTTTTTTAGCCCAAATAATGAATCAAGACAATAACTGACTGCTTATTCAATACTGATTGACACTAATCATTATTTGCAGCCTTATCCACCGAATTTGTCTCTTTTTACTAGGATGCCTTGTAAGTGAATATCATATGAGCTGAAATGTCAATAATACTTGACATACAGTCTCCAATGCAATTCACAAATCAGTGTCTATACTTCACACTAACGCTTGGTCACCTGTATTGATATTTAAGAACAGGTAAACCCAGTGTGAAAAAATTTAAATAAAGCATTTTACAATGGGTTGAATGCCAGAACGTCACAGAATGAATGGACACTTTGCCATGCTGACCTTTGTCTCTGCTCCTCATCTCCCCGCTGGTCATTGTTGTGCTGGAGCTGCCGGAGAGCATCCTGCAGGCCTCTAATCTTGGCCTTCTTTTCATTCAGCACCATGACGAAACGTGAGTACAGCTCGCTCTCCAACATCTCCTTATCCCGAACCTGCTGCTCCAGCCTGGTGAGAGAAACAGACACCAATATATGTGCAAAAACATACAGTACATACAAGGAAATGCACAATAAATACTTGCTTAAAAAGCAGAGGATACTTGTTTATTTTCTACGAATAATTTGCTAGGAGAGGTGATGCCGATGTCTCCGCCCTGCACAGACATAGGTCAGGGAATGAAGAACCAGATAAACGATTACACACAAAAAAAAATATTTCAGAAGAAGCACCTGGGATATATAATATGAGGGACATAAATGTGAATCATTTGAAATTAGTCCCCTGAAATCACAAGCCTAGTCTGCAAAACTGGGTGTAACCAGTGACCAATGATGATGTTATATTGGATGAATGCACATAAACTGCTGGCAGCATGACTTAAAAGGCAAAAAGTGCTTGCATGCAAACAAGACAATCAACAACCAACTACCAGCACTGAACATCTTACGAAAATAAATTGATTCTGTTGTGGTATTTCCTGTCTAAACTTAACATTTGTTCTCCATAACATATTCTTTCATCAACACGAATTTCAAACCATGAGCACGAAAGCCAGTCTGCTTTCCATCTCATACTTACTCTTGGAGTATTCTCTGATGCTCCTGTTTCAGTCGGTGGTTCTCAGTCAACAGCTTGCAATGTTCGGAGCCCAGATCCGTACAGCGCTTTAGGGACTGTCCAATCATCTCTTGGTTCAGCTGTAGGGGGTCTGGAGCTGGCTGGAGCTCCACAGAACCCAAGGTCACCTGAAGAAAGGAGGGAAACGAGAGATCAGGATCGAATAAGATGTTTTATATTGCAAGTTGCATGAGCATCAGTTCATATTCAAGCCAATTAAGTTGTCTCTGCAGGTCTGCTGGCTACATTATTAATGAACAGAAATGAGGGAAGACCTCAGTACTCAACTGTCTTGCAAGGTTGTTAGTGACATATGGTGAGGACAACATATGGGTGCATCTTTTGCCCTTCAGCATACCTGGCTGGGAGGAAACAACTGCACAGATTTAAGACTACATCTCCCAGCTGCCCCTGGAGTATAACCCTAGAATTTACCAGGGAATAGCACAAAATCCTGACAAGAGAAGAGTCTAGAAAACTGAGGTTTAGTTTAAAGCAGAAACCTAATGCTCAGATCCGAAGCAGCTCCCAAAACCTGCTTTCAGTGAAAAATGAGTAAACACCTAAATGTCATCCCAAGAAGCTCTACAATATGGAGGTGCTAAAAAAAACATGACATCACTTCTTCTTTGAAGCAGGAGACTTAAGATGATGAGGTGTTTTCTTCTGGTCACCAGTAAACTATGCAGGTGAACACATAGTTTCCTCTCTGATGCTTCTTGTTGGAGACTCTTTGGAATCACAGGCAGGCTTCAGGTATAATAAAACATTCCTCATTTGGTTTGGATGTTGGCTCTAAGTCACAGAGCAGGGCTGAGACTCTCTACACAACACATAACAGACAAATGTGGACATTTTTCTGACATTTAGTTGATATGTTAAATTTTGTAAATTCTACTTCAGCCCTTCAATTTTAAATAGGCAAAAATAGAACTAAATCTAAAAATCTATAATTAAACACAGATATTCTGGGGCACAAAAACACTGATCGACCTGAGTGTCTGTTCATCAGTGCTGCCACATCAAACATATTTTCAAATAGTAGGACAATCGGTTGCCTCGGAGATTCTCCCATGCACACACGAACGGAGGTGCTGCTCATGATGCACTGGGAAACCAGAAGGTGATGAGGTGCTAAATCTTCACTGGACTGCGTCAAGGCCGGAGTCCCACTGTAATAAAGCCGCCATCTTCAAAAGCTCTCATAAAATACTTGTCATTTTTGTCCTGGGCTGATGCTGTCTTGGCAAGCCACACAGCTGTTTTCCCCTCCACAGGGGAACCTGAACATGTTTCAATGGGTGGACGACCACCGCACATCACTACCACAGCCTCACTACCTCAGTCTTAGATGGTTTCAGTCAGTCCATTTCTTTGCTTCTTTGGTGTCTTTCTCTCAATGTCCAATTTAGTTTTTTCTCCCCCCCTTTCTCACTTTGTCAATAACAATACAAAAAACTTTCTTGCAATGTTTTTTTTTGCATGAAATACTTAAACTACAATCTACCAGACAGTTTACCAAAAATCCATACAGTTGTACAAAAATACATGGTTCCAAGACAACATATGCTAATGACTTTAGTCCCCTTGTCTTCCTTTAATGCAATCATCATGTGATTATTTTAATTTGTCTTTAACAACCCAATGCCTGCAAAAGAAACATGACATTTCCATAAACCTCAGCTCTACTGTTCCTTAGTAGTCTCACAGAACCACTTGTGCACCTTTGAACTCCTAGTCTTGTTTGCATGTGCAGTTATTCTTGTGTTATTCTTGAGTAACAGTAGCCTTGGATTAATTACCCCCTTCTGCAATAAGCAAAATGCATGCCATGACCAAAGGAGCTCCAATGCTTCCTCATGTGTTTTTTTGAACACAAGATAAGAAAACAAAACAGGGGTCAGTAATCACAAATCAGTCGCTATATAACCCTGCTCAGTGAATTAAAGGTGACTGACTGCATGCTCAAGATAATGACTCCATTCAGCATCCATCCACAATAAGATTAATATGGATAGATGATTCTGGAAAACTCTATTTGCATAATGACGGGAGAGTCAGAGATTAAACAACCGTCTACTTAATAGGATTGGGACACAGAGGAGACCACCCAGGATCTTAAGAGAATAAGTTTCCCAGGAACTCATAAAAATCCTGAGCAACATCAGGATGTCACAGTGATCCAGTGCAGACTCCTCTCAGGGATTTAGAGGGATTCCGTGTGACAGTGAGCTTCATTAGTCATCAACAAGTTGGCATAGCCGAAAGTCAGTGTTTGTGCAAGATGGTCCACCATTTAAAAGAAACCACGTGACTAGCCTAAGGAGAGGCCCAGCAGGAATGGGTTATGTTTGCATGTCATTAAAAGTGTTACAACTTTCACACTATAGTAAACTACACATTACCAAATATATGGACGCATGCAGAGCTGCACAAATAGCGGGGTGTGACAATTGTGAAAGCTTTGATCTTTCCTCAAACCTGCCTTCCATCTCCTCCTCAAACCTCTCCTCTGCTACCTGTGTTTAAAATCTCTGCTGTACTTCTACAGGAAATTCACCTGGCAATAAATCAGCCACGTGACAAAGGATAATGTGAAGGCTTTGGACTCTGACATGCTGAGTACTCTAACGCTTCCACACTTGCATGAATGTTGTTAAGTCCTACATGTACTGTACAAGTCTTACTCCATTGTAACCCATTTTCACATTGACAACATTTAAGGCCATAAATCTTCCTGACTAGCATGTTAACATAGCATTACCAGCTGAAGACACCAGACACAGAGATCTAAAGTGCTGAAAGCACAACCCTTATTTTCTGGATTAACATTGTAAATGACACTCATCTGCTGTTTATTTCTTCTGCTCCCTCTTTTAAATACCAAAGGCTGTGTGTTTCACTGTCTTTACTTTAAGGGTTTGTGAGAAGTCCTACTGCAGTAAACATGTGACATCCAGATCACCAAAAGTTTACCTTTTGCATGGTATGAAGCATGGAAAGAGGAAGGATGCTCTAAACAAAGTAAAAAATCTGAAAATGTGGGCGCGTGGAGAGCTTATGCTCATGATGAATGTTTTTTTATTTATTGATTTAAGTTCCTAGTTGAAAATCAGAAACAGGCTCAAAAGCTGGTTTTCTCTGGGGATACAGAGATATGGCTAAAGGTCAGTCAACACACTGTTGCCAGCCTCTGCCATGGTGTGGGAGGTCAGACTGTCTGTGCTATACAACCCACTGCCACAATAAATAAGTAGACCAGGAACAGCTGTTGTTTCAACCCTCAACAGCCTTCATTTGAAAGTTTGGGCTAATGTTAGACAATTGAATGGTCAGTGCAGCTAAAACGACAGTACAAGACAGAAAGGAGATGAAAAGTCATCTGAGGTAAAGTTCATGACCTTTAAAACCCTAAAAAAAAAAAAAATCAAGATTTCAGAATGAAGTGTATTGTGAACATTGAAAAATAGACTATACAAATTGAGATTTAGATTTAGTAAAAATATGTGAAAGTAAAAGTTTGTCAAACATGACGACATAGTGTCCGATGTGTGCATGTGCGTGTGTGTGTGTGTGGTCTGACTGATTGTTTGTGTGTGCATCTCTATACAAATAGAGAGACCATAAGGTCGAACCCGTGGAGAAGGGGAGTTTTGTGTCACACAATGTCTAAAAAGTCAAACAATCCCAGTGAAAATGACACCAAAGCACACTGTGGGCACAGAGCTGTTCCTTATCTCACTCACAAGACATTGCTGTAGAGCAAACCCTACAATTAGTCCAAAGGATCAAAGAAAAAGAAAAACCATTGATTAATAACCAGAAATTAATCAAATTACATTAAGTTGGTATAATTGTAAAGCAAAGATTAAAGATTTCTGTCATATTCATTTTTCTCATTGGCTAACACAAACTCATAATAATACATTTTTATGTTTATATTATTATGTTATTTCAAATAAAAATATATTGAAAATGGAAGTCATCCAATCCATTATTGTGTCCTAGGGAACAGGGAAGTGAGTGGGTGAGCACTGTGCTGACAAAGAGACAGTGTTAAATGGTGGGCAAGGGTGCTCAGTATGGGAATTGTGGGCACTGAGCAGCTTCTCCCATCAGCTCTCTAGTCCGCCGTGCAGAGGCGTGAGGCCAGATAAAGAGCAGGAAGTGGGGGGCGGCTGCAGTCGGCTCGTCACTGATAACGTGAATGTTCCCATAAACAAAGGGCATACTTTGGCACAGTACCGAATGACGAACAGATAGTGAGGGAAAAAGTTAAAATACTTCACCTCTTTTAGACATCTGCCTAGAGGACTCGGTTCAGGGATGTTTGTAGCCATGAAGAAATGCATGATTAAAGTTCACCCACATTATTATTGTAAACTTCCACAATCCGTCGGTGGATCGGAGTCTTCAATGCAGTCAAGTTACAAATCTGGCATCCAGCTGTACCACAATTTCGCAGAAATGAAAAGCAGAACAGAAATTTAACTCTAAAAAAAGCCAAAAATGAAACCATCTTTGACTCCCTATCCTCAGAGCATCCTGGAGGACAAACAACCATTCACACTCACATTCACACCTACGAGCTGATTCACCAGCTAAACTAACTTGTCTTTGTATTGTGGGAGGAAGCTGGAGCACCCAGGGGGACAGACAATGGGCAGAACATGCAAATCCCACACATGAAGGCCCCAGGTCCAGATTCCAACCAAGAACCCTCATGCTGGGAGACAACTAACCACTGCCACATGCAAGCTATTTGTGCCAATTTTTGCATTTGATGTTTGGATGATTGCAGGTAGGGGGTTTTTTGTTTTGTTTTTTGGTTGTTGTTTTTGTTTTGTTTTTGGGGGGGGGTACAAATGTAAGAAAAGCATTTTGGCTGCTTCATGGTATTGAAACTATTGTCTTCCACTGACAGACCACTTCTTCCTTTGATGCACCAGTAGTTCTTATGCAATGCAAATGTGAATTCCGCCCCCTTGGGGCATAAAAGTTTATATATGAGAGCTCTGGAGAAATCCGTTATTACGTTTTTAATAATTATTACAATGACATAAAATAGCAGGGACATTTATGGTAGATAGACAGACAGACAGACAGACAGATAGATAGATAGATAGATAGATAGATAGATAGATGGATGGATGGATGGATGGATGGATGGATGGATGGATGGATGGATGGATGGATGGATGGATGGATGGATGGATGGATGGATGGATGGATGGATGGATGGATAGATAGATAGATAGATAGATAGATAGATAGATAGATAGATAGATAGATAGATAGATAGATAGATAGATTGATAGATAGATAGATAGATGGATGGATGGATGGATGGATGGATGGATGGATGGATAGATAGATAGATAGATAGATAGATAGATAGATGGATAGATGGATAGATAGATAGATGGATTGATTATATACTGTTGGAGTTGGAATATTTATTTTTCCACCAATGACAGATTGGCACTTAAACAGACATTAAAGAGGAGATGATATCTAACTTTGTCATTTAAAACACCTGCTTAGTTGTAGTTTTAACTACAAACAACCAAATTACATTCATCATTACAACTTCTAGGGTCATCTTCATAAAATATTAATGTCAGGTTAAGTTCACCACCTGTTTTGTCTCTAAACTTCTTTCTTCTTTTCCCAAAGGAAACTTGCCTAATTTTTGGTCATTCCTGCACCCTGAAATTATCTGCCTGGGAAAATATGTTACACTTTTTAACCTCTGACATGTTAAAAAAAAGAAGCAAAAGAGGTAGAGGAAAGAAAGGGGGAAAAAAAGAAAAGAAGCAGGTGTTCGACAACAGAGGTAGTTTGCACTTAATGCAAAAAGGTCTCCATGATTCTTAAAACTCTGTGTACTTCCATTCTGTCTATACATTATAACATGGTTTCTTTGTAGTTACATAATTAACACAAAGTGGAAATAACCATTTTGTCAAATATGGCTTCCAAAGGCTGATGCCCCTATAAAACCAACAGTATGTCTGGATGCACACATAGGCCCACTTGTATGCATGGCCCACACTCATAGAGACTTAGAAAGCCAGGAGGAGTTTTAGACAGGAAACAAAACTCTAATCGGCTGCTGTTTAACATTGTTATATGGGAATAGCCTTGTCCATAAATCAGAGTTTTATGGTCACACCGGTGTTCCTCACCCCCTGGCCTTCTACCCCTGGTCTCCTCTACCTGCACAGCAGTCCCAGGACCCTGACTGACCTGTTTCCTGGAGGCAAGAGCATCGGCTAACAGTTTAAATGAATAACTCTTAAATATACTGAATGGACCATGACCTGTACTCCATCAAACCTGTCGCTCACTGTGAACTACATAAGAATCGCTTTGGCACCGTGCTTAATACAAGTATCCGTCCAAACATTTCAGTTTTTCTAAGTGACTGTTGCATGAATTCAAAAAGAGACGTGATTTTATGAGGGGAACTGATTGCGTGAATTAGAGCAAACTAGCTCCACCTTACCATTTGACAAACTTTCAGTCCCTGTTCCTTAAATGTTTATGAGCTGTGGCTATTAGACAACAACCTTGATTGCTACTAGACTGACTGATAAACTGAATGACTCCTATCTGTGGCTCTTTCTACAGTGGCCTAAAGGCAGCTAAGCCTTTCTAATTCTGCTGCAATGTGGGGGGACCATAAACCTTATCTTTTTAACAGCCCCCTGTAAAATATAAGACTTCCTTTCTATTTTGTTGTGTGTCGTTAGATGTATCTATCCTCAGGCAAAAGTGACATAAGGGACATGTATGATGTGGTGCAACCACAGAGACCCTTCTAAAACTGATCTTAAACAATCAATTCCTAAACACTTAGTTTAAAACTACAGATTTTAGTCATGGAGTTTTCTTCTTTCAGAGGCCCCAACAACAGTTCCAGAAAATATAATCCAAAAACAGAGCCACAATAAAAACAGCTTCAGAGCTACATCTCCAGTGCAACCTTGTGCCATGTCCCAGCAAGAGGCAAGCAGTTTAAAACTGCATAAATATTGATGCGTTTCATCTACAGGCAAGGGAAGTTAAGAAGTGCTGTAATTTTGATTCTGTGCCACCCGCAGGCAATGATGGTGATGTAGGTGGAGGCAGAAGGAATGCTTTGAAAAACAAACTCATGAGTTTGATGGTTTGTCAGATGCAGAAATATTATCAGAGTGACATACATTACATGTCACAAAAGTCAGAAGGTAGAGTAGAAGTATGGTGTTCATACAATAAAGTAGTCTACCAGAAATGTGATTTTGCACACATTTGCTTAAACAATATGCCAGAAGATGTTGCATTGTATAGCAGATGTTGAGCCATTGAAATAACTGATGGGGCTGAATTTCTGTTTGAAGTGCTTTTCTGACTGAACACAGTCTTAAAGCTACTGTCAGAACCTAAACATGTAGAGATTTGGTTGACTAGACCACACTGATAACCGTGAAGATTTCACAACAATATAACAAAAATCAACCCCAAGTTTTTGCTCACCGAGAAGTCTTTACGGATCTTCTGATATGACAGACGACAGTGATCTGGAGTGAGGTGGAAAGAATACACTTCCTTCTCGCCTTGTCTCCTTTGTCTTCCTTCACCTCCTGTTAATGCTTGAAGAAGATCCTCAACATATTTCTCCCTTGTGACTCCCATGTCATCAGCTTCCCTTGTCACCTCATCTTCTGAAACTGGACACAAAGAAAACATTTTCTAAGCTTTGTAAAGAATCCAGACAATGGGCAAAAGGGTAATAAGAGACTGCAGAGCAAAACTATTAACATTCATTAAGTAGTTTAGTTTAGTTTATTAAGTTCATTTATATCATGGACCAAATACATTAATCTCAAAGAAGAGATTTGATGCTTTGCACGAGATTTATCTACTAGCTACTAGCTAAATCTGGACTGGTCAGCTGAACAACAACATACACAAACAAACATTAAAAAAAACATTACATATCAGAAACATAGCACAAACTCTAAACATAGCCATTGTTTTAGAGTTTATAGAGTTTCATAAACTCTAAAATGTAAAAAAAAAAAAAAAGTTGTCAAGATGTAAAATTAATGCTGACAAGAGTGATTACCTAAAATCCATTTTTTAACCTCACGTGAAAAAATATGGAAGTCTGCGCAGATTTTCAAACTGACATTGAGTTTATTCCATTTTTTAACTTGTTGGTACTGCTGCAGTAAGAACCTAGAAAGGTAAAAATGCATGTGAATGCAGATTTAAACGGACGCATGCAGAGAAACAAAGGGGCATGTCATCAGCTGTTGCACAGCTGCTCACACTGGGTTGAGGGTCCCAATTAACACATCAAACACTGAAACACTGACGACCCAGAAGCCTGCACATAGCTGTCACAACCCCATCTCTACCCGTCAACTCTGCAGATGGACAGCAATAGAGAGCTAGGGAGCAGTTATGTTCCAGGTGTCCCTCGAGAGAAAATGTACTCATGAACATATGTAACCACACACATACACACACATAGAATGCTGACATGCACATACAAAGACCAGCCTTGTAGAGTTTAATCTACATTATACACCTGTAAGCTGCAGTACTGGAGTGAAGAGGGACGATGAAACAAGGTCACTGCTGTCCCTCTGGGTAAAGGACCAACAGTTACAATATTATGAGATGGGTTCAGCCAGGTGCCTACACAGTCTGGACAGTCTGATGAATGGTAGACCTGTTGACAACACCTGTCTCGTCTATGGTCAAAAGTCTTTTTAGTACATATAAGCAGAAAAAATTAGATAAACGTGGCCTGAGACTATTGCTGTGAATAATTCGAGTGGTTCTCATGTCTTAATGTGTTTTTTACTTAAATCTTTACCTTCTCCGATCCATGCTGAGTTGCCATCGGTGAGAGCTAATGTGAATCCAGCACCCAGGTCTACAGCCCAGTCCACACGTAGGAAGTATTCGGTGCCTGGATCAGCACTTACAGTGATGTGTCGGACTCTACCACTCATGACCAGCACAAAATCTAAGATGAAAATAAAGATACTCTTAACAAGGCATCATTGTGATTCTTTTTTCCAGTAATGTGCTGTTGTTAGATCTACTGTAGGTCTACGGTAACTATTACGTCCTCTGACCCCCTTCAGAGACAGGCCTCCAGTCAATCCATTTTAATGCACAACTGTGTACAAGTCTTGCATCAATGTACCTCATTGTTTACCGACTTGAATTTGGCAATAAATGTCCCTGTGTGAGTCTTCAGTGGGGGGTCACCCTGAGTCAGTGGAACCACAGTTAGTTTATTTAACAAGTTTTGGCAGGATTCTGAGCAGAAGTGCGGGCTCCCGGACCACCAGCAAGGAAATTACACGCTGTTGAATATAAATAAAAGAAACTTACCGAAAAGACCCAGTTGTTGCCTAATTTTATTTGGTGTGTACATTTATCTAAAGATCTATGATACACATATTCCTTAAGGTGAGTCTGGATATCCTAATCTCACACAGCCAAACTACAACTCATGAGTTTGGACAACAAGATTTAAACCAGGAAACATTCATCTGGGAATGGATAAAGAATGATTAGGTTATATAAACTGAAAAAAGCTTTCTTAACCTACATTGTAGATTAAAAAAAAAGATCAATTTTCGTAAAGCTTTATGAACCATTTCTAAACTTAATGTTTAGATGTTGATGGATAGTTTGGGATAGATATGACATTTCCAGGAGAATCCATCAAAAAGACAAATCATAGACCTGAAAGTCTTTCATTAGGGATTTTCTTGATTAAAGTGAAGGAGAAAACTGTCAATCATCTTTTGCTACCATCTAACACTCAGGCTGACTCATCCCGTCTGTCCAGGCCACACCGAGGAAAGCAAAACCTGTGGGATCCATGCTTTTAGAATCACTTCATATTGTGAAGCTAAATCACTGTGTGACAATGAGTGTTCGACTGAGTAAGCATGTTTGGTAATGCAACCTTGCCCTCAGGCTAATGTCTTGGCTAAGTGACAAACTGATGCTGCTAAAGTTAAGTCTTCTGTCAGAAAAAAAAAGCTTCTTCAACAGATCAATTACAAAAATGTTGATTTAAGGTTTACAATATGAGCAATGAGATTTTTCTGGAATTTCATTTTGGTTTAATAGATATACATAATTTGTCTTCAGAAAGGGCTTGAGAAACTTTTACTTGATTACGGATGTCCAGGCCAAAACATGTGATTACTGCTTCCACGTGAAGTGAGAGGTGAGTTGGATATCTTCCCTGCTTAACTACAGGGCAAAGTGTGTGGAGATTAAGGGAAAAGGACAGCTAAATTGGCAGTTAGCCAAGCTGGACATGTTTGAAAAAATGAAAATGAGCCCCTTCGGACACTGTGCTATAAGTTAGGATGTGACAGCACATTTTTTTCTGTATTCTTTCTTTGTGTCTCCACAACATACACTGACAAAGCAGGTGGTCAAGGTTATTCAGAATGAGACATACAGCAGAGATCTGACATAGACGTAGAAAACACACATAAACACCAGTAATGAACTTCGAAACAGACTAAAGTTGACCCTTCAAGAAGGGGTGTGGCTGGGTGAAGGGGCTGAACATGATGAGGGAGCTGAAGGGTTCAACTTTAACCTCATAAAGTGAGCCCAGCTACTCATTAGTTACTGTAACATCTGCTGTGCAGGGACGATGACCCTGTGGTAATGACAGAAGGACACCCCAATTAAATAAATTCTGTCAGGAATGGAGAACTGCACAAAACCATCAAAGTCAATTCCGAAGTTCTCCTGTCCAGCTACTTGATCAGCAGACACCTTGCTTAAATCATCAGCCAAAGCTCCCCTATACAGCTTGACACACTGCCTTTATCCCCTTTTCTTCCTCCCTGTAATTTTTCATCCAACCTTTTCATTTCATTGTCATTTCTTTAGCATGCGAATACTGCAAGACACATCCATGTGTGGGAGATGTTAAGATGAGTCACAAAAGGGACCCTCTAATTATGCATTGTGTGTTAAATGAGGAGTTTATATAGTGTAGAAAAGGCCAGGGCAGTTAACTGTCTCTTTAATGGGCCCTAACAATTAGGCCAATCCCCTCACTGTCCTTTCACTGGACTTTCCCCTCATGCTTTCTCTGATACAATGGTTTCTAGATGAATAGGAGAACTCTTTGGCTGGTCCACTCTCCTCATGATCAGTCATGGATTAAAGTACTACCGCCCTAAACAGCAGATCACTGTGCCACACCCTTTTAACATCATCATTTTTTGGTATTAGAGGTATTTTAAATCACTTGAGAAATGGAAACCAAATGTAACACATTGTAAAATAAATCAAGGCATACAGGCTAAAATGTATGTACTGGCATATACCATCACCGTGTCAGAGGCAGAATTGGTATAGTGTCACCATCACTTCACTGATGCATGCTTCAACATAAATTTTTCCATGGATAGCCAGTCTTCAAGGGTTGTACTCCTGACCTCAACTCCTCTGTGTAATGCTGTGTAGAACAACTTGCTAACCCTGGATCCAGCTGCATTATGGCAGGTCATTTTCACATCTCCACTGTGAACATGGCACTAAATTACAGTTGTGAAAACATAAGATATGCTCAGTCACATATAAAAGGCAATTGTCAGTGAAAATTACGGTTGTTTAAAAGTATACTAGAGGCCCTGACACAATACAACCTGTGACAGAAAAATACCATTGGAGCAATTAGCTCTTCTTTCACATCTCCTCTGCAATGTGCAAACCCTACAGTAAATAGATTATGAACAGATTTAGGGAACGTGTCTTAAATGCAATCAAGAGACTTAAATAGTTGGTTTGATGGAGGGGACATTGTGAAAAAATGAAAAACAGTGTATACCACAAAAAATTCGGTCTTAAATCATAAAGAAAGAATGTGATCTATCTGGCTATAGACGGTCAAATTTCTCTATATGATGTAAACTGATTGTTTCTATATTTGATTGTGAAATCTACAATAAATCAAAAATACAGTAAAACCTCATGTTACCACTTTCTAAAGTGAAATATCTCTCTGAATTCATCAAATATTTTAAAGAATTAAAGTTCCATTTTTGTGGAACCGGCAAATTCAAGGAAATGCTCGAATAATTGCTGCACTCATCAAATCTGTATGCATATTTATACGTCACATTACACTACCGTGTATTTATTTTATGTAATGTATTTACAGCATAATTACGCAAATGTATTATTATTATACTATTACTATTATTATTTTTATGCAATATAGTAATATAACACCTTCCGGGTTTTGTAAGTGCTGTCTAACTAGCTAGCTTACCACTACCTTAACCGATGTGAATATGGTAATATCTGTGAAAATATTATTACTCACTATAATTTTGGTGTTAGAAGTACAATTTTTTCCCCAAAAAACTTACTTTAAAGTGTTGGCTAACTAATACGTCCAAACGAAGCAATTTTTGTATGACGCTGACATCATTTGCAGCTCTCTCTATTGACAGTGCTGATTCAGGGATTCAACTTTCAACCCTTGCGCTCTCAGCCAATCAGCAAACGAGGTTTTGCAGCGCATTACGTAAGTACGTCACCTTTTTGGGTTACGTTACGTACGTTCAGAGCGAACAGGAAGTTTGATGTGGCTTTGGCTCACAACAAAATGGTAAGCTTGTTTTTATTAAACAGGTGCCTTTGTCCTATTAAAGCGCATTTTAATCATTATTTGTAACACATCGTCTTCTTTTAACCTGTGCCGGCCAAACTCTGTGACAACACCCATTGCTTGTATCTGTTGTAAAGCTGGACGTATATTAATTGCTAAACCTCCGCGCTAACAGTGGCTAGCTAAGATTGGCTAAAACTTTAGCCTACCGAGATTTCACATTATATTTTAGTACATAAATATAGATTTATACAACTGTATAGGTTAAGATCGTGTATGAACGCCATTCGTTTGATACTAATGGCTAAAATTGTTTCTTATTAATCAAAACGATGACTGCGAGCATCGCAATGTTATGGGGTATATGCCACGTAGCTGCACCATAGTTCAGGCAGCTTGGCTGTATGTAGTTGGCATACGTGTTTGTACTTTAGATACATAACGTGAGTTAGCATTACGCTATGATTATTTATAAGCATGCATTGGTGGAACAAAATAAGTAATAAGTGAGATAGTTAGTACTTACTTATTCCTTGAACACTTGGACAGTTCATAAGAATTTTGTTATCATCATGGACAAATCGTTAGGCTACTTGTACAAGTAGCATAAGATCATCATTACAGAAAGATACCTCGAGTGAATTAAGTGGTTCTAATTTTCATGACATTTTTCTGGTAAGCTGCTCTGTATCATATCTTTACTAAACCTATTACTCTCTTTCATCTTGCAGTCGGCCATTTTCAACTTCCAGTCACTGCTTACAGTGATTCTCCTGCTGATCTGTACCTGTGCTTACATCAGAGCACTGGCTCCCAGCCTGATAGACAAGAACAAGACTGGGTATGACTTGATACTATTCCAAATACTTATCAATGAAGCTGCCATTGAAACCTTGCCAGTGATTGAATTGGTTTTCAAATACCTGTCTTTGTCTCTTTGAATGGGACACAGTGTAATATCCAACTATAACCCACCATCTGGTCAAGTTGAAAGTTGGGTTAAGTAAAGGCACAGATCCTTATGTCAACAGTTATATCAGAAAAGTGAAGGCCTGGAATGCAACATTTGCCTCAGCTGTGATCAGAGATAACACAACTGCTGCTCTCCTCCCATCCACTGTGTACATTTTTACATGGATATGAATATCTGATGTAGAAAGGCAACCTACAATATATCAACCCAGCCTCTTTATCATAGCATTAAAATTACAGAAACATTAAATTCTACCTTTTTGTTAGAATAAAATGAATAGTGGCAAAAAACGTCTTCCTGCTTATAATTTTTTTTAATTATCTTTTTAGGCTTTTGGGAATATTCTGGAAGTGTGCCAGAATAGGTAAGCCCTCATCATTTTTCCTCATAATATAAATGAAATGTTGCTCAATGATGTAACCTTAAACTAAGCCTCATTTATTTTGTTCAGGTGAGCGGAAGAGTCCCTGGGTTGCTTGCTGCTGTGTCATCATGGCTTTTAGTATACTGTTTCAACAATAGCAGTCCAAAGAAAACCACAAATGGAAACATTGGGGGAATGAATGGACAGCACGGCATGGACAGTAAAATTCAAGCACAACAGGACCTCCAGTGGTTATCACTGAGATAATGTAAAAACGGAGACCCGTCACCACTCACCGTAGCCCGAGAGAGAGAGAAAATATGCCTGTGTAGGAGGAGGGTTGGGAGCTGATAGCCCCAGAGTGTGTCTAGGTCCCTCCACAGACCTCCAGGTCTGTCCTTGTGTTTGGTTATGTGAAATGTCTACTCATAAAGTATGTGTCGGGGGGGCCAATGCTTTTTGATATCTGCCATATAGAAATAAAATCATTAACATTAAAGTATTTGGGGATCAGTTGATAGGTGGTGTCCAAATATTTCAGACAGATTTCTTTTCCCCTTTGAGTTTGTCACAGTTGTATCAACACGGATGTAATTTCTTCACAGATATGACCTCCTTCATAACTGTAATGGGTTTCACATATTTCTAAACTGAGTTATAATGAGGTGTGACTTTGAATCATCTCAGCACCCTCTTTGTAACCTGTGCCCCGTTTGTCAGAAATGTTCATCAGATTCCACAGTAAAGAAAATTAGCTCTTCGAGTGTATAATTGTCTTGCATATTCGCCTTTAAAGAGCTTCTGATGTTTTTTAAATCAGTTTGCCACTATTTATTAAAGAACCTTTTTTGGAAATCTGTTCAGGAGGGTTGATATTGTCATTTAAACTCTGAGTGTTTGCATTTTAAACATTTCTATGACTGCTGTGATGATGGCACTTTGTGAGGCGAAGTGTAATTATGACTACAAACATGCACGATGATCACCTGTAAATCTTATGTCAATCTTCTTTATAAGGACTGGGTCATACATACTGTGTATGTAAGATAGCTGCAAATGCAGAGTTGGACAAAACGTTTTAGTTTTTAGTTTTATTTTAAGAGGAAACTATGACCTTAAGTATCACGGCGTTAGGTCATATCTGAAGTGAAGTCTTAAGGGTTCCCCATGAAGTGAGAGGGACAATGAAGAGTTTGCGATAACCTCTTCTATAATCTCGCAGTCAACACTCATCTTCACAGAGTTCACTGCAAAGAGCTGACAGCTGATTGTACCACACGGGATGACATTGCTAGATATCTGTCTGCTGTTTGGATCCAGACATGTAGCAGAGTATGTCACATTAGAACTGAATGCAGCCTTTACATTCATACCTTTAAAATAATGCTTTAAACATTGAACTTGGGTATTTGCTGATTTACTTGAGAAATCCTCTTGATTCAATCTTTTAACTGTGGCTGCATGAAAGTGGCAATATTCCTCCAAATATTGCTTGTAATAAGCTTAAGTGATGATTCCCACGAGATCGTTGTGACACGTTTTAAATTCAAAAATATAAATTTCCTGACAAAATGTTACCAATTTTTACCAAGTCACAAATCTCACATGTATTGTTTATAGAAATAGAACACAATGGGGGTTTTTTCTTGAACAATTGAAAGAAAAGGAGTTTTTCAAAATCAGGTAGACACTTGGTGGTTACCAAAAATAAATCCCACACACATTTTATGTCCTCTGTGTGATACAGAGGACTTAAATAAAGGAGGACACTTGTTGACACTCACCTTTGATACCCTGATCACTGATGAGTGTCCAGTTCACAACACCCCCACGCTCAGTCCCTTGTTTGGCAACATAGATCCCAAATTGGTGTGCATCCGTTTCGGCACACCCCAGTGGAGATAAAGAACCAAGTGAATCCTGCCGGTAAAGTTCTGATTATCAGCCAGTGACGCAGATACAGGAGACACAGAGGAGCAGGAAGCTCTCAGTCATCTGCTTCTATCTTGGGAGGTAAAGATACTAGTGGGATGAAGGGACATCACTGGGTCAATGCCCCAAGTTAATGTCCTGTCTGATGATGAAAGGAAAAACTAAATGGAAGACCTGAAGTCACTTATTTTAGGCGGAGATAGCAGCTGTTATCATCAGTTCTATTCTGGTCGTTAACATTACATTAACCAACATACGAGAGGAATAATGAGTCATTTAACAAAGATGGCTGGACCCTGCAGTCTGGCTTAATACCTCTCTGGCCACAAGGAAACTAATTTATCTTCACTTTTTTTTAATTAGGATAACTATAATCTCCTTGAGCCTCTGTGCACAATAATGTAAAAAAAAAAAGAATATCTGGCCAGTGCTGCAGTCACTGGATGCCTAAAACAACATTTAGAGTGTTCCTGTTGTTTCTAAAGTGATTTAATACATGTCATGATTACTGTGTTAGAGTTGGCCAGTGTTGATCAAACTTTACTCAAGTGGATGCCAAATGGCTAAGCTTCGTAAGATGTCATCTGTCATCATTACCTACCCCTCAAAGTTGTTGTTTGTTTCTTGACTACAGCCCTGCGCAAGTCTTCCAACAAAACTACTGTAACTACAATTAACTTAACGTGGAGCCATTTTGTTTGCCATAGAGGACAAATAAAAAGTTAAGATAGCCCCAATGGTTTCGTTGTAAAACATGATTGAATAGTTTCATTCATTTCCCTCCATATATGGAATATTCATTTCAGTCGATATCATATTTTACAATGAAAACCAGGGGGAATGTATTTCAAGTGTGATGTAAACTGTTGGTGCAAAATATGATTAAAAACAGCATATGAACAATCAAAACAGAAGACATCGTTTTATTACATAGGGACTATGTAGTGTGGGATCATGGGAGTTTTTTTCGTTATTGTTAAACAATGACCATTAACAATGAAAATCTGTCTGATAGGGTTCTTGTATTTTATTTTTTTATTTATTTCACTTTCTTTAACACTAAGAACTCCGAGGGCAGACATTTAAAAGTTGACAGATTTGCATGAAACATTTATCAGAGATAGACTCCAAGGATGAGAGCAGGTGATTACATTTTGGGAAGAATCTGCCCAGTGATATAGGAAATAGCTTTTTTCCTTATAACACAAGTTATGGATGCAACTTCTAGGTGTTTTCATGGTGAAAGAAGCTTAACACAGGTGGTACATATAAAAAGGAATGTAACTTCTGGGGAGATGGGAACCTTTGGAGAGAACACTCAGCCACGGCGGAGGCTCGCCGTCTCCGAATGCTCTTTTTCTGAATGGATTAGAGCAACAGCCAAAGTTGTGACAGCATGAGGTGGCACGAAATATAGACATCTAATCCAGAACATCTCATTCAATACAGTGAGATGTTTCATGCGTCACAAACTTAGATGAATAATAATGGAAAATGTCAGCTGTGTCATAAGGAGGTGTATATGATTGATTCACTGATTGGTACAATACTGAGCTCATTGAGTTTTATTTCCAGATTTCCCCTTTTCTCCAGTGATGGTGGAAAATCATTCCCAGACGAGGGATCGGGACTCTTATATCAACTGCTCCAGAATTGTTCACTGCATTTGTAAATTTTCCCTCTGCAGATATCATGAAGTTTTTCATGTACCATGTTTAATTTCCTGCTGTAAGAACTACATCTTAAAATATGTAACCTCTATTTATCAGTGTCTGTACGGCTCAAGCAGAAGAGTAGCCAAAGCACATTATTCTGATTTCCCTCTCTCTTCCTTCTTTCAACTGGCAGGAGAGGTTCTTGCAGTCGTTTCGGGGACTTCAAAGGTAATCAGGCTAATAAAGCCTCTACCATCTCCTGCTGAGCAAACCAGAGGTGTCCAAACAGACCTTGGCCCTTTAAATGATCAGTGGAGCCTGTATGAATCACCACACTGACTGTTGTTCATTTATTTCAAAGCTTGAGGCTTCTTAGTTTGCCGATACCACGGATGGCAAGTTCTCTATTGTGGCTGCTTGTGTTTTCAGCGGTAAAACCAAACTTGTCTATAGATGTTTAGGATTACAAAGGTCACAATATGATGGATTAAAACTGCTTGACATTACATTCATACTGTAAAGCCTTTGCTCTGTCAGCACTTCATCATTAGGAACATGCAACCCTTGATTTCAGCCTTTGAGGGAACAAATGATGAGAATATCGTTTCCAGCTATAAAGACAGCAAATTCCTCCATGTAGTCTGGGTGAAAATCTTTATGAACGGCTCACTGGACACTGAATAGTCTAAACATGTGCACTAAACTTTAGCTTATATCGTCTCATTCTGAGACACAGGCCTTGTAGGTCTCTCTAACTCCTTCCACATGCAATCTTTTAAACTTTATGGTAACAAGAGAAAATTTTAAACTTCATCCTGGCAGACAGCTCCCCATGGCTACAAAAACTGGGGCACTGCATGTCTCCTTTGAAGGTGGCATTCACGGTTTGTTCAGAGGACATCTCACTCCATCCTCATTAGCCTGCGGCAGGAGTCGTCTCTGCGTAAAAAGGCACAGAGTCTGAAGAGCCCAAGGTCTGTGTCAGTGGGGATTTGTCATTGCTGAAATAGATTTGAAGTAACTGATCTGAATTAATGATGACCATTAAAAAATTTAGAGATTGAAATTTTGCATCGTACTCAGGCAAATGAGACAATGGGAGGTCAAAAGTTTGTAATCCTGGCTGTGACACTTTGTGTCCACTTTTGTGATGAAAGTGGTCAGGCTGCAGCAGTGGCAGGCTCTAAAAACAGCTGCATGCTGTGGGGCACCAGAAGAAGAATCTTTATTTGTCACATACAGTCATATTCAGTACAACATTGTGAAACTTGTTTGCAGGTAAACCAGAGCAGTGGGCAGCCACTGTGCAGTCCCCGAGGACCAACTCATGTAGGTGCCTTGGTCGAGGGAACTGGTAGGAGAATTAACCTAAAACAGTATTCAGGTTTTCAGTGTGGTGGAAACTGGAGCACCCAGAGAGAAGCCCATGCATGAATGGGGAGAGGACGCAAATTCTACACAGAAGTTATTAACATGTTATCAAAATAATTTGGTGTTAGAACACAGGTAAGAAATGTGCACAGTAAAGATTACAAATGCATTTGTGCATTTATGTTTCAACACTTTTCTGTGCAATAAAATAACAAGATGTCCTAAGACACAACTCTCAAAATATGAAATCTGATGTACTCTCTGATGTAATGATGATCATCAATAAGGATTCTTCTGATTACAGAATTTATAAAGTCATGCAGTTTAATGCTGATATGACATTAGCTGCTGCTGTGTTCTGACTATCTAATGTTAGCAAAGGGTAATACTGGGCCACATTAGTTTCATGCAAGTTCTCTACTTGTCTGTTGTATGTTTGATAAACAATCATCTGGCACAGAAATTAATCAATTATGAAAAATGTGCTTTTAATCACTGCAGCTATTATTTTCCAATTAAACGTTTCTCAGAGAGTGCAAACCTCCACCAAGGCAGCTCAGTTTCCCCATTGTGTCATTGCACATGAAAGCAATTGTCCCAAGATAGTTTGACCCTCATAATAGGACTCCTTGACCATGAAAACCTACCCCTAGATTTTAGAATCACACTGGTATCATTATTATTTTGATACTTATTCAAGAATAACATTAATTCACTAATGGCGCTTTTCTTCAGGATCTAGCTCAGTAACTTTCTACCAGAGTTATAACTTTCTCTATCACTTCCAGGAAGGCAGAGGACTGTTTCCACTTTTGCAGCTTGGATGGTCACCCAAGTCCAGCTGGCAGGTTTTCAGACATGGGCTGGGACATGCACTCCTCTACTTCATCTCTTAGAGCTCCCATTGGAACGGTGCAGCTGATGGAACAACACACAGACAACTTGTGACATCTTGCAGTTGTGCAGCTGAGTGAAGCCTGCAGATGAACAGCAATATCTGACTTCAGTAGTAAGCATGCTTAGATCCACATTTCAGTCACTGTATGCACTCAGAAGCATGTATGTGGTCAGCACAAACATCCAGAGTCATAGTTGCATATTCACAGGCACACATGCAATCAAATATGACAATACTTGTATGTGAAAGCAGTTCTTGATCCCTCTCTCCATCCGGAAGCTTTTCCTCCAGACTGCTCCATCAGGTCCAGGCTTCACCTCTGGGAAACCGACAATAAATACAATATTGTATACCAGCAGTTTTCACATGCATTCTAGTCATACCTGAATCCTGCTGCACTCTTTTAGAATGAAATCATATAACCTCTGTCAAATATTGATAGGGAGAGGTCTGATTTGAAAAGAAACGGCTCACAGAGGAGTTACTGTATGAGTCTGCTAAAAATTAGATGGTCAAGCACCACTGGAGTTTTAAACCCCCTACCCCACCCCTAGGCTTTCTCACATATTTCTGCAAGAGAGGTTTATGGAAATCAGTACATCTGATTAGTATATCATTTTGCATTCATTGGATAAGTGACAAGATGTCATGCCACAGTCCTGGGCCATTCTGTGTCTTCTGTTCATCACTGTTAAATTGACATTTTCAGTCTGCATAACATAGAGTGGCAATCCAGGCCAGTGCAATGAGTCTCAATAAATCTACAGAGAAATCATTCACTGGATTCTATCACAGTAAGTTTGGCACATTGCAATGTCAAAGGCAGTTCAGTATCATATGTACAGTACAATAAACCTTTTTCTTGTCCGACAAGTAAACTCTCAGTAAACATCTTTGACTTATCAAGACACTCCCTCACAACCATAACTCAATTTATTAGTGTAAGTATGATCTCCTCTTCAGGGGCTTGTCTTTCTCAATTCTGCCGCTATAACTTTAAGTGACTTCTACTGTTTCATATGTTTCACTCGTCTCCAGAGGCCGCTAGTTGCTGTTGGACTGTATAATTTTTGAGTAATCCATAGCATACCCACAGTTGTAGACAAATAGCACAGCTACATGTACTGTACGACAGAAGCGCTACTCGCAGAGCTGTGGTGTGGCACAAATAGCAAATGTAAATATGCCAGCTAGCTTGAAATCATCAGGAGAAAATGCTGTCAAATGCCAGTCTTAGAGTCATACGCTCATGGGTGTAACCTCAAATTGAGAAATAATAACAATGAAGGGTTGGTTACATTAGAGACTGCACATAATGTAGCCGGTCTGAAGGGATTGAGAGCATAAACACTTTCATAAGACAGATGAAAACTGCAACACCAAAGAAATGCTTTTAATTAGTCCACAAGTGTATCTGTTTCTATGAACTGGCCCGACACATTTTGGCGCATTAGTTCAATTTACAGTAAATGGTGCAACAGAACAGTGACGTTGTACAGGGCCACAAACACACCATTTTCCACAGGATTTGGTGCTCCTCCTCTGTGTTGAGTAACAACAGTCCTACTTTGCTGATGTTGCTTGTTTCCAATTGATGAATTGTGGAAAAGGATTGAATAACAAGCTGCGATTGGTTCTATCTTCATACTCCCTTATTTACTGTATGCCATGGTTAGTGCAATCATTGGGCTCATGTATGAGCCAATCTGTCCAAATGATCCTAAACATAGTTCCCAGGAGTAATTGGTTGCAAAGGCCCAGCATGAGTCTCTTGCATGAAGGATTTGAGCCTAATCAACAAATAAAGCTTTCCTACACGAGGCCTCTATGATATCACTCATGTTCAGTTTGTTGTTCAGATATAGAGACTGTGTCAGCTTCACCTTCCTGCTCTAACTTAAAGTCATAATGGGAGATATCACTCCATAGGTTCCATCACCAATGATAAGTAGAGTTTTTAGAATAACTTCTCTTTCTTTAGGTGTAGCTAAACTCCGAAGCATAGAGGGTTTTAAGGTCACCTTTTTCTATCTCTCATGACCTACGGCATTTTAATTAGTAGGCTACATCTCATTGTTGGGTGGTTGCCACATCTGTATAAGTCTGAGTACAGTGGAGCAGTGTCATCAGGTTAAGACGAGCACGATGGCTTGATCTCAAGGTTGAAATTAGGCATGGTGAAGCTTGGGGAGATGCAGACAATGACTCAAACGGAGAGTCATTGTCTGCATCTGCTCAACTTAACATGTTTTGTGAATCTGTAACATGCAAAGAGAGCTCCAGGGTTGAGCTGTTAAAGTATTGGGAAGAAAGTCGCAGTATAGAGGTTTGATTATAAGGAGCAGAGCTTTGCTGTAAAAATATTGGCTGTGACTTTTAATGCATTAGAATGTTTCAGAAAACACCAGTATCTGGATTCTGGATTTTATCTTTATTTTATTTTATTTTATTTTATTATTTTATTTTATTTTATTTTATTTTATTTTATTTTATTTTATTTTATTTTATTTTTATTTTATTTTATTTTATTTTATTTTATTTTATTTTATTTTATTTTATTTTATTTTTCTTTCTTTCTTTCTTTCTTTCTTTCTTTCTTTCTTTCTTTCTTTCTTTCTTTCTTTCTTTCTTTCTTTCTTTCTTTCTTTCTTTCTTTCTTTCTTTCTTTCTTTCTTTCTTTCTTTCTTTCTTTCTTTCTTTCTTTCTTTCTTTCTTTCTTTCTTTCTTTCTTTCCCAGGGCCAGTGCACATTAATCAACATTTTAGTTTGCTGGAGTTAGCTAATTAGCTCATTTTCATCTGTAGTCCCTGGGCTGGTTGTTACAAATAATGACCTCATGTCATCAATGCACTGCTTCAACAAATACAACAATAAAATACAATTCAACACGGTACATATAGATACATTACAGAAATAACAGTTACATAAAAACAAATCTCTATAATTCCTCACTGACAAACTGTCTGTCAGCCATGCTAAGATTATTATTGAAGTCTGTTCTTACAGTATGAATATGAACTTTAGTTCTTCATTCCTTATCAGAACGTTACAAAACAGTATATTTGATTAGTCGACTCTCAATACTGAAGCTGTAATCCATGCACTAAAAGGAGTCTCAAATATCATCACACTCATCTTCATTTCCTCAAACTGTTTATCGATGCAGAACAAATTATCCACAGAATGAATCTTGACCAAATGACCTTTCAACATGTGCCTGTCAGATCACACAAGCAAGAGGATGAGTTATCAGCCAAAACATAAACTGTATTTATTTCTTCTTTATTATCTTAACATCATTGCCTCGCATATACAAAGTCTGATGACCTCTCTTCATTCCCTGAGCAAACTCAGTGCCTGGGCAGCTTAAGGATCAAATCAATCACCATTGTTGGGTTGATAGGACTGCTTGTTTTGTTTTTTTTTACTTGAGCTTAAACCATATGTGTAAGCAAAGGCCAGTATGTCCTCTGAATGTTGAAACCTGTTCATACTGAGGAGGATAGTAAGGAAAAGTCATTTAAAAACATCTCTAGAGCCATAAACTGGTGTTAATGCAATACAGTACTTTTAGGAAAAGCATTGAAATCAATTTGAAATAATTTGTATTTAAATCTAGCAGGTTCACAGAAAGATGTTTGCTCATTACTCATCTGTGAATGGTCACCTTTAGTTAAAAGAGCAGTAGAGGACAAAATACTCAGATCCTTTAACAGTAAAAAAAAAAAAAAGGAAAAATGCTCCATTAAAATTTTAAGTCCTGCATTCACAATCCTACTAAAGTAAAAGTGCAGAAGTATTATTTATTCAATGAACTTAGATTATCAAAAGTAAAAGCATTCATTATTGAACCCTGTGATTTGTGATATTATTGTCTAATTCATTTTATCCAAAATGTAAAAGCTATCAAAAGTAAAAGTACTGTGCGATTTATTGTAGAGTAGAGGTAGAGTAGAGTAGAGGTATAAAGTAGTATCAAATGGAAAAACTCAAGTAATTTATGGGTATCTTAAAATTATACTGAGGTGCAATACTTGAGGAAATGTACTTAGTTACTTTCCATCACTGGAAAAAGAGAAATACTAAAAAAACATACAATAAAATATAAAAGAAAAATATTCTGTACTATATAAAAACACTGCTAGTGAACTACAAAGGTCGTAAGTCATTCTGTGACAATACCATAAACAGTGCTGACACAGAACTGATGTGAGGGGTGTGAATGATAGCACAGAAAAAACACTGGCCAAAAGAAAAAAAAAATTTCACAGAGGCTTCCTGTGTTGTACTTCTAAACACTGGTGAAGACCTCAATAACACTTCGATTCAAGCTGTAGGTACACAGAAGATAAGCTATATGGTGTCTAATGTTACTGTGGGACCACAGATAAAGCAGTCATTGATTATAATTCATCACATCTTCAGTCTCCACTGGTTCAGTTCCACACTGTTAATGATTTGTACTGTTGTTTCAGTTAGTCAAAAAAAAAAAACAGATTGAGTTTGCTGTGTGGATAAGAAAAACGTATCCATAATGGTTGATCACAACAGGTCACAGTGGTTTTTAAGATGTGTGTCAGTTGACAGAGAACTCTTCATCTCCCACACTTATTATAAATAGGAGCATTCAGCTAATACTGCATCTTCTCGAGTGAAGAGAAACATATTTTTGCCCTGATGAGACAAGTTTTTCAGATGTGGGAACGGAGAGCGCTACAAAGGCTCCTCTGTCCCCTCCTGGTCTCTCAGACATGACTCAGGCTGCGAGAGGCAGATGATGTCTCGTTGTAACAGGCCTCAGCTCTTTGCTGTGACACCACAACAGCAACACAGAGGAAACAAAACTGTGCCGTTACTTTTTTCATTTCACCAAAATTACTTCTTAACCCGCTGAAAATAAGTTGACAGGAAACAACCACAGTGGTAAATTTCTAGAAATGACCTGAAAAGCCACATTTTAGAAACATACATGGAAGTCACCCCACACTTTTATCTCTTTGGGCGGTCTTGCCTGTCAGTTTGAAACAAACAGTGCCACATGCAGATGTATCCTTCACTCTCTCACCCTTAAAACGTTGCACTCATGATAACTGGTGAAAATAATCACCTTTATGGTTTACAGAGAGCTCAGGAAATAGTTTGTTTTCAACACAAACACTTCCAGAGGAATGTCACTTTCCTCACTTTGAAATATCTTCCTTCTCTTTTCTGCTCGCTGAAGTTGTGAGAATGTTTAGATTCAGATTCACAAGTCTGTTCATTAGTCATGTTCATTTAAAGGGATGGGTCATCTTAAAGTCTTCAAAAGATTGTGTGAATACAAACCTTTTCTTTTGTGCTTGGTCTCTACATCTTGCACAATCTGCAACTCCTTTTCAGCCTAATCTTTCACAGGCATGAACATCAAGTACAACACAGTTTAAGAATGAATAATACATTCAGCTCCCGTAATTTGAACAGCAAATATAATGTGGTAGTAGAATGCCAGACATTTGTAGTGTCAGATGCACCAGCCCACACAACCCTGTGCTCTGTGACCTGAGATGTGCATCAAGGGGCAGTAACAGGGTCCACATGTGGTCACTTCCTACCAATACTGCCTTAAGTTGAGGGGTCAGCGTTAACAGGACTGCAGATTCCATTGATTTACTCTCCACAGGAAGAGGGAAGACACAAAGAGGGAAAGAGACAAGCTTCTTTGCACAACTTTCCTTGACATCTGGAGGTGCATGAAGCAGCAGACCTGGAGCTTTTTGCTTCCATTCATAGATCGTGCAAGTGGTCGCTTACATTTGGTTGGTAAAATCAACCAAGCAATTGAATCAGCTGTGATTTTAATGGTTTTCAAAAGTAAGGACATATACATAATGTGAAAACAGGAAGAACTGCCAAACAATTACATAATGCTGTGGGATGTAATGACCTTTGCAATGTGTGGAATTTATAGTATTTTGCATACTTGTGCATCAACTTCTTCCTGACAGTACAGTGCCTCACCGTCCTTTTTACAGAATCATATATGAATGCAGTCAGGCTCCAAAAAGTCAGAGGTTGACAAAAGGCAGTATTTCAAATAGCAAAGGAATAAATGCAGGCGGCACGGTGGCGCAGTGGGTAAGCGCTGTTGCCTCACGGCGAGAAGGTTCTGGGTTCAAATCTACCTGAGGACCTGGGACTTTTCTGCGTGGTTTCCCTCTGGGTTCTCCGGCTTCCTCCAATAGTCCAAAAACATGCACTAGAGGTGAACTGGTGACTCTAAATAGGCGTGAATGTGAGTGAGAATGGTTGTTTGTCTTTCTATGTGGCCCTGCGATGAACTGGCGACTTGTCCAGGGTGTACCCTGCCTCCCGCCCAAAGTCAGCTGGGATAGGCTCTCTCCCCCATCCCCTGAATGGTACAGATTTAAAACAAATAGCCAGATAACACAATGTAAAGTGTTGAGAACGCAACTTGCCATATAGGGATGAATGTGCTACTTTTTAAGTTCAAGAAAAATATGTTTTCCCAAAGGTCTCAGGTATTAGCTGATTATTCACAGTCAGAAGAAAAACATTAACCAACAGAGTTAAGGCTTAAGCAAAATGTAATAACTCTATTTACTCTATGAGGAAACATTTGTTAACAGTTGTTATGTATTTACAGACACGTCTCTTTAAGCCTGGATTCCAAAGTGGTGTTTTGTTTTGATTGGTTGGTAAATAACTATACTGAATAATACTGAAGAACACACAGTCTTCCATGAGAGGTGCAAATATTTGTCTCAAAATGAAAGCCTTGTTTGTCTTACAGCACTGATAAATAATTGCTGACAACACCCATGATCCATTTGTTGATATGCTTCCATTCAGGCCACTTGGAACTAATTAAAAACAACATGTAAACAACTCTTGTGATCTGTAAGACTTCAACGCAACAAGAGATGATTTATTGTTTATGAGAGGATAAGTGAACGATTAGCCCGCTGCATCAACTGTCTCCACATATGGAACAACAGTTATGTTTAGTAGTTTCCCATGCATGCAAAGGAAAATAGGAATTATTGACATATGTTAGATGATTAGTGACACATAATTACAATCTGAAAAGGAGGGTAATAGATAAGATAAGATAAGATAAGATATCCCTTTATTAGTCCCACAGTGGGGAAATTTACTAGTGTCGTATGTAGCAGACTAAATGCTTTTGCACATCCCCAAATGTGCCATATTTTGTGTTCTTAGATGTGTCATTGTGGGAATATATCATTACATGACAACAATAACAACACTCATATTCTGTGCCAGAAGAAGATGTAGTCATATTTGATTCGCTGATTAACAGATGCTCTTCAAACATAAAAAAGCTCATCTGCTTAGAGAGAAATTCACAAGAGGCCATAAATCCTAACTCATAAGCCAATAATTATGACCAGAATATGTATCAGTTTTCCACACTGGACTCTGCAGACTCATAATCTTATATCCTGTTGATAAGATAATATCTCTGAAAGGGTTCCATGATGTTTCTATTAACTGCTCTGACAAAATAAAGGCAAACATTAAAATAGTCACAAAATGTCAGCCTGGAGAAAAAAGTACAGATGGCTATCTGAATCAAACAGAGGTGTGCTAACAGAAATAAGCACACTATATATTTATACTAAAATATAAAACATGATGTTCACTACAATGAAGACTCTGTCCTCCTCCTCCGTCTGTATTCTGTCATCTACCTCCATCTAGTGGTTAAAAGTTTAAAAAAGTTCTAAGTACAGCTTTTTGTTTGCTCTTAGAATAAACCTATATTAGCCACCTCGAAGTGTTACATCATCTCTAGAGTTGGTTTTAAACTCATTTATAAAAGTCACTTCTGAAACATTTTTAAACATAAAAAAGAATCCAGTTAGAAACTCAGCAATAAACAAAGGACTAAATGGTTTTTCAAGGTCCAAACTGTACTATAACTATAGATATACTTTACAATGTACAAAAAACATGCTCAATAAACAAAACAGTGCAAACATTTTCGTTTTGTTTTGGGTTTTTTTTTTTTGTAATGTGCAGTTGTGTGACGATGTGCATGGAGTATGTGCAAAAAATGTCTGTAATGTGCAGAGTTGCATTCGAGTATGGTAAACATGCTTCATGATCTTAGCTATGGTCTTATTAGTTTGTTCAATAAATACATCAAAGTATGAGACTAATACTCTGATAATTAGAACACAATACAAATCATGACACATTTTCTGAGTCTGTAGTTACTTCTGCAAAACCACCACAAGAGGGCACTGTTGTCTAAAGGGAGGACCAGTCAGGTGAGTGTTTTTCAAGGTCAGTATTCCACATCACATTGATTATTTGGATATAGATAAAAGGGTTCTCTCTTACAGTTTTCATGAAAATGCGTATTAGTATATTTAAATAGCAGTTTGACCAATTATGCGAAAGATTATGATTCCTCTTCTGTTAAAATCAGTTGGTGAGTTACTCACCAATCCACCACGATGCTCATTAGATGCTTTCACATCAGTGAGGTCCAAGGATGCCTATGGCAGAGGAAGAATACTTCACTATTAATAATCGCCTTCACTGTGTCGGGGAGTGACAGAGAGAAGTGCTGGTCTGTCTTTAGCAAGGTCTGCAGTGGTTTCACATGCTGGCAGATGCACACACACACACACAGAGAGAGAGAGAGAGAGAGAGAGAGAAAGAGAAGGGAGGGAGAAACCATCCCTGAACTCATCCATGAGAAAAGAATCTGAGCTGTAGAGAAGCTGAGTTAGCCGCACACTCACATACACTGTATACACACACATTGAACGCCTAAGCCCCCATTGGTCGGCGTCCCTCCACCCTACCGCTGGAGTCTCTGAGGGTCTGCTGCAGCACTCTGCTCCAGGGGCCTGGAAGTGCTGGAGTGAGCCTTTTTTTTTTCTCTCTCTCTTACTTCTATTTTTGGGCTGGATATCGGAGGTCCACTGCCTCCCTCATTTTCCACTGTTTTCCAACATACTGGTTCCCAGTGTAAACTGTACAGAACAGCTTCAAAGCCTCCTCTGCAGATGCAAACAGCAATGAGGCCTCTAGCTCAGGGAGGCAATATGATACCACTGAGACAACAAGAATCTGTGCAATAAGATAGTGGGGAAGGACGCATAAATTGTGTCTCCGCTACAGGGCCTAAGGGCAGCAAACCAGTGCTCAGCCAGCCATGTAGACTCAGGCCACAACTAGAAGAATTTGGAAAGGACCCTTCCTGCAGCCCATCCCCCCATAAGGGAAGACATGATTTAACTAGTCACCTCCCATACCAGCAAGAGCTTAGATGTTTTCAAGTCAAACCCAAATGTTTTGTTTTCCGGCTTCTGTTGTGATGACACTGCATATGCATCTTGTGCGTGGTTAATTAAACTGTATCAATCAGGAAAGGAAGTCATCTTAATATGTTTCTTATGCATGGTTGATTAAACTGTATCAATCAAAGAGGAAGACATCTTAATATGTGGCTTCTACGCATGGCTAATTAATCTGTATCAGTCAGGAAGAGGAAGTCAAGTTAACTACATTGTACTTGATTTATATAACATTGTGATGGCAGGATAATATCTAAAGCATTCCAGATCAGACCATCCACACACATCACATAATAGAGCTCCCTCTACGTATCACAGGGTGCTACACCTGAGGGAGAGCAGGGCACAGCAAAGGCAGTAATAATAGGTGGCTTGTTCATTAATTTAATAAATCCCAGTATGACTACAGGTCATAAGCAGAACATTATATTGGCCTGCACACCCACAGCGAGCAATGCACAAGCACGTAAGATGTGTTTAGCAATTTAATTGGCTTTTTTATGCTGAAAGTTACAATTAATTGTTAATGATTAAAATCGGGTTTTAATATGGAAAATATCTGCCTGTTGTGGGTCTGTGGGCACAACCGACAGAGGATCAGTCAATCTCATCAGGGAAAGCTCTTCATCCTGAGTCCTGGAATAAAACACCAGAGTATCTGCCCACATTCAGAAAATAGAGGGAGGTCCCTAATTTCACAATAACCTATAGGGCTTCAGATTCATGTAGGAACCTGTCAGAGGAAAGAAGCATGTTTATGAATGAACAAGCCTCCTCTGCCCGAGTTCAGTGTGTAGTGTGATTAACAACAAGGAGTCATGTGTGGTGTGGAAACATCAATCACTGCGTTTTAATCATGCTGTGTGCGTTTTACGCATTTCCTTATTATGAAAGCATTCTTAATAAACTTTAAAACAACATGGATTTGGGGAGAAACGACGGCATTTACAGTTTGTCAGCCAACTACAATATTTATTAGAAAGTTTTAACACGCCCAGCTGTTAGATTAGACGTTTGTTTGAAAGTGAATGACTGGGATGTTTGAGTTTTTACGCAGTGGTTTCTGTTTCTCCCCGGCTTCAGAGATGGGTATCCGGCTTATTGATAGTGGTGAATGCCAGCGGGCATTAGAACAGCAAGCGGCCATCTGCCAGCCTAGCGAAGTAGCAACCCCACCAGCTGCAGTCGCAAAACGCCCTACAAAGCAGGACATGCATGCAGCTTCTGACGTCTGCGGCCACACTGCGCTACAAAGCCCAGAAAAACCAGGAGCGGAAACAATGAGAATCAAGCTTATAGACGCCGCATAAATCCACGACCAGTAAGTTTTAGAGAAGAGGCTGCCGTAGTTGCACATCAGTTCATTTCGGATGGCCTGTTTGTGCGCTTATTATACCACGTTGGAAAAAAATATATAAAAAGACTCATGCAGGGGCACTTTAATACCCCGACATGGCGACGGCAAGAAAAGGGAGAGAGCTTTTTACTATTTTGGAAACTAGCGCGGACACAGAAAGTACCACGGTGTGCGACAGTCAAGACACTCCGCTTAATCTTTCGGCCGATGTGAAGTGGTTTGAAATTCCTTACAGAAAGCCAGACTCGGATGAGGAAGACGAAGTGCGAGAGGAGGAGGAGGACGGCGAGGGGGAGAATGGATTCACGAGCACAGCAGCGGCGGCGGAGACTGCAGACGCGGCCGGCTTCATCGCAGGAGGAGGCTGCAACATAATTCTGGTCACTGGGAGTAATGGGATCAAACACGACGAGGAGGAGTACGCAGAGGACTGTTATTATTCTACCTCCACTAACTGCTCCGATACCACCTCAAACGATTCGGATATTGATTTCTCCGATTTGGAGGAGGAGGAGCGCAGGAGTTTTTTCAGCTTTGAGGATGGCTTGGACGATGACTGCACTTCTCCCGACTTCTGGGGTGAACCTGACCAGGTCATTTCAATCGAACCGTTCTCCGCTGTCAGCGGCCCTCAGCACTCGCTGGGGGACGATGCTGACACCCGTGACTATTTCCGGATACTCTTCCCAGATTCTCTTTTTGAACACATGGTAGAACAAACAAACAAATACGCCCTCTATCGGCAAAGGAGGAGTGGGAAGTCGGATCCACACTGGCACCCTACGGATGTCAGAGAGATGAAAGCTTATGTGGGTCTGAACATTCTTATGGGCATCAATCAGCTCCCGGACACTGGCATGTACTGGGCCAGTGACATTTTCATAGGCAATGCAGGCTTTAAAAAAACAATGACCGCCAGGCGCTTTGAAAAACTCACCCAGTACCTCCAGCTGTGTGACCATGAGTCTGAGCCTGTGCGTGGAGAGCGTGGTTATGACAGCCTCCTCAAAGTCAGGCCTCTCCTTGATGTGGTGGAGAACACCATGTGGGATGCATACATGCCCAACCGCTGTTTGACCATAGACAGATGCGCCATTGTTATGAAGGGGCGTTTCTCCCCCACCCAGTACATGCCCTCCAAGCCCCTGAGGAAGGGGTTAACAGTGTGGATGCTGTGTGACTCACGCTCAGGCTACTGCCATCGGGCCAAGATCTACGTAGGCAAGCCAGGTGAAGACGAGGCAGCAGCGTCCCTGGGCTACCGGGTGGTGACCTCACTAGTGCGTGGCCTGGAGGGTCAGTATCACCATCTCTTCATGGACAGCTTCTTCACCTCAGTGCCCTTGATCCAGCGGCTGCTGAGGGATGGACTATATGCCTGCGGGCCGACCCAGCCGGCGCGCAAAGGTTACCCAGAGGTCCTCCACCCCCGTAACGTTGGAAAGCTGTCCCAGGGTGAGTTCTACCAGTGCCAGCGTGGCAACCTGGTCGCTACGGTCACAAGGGATGTCAAGGTGGTTTGTTGTCTTTCCACCAACTCTGCTCCGGGCATTGTGGGTATCAGTCCAGGCCGACAGCAGCATGAGACATACAGGGAGGGCGAGAGCAACAACATGGAGACATCAGGTTTGTCGTTTGGTGTACCTCGACCTTTGCCCTTGCTATTGTACCAAGAGAATATGAGGGGTGTGGACCTGTGTGACCAGCTGAGGGAATGTTACCAGGTTGGCAGGCCATGTAAGAAGTGGTGGCGCTACTTCCTGTGGTTCTACGTCAATCTGTGCATTGTCAACGCTTACATCATCCTGAGGGAGAGCCGAGGGGGCACGCCACCAGCAGGATTCAATGGCAAGCAGTTCACCCAGCGTCACTTCCGCGTGCGCCTGGCGCAGCAGCTGATTGGAGACTACCAAGGGGCAAGGGGCATGGAACGAGCAGCACGCAAGAGACATGCTGATTCACCCATAGAGTATGGACACCGCCTGGAGCGCATGTCGGAGCGCTCTCGTCGCTGCAGGAACTGCACCAACAAGGGACTGCGGCATGAAAGTGTTTTTGGCTGCAAGATATGCAATGTCCACCTCTGCAGGGGAGGATGCTTCTCCGAGTTCCATAAATGAAACTGAACTGATTTTTGTTTTTATATCATTTGTGTAATCAAATACTTGTGTAAAGAGATTTTTTCAAACATTTAAACTATTTGTAATTCCAAAGGTTACCACTATAAGTGCACAATGTAGTCACACACTTTATGTAGAGCTAGTTTTAGGATAGAAGTATTACTGCACGTATGATAGAGAAACTAAACAGAGAAGCTGTAGATTATTTGAATTAGTATAGAATGTTTTGGCAACTTGCCTTCTGTAAAACGGACAGAATTGCCTCGTGTCACTTTTTTTATACGTTTAAAATGATAAGAAGGATTTTATATGAAAAGGAAAAAACAAACTTTACTGCACTTACGTAATCATAAAATATTTACTATGGGAATTTAATCTATCTGCTTTTCCAAAATAAAAACTTCATTATGATGTATTCACCTGAGTCACCTGTTTCTTTATGTGGTATAATAAGCAAAGAGGAAAGACAATGTGAATGAAATCTGAGCTTTAAATGAATTAACATTGGTTTTAAACACATCCGTTTGTATGTTCCTGTTCCTCTACACATGAAAATCTGTGTCTGTCTCTGAGCCTTCAAGGAGACACAGCTTGGAGCAATTAGAGAGCAGAAAAAGCCCCTCAGTGCTCTCCAGCCAAAGGACCTGGTGATGCCATTTCTTTCTCCAACTACGCTACAAATAGAGAGCCATCTGTGGCTCTATTACACAGGGTTTAAACCCAATGGAAGCCTACTTGTTACTGACATGATTGGGAAGGAGAGGGATCCTTATTTCTGACTGAAAGAGTGAGGGCATTTATTTGAACCATACAAATCAATATGTGCACAATTAGTCAAATGAGTATGTCTTGGATCAAAGATGTTCCTGCAATCCCAAGAGAGGAAGGACAGTTTAGAAATATTTGTGACAAATGTCAAACACAATGTTGTGTATTTCTGTTACATCTTTCCTGTTCACACTGTATTCAGCCTAGCAGGCTGAAGGCAGTATGTAGGCAGAGATAGGCCACTTCTGCAGGTCAGAATATCCATCTCCTGTATCTCCTTCTGAGGTTTTTCTCTCCCTCTTCAGCACACTGTCTCTCTCTCTCTCTCTCTCTCTCTCTCTCTCTCTCCCTCCTCAGGCTCTTCTTCTGTGCCATCCTACACATACACACACACACACATTGCGCACACACCCTCCTTTCCCCTTCATTCTGCTCTCTTGCTCTCCCTCAGCCGTTCCCCAGCTGGGAGAGGGTTAGTCAACTGGATGGCCATCCCGCTGATCTGCGGGAGCCCCTTTGGGGGGTTACTATGGCAACCGTGGCTGATGAAGACAGGGAGTCGCCAGCAGGCCCGCATGGTTGTCATGGTACTCGCACTGGCTACGGAGGTGGGTGGTGCCAGAGGCCACACCTCCCTATCCCTTCTCCAAAAACCAAGCAATGCTTTGGTGTGTGTGTGTCTGTGTGTGTGTGCTGGTTGACAGCCTACACACAGAGCCAGACTGGTTACCAGGCAGGCTTTGCTACAGTGCAGCAAAAACTACGACTGCTGGCCAAAAATGAACTGAATGAAATGAAGCTGCTGTTCTAGAGACGTCTTCATGCAGGTGTAGGATTCAGGTATTAGTGCAATGTGTCTACACTGTGTTCTGCAACTCACCAAACCTTGGTCAGAGTTTCTATTTTAGTTCATTAGGTAACAGGAATCACACTGGTGCTCTGTAGATGTCATCATGCAGGTGTAGGAGGTACAATTAACTACACTGTTATTACTATGACATAAAACCTCTCTGCAAATTTCTATTCTGTTCTATCTACTCAATCATATAGCATTTAGTCCCCGTACTTTCCATTTTTCCCACGTTTGCTGGTTTACGTAAACAGCTGTCAGACTTCCTCTACCCACATAATCATATCTTCTCTCAAAGCTAATACTTACTTACAATAATTGAAATATTAAAAGCTGTTTTCCAATATTTCCAACATATTATTTGAATTACTTGTGATATGTTACCACTTACGTTTTCTAAGAGGTTCAAGTGACATGATGAGACATCAAGTACAGCAGATGTAATCGTGAGAGCCTATTTTATTTGTTTGTCAGAACCAAGCACTGCTCTCTCTTCCTCCTTCTGGGTAGGTGGGAGTGCTGTCACAATAGCCAGGTCTAATGTTTCCAGGATGGATCCAAACTATAAAATGCTCAACTCTCAACATGTTTCTGCTCCTGGGCAAGGAGAGATCTCTGATTCTGAGATCAACAACAGGGGCCTGGTTTCACTTAAGAACAGCTAGTTGGGTAACACATGTAGTATACTGTTAGAATCATGAATGTGCCATTGTTGAATACTTTCCTCTGTTGCAAAACGAATGCAAGGACAAGGATGAGCAAGAGGATCCCCAAACATCTAATTCGCTTCTCTTACTAATGCAGTGGTTGTCTTTCCGCTGGGGTGTATGGATACTGAGCATTCTATCATGAGAACGCTGAACATTCTCCAAAAAGAAAACTGAACATTCTCTAAAAAGAAAACTGAACATTCTCCAAAAAGAAAACTGAACATTCTCTAAAAAGAACACTGAACATTCTACTAAAAAGAATACTGACCATTCTCCAAAAAGAACACTTAGCATTCGACTGTGCAGAAATGTTCCATCTAAGTCTAATGTTGACAGAGTGTGTACGATGATTGATCACCAATCTTCCCTTGTTGTGTTTCACCTGCCTGTTCTAAAAGGTAGTCATGCTAAAAGCTAATTAAAAAAAATCAATTAATAATGTCCTGTTCATTCTGTCCAGATGTTTGAAAAGGCCGATTGGCAAAGTTAGAATTTCATCTTCACCACCTTTGACTGACGGATAAGGAAATTCTTCTAACTGCAAACTTATGCTGAGAAAGCTGTGATTTTATTAGTTTCAAATTTTGCAAGAGTAAAAATTATTAGCCAGAGTGGTGTCTATTTTAGTGTCCAACTTTGCTTTACTTGAGCTCCCATAATCTTTATTTTGATTCCTTCTCATGCCACTCTGGGGGTCGCTTCAGGTCCTGGGTTTGAATCCTGACCATGGGCCTCTCTGTGTGGAGTTTGCATGTTCTGCATGTGTCTCAGCTTCCTCCTCTGTTTAGCCACATGACCACATCCAGTCACTGAAAACAAAAAAACAGACCATTTTTTTGTTTCCATCTTCTAGTGATTTTATTTTTTCTTATTCAAAACAAAAAATAAAAGTCAAATCTTTTTTTTAAATTTCACTCCTCCCTTTAGCTACAAAAAAAAAAGAAAACACCCTCTATTTAAATTTTGGCTTTTGTACTTTAAAACAACATATCAAATAACCAGTCATTTATCGTTTGTGTTGTTAAAGATTAAATGTACAGTATGTATCCTAACTGCTTTAGTTTGTGAGGAGTATATAGTTGGGGCCCTTTATCACATTCTTTCTATGGGTTTTTAGCAGTGTTACCAGTTCCTTCCATGGTCTAATTTAAATATATGTTGGGGGCTCGAAGCTAATAAATTCTCCAATATTTAACATTAATTAAAACAGTTTAAAGCTTCACCTCAATCAGCTGAAACAATAGAATAAAATGCACACTGATGCATCAGAACAAACAATCTTATAATCTAATAGATGATAATATATTATTCACAGGGACCCTTTTTCAAGAACGAGTACCTTTGATAATTTAAGTACTTTTAGTTGATAATACTTAAATGAGATTTAAAAGGCGGTATTTTAACAGTATCTGAGTATTCTTACATTAATATGAATATGAATGAGTATGAATACCTTTTGTAACATAAATGATCTGAGTACCCTGATTAAAGCACATACACTCAATATACATTCAAACGAATCAACTGTTCCTTGTAGACTACTTAGTGACACACATCTCCATCTAGTGGACAAGAGAACACACAGTGGACAAATTCTCAGCCTCATGAGGTAGTTTGAACTTCCCCTTGAAGCATTCAGCAGTATCCTTTTACACAGGAAACTTCCTGAACCAGATGGATTTCTTTGGTTTTTGTTGCTGTGGTTTGGGCGAACCCAGCAGAATGACCAGAGGAAGTTTGACCTCTGGGTCTCTGGACAGAGGAACATCAAGAGTGACCTGTAACAAAAGAAAAACTCTTTTAACTCATGCATGCTAAGTTTAATATACTTGATCAAACTAATCAAGTTTTTATTGTTAAAAAGCATGATAATATTGAGACTATGATAAAATAATCTTTAATTGAAATCTTCTTTCCCCACGTCTACAGTTGTATTTCTCTGCCCTGGCACTTTGTCACTCCACCAGTGCTTACTGAAAATACAAGCCTAAACCCTTTTGAGCTGATGGTAGTACATAACAGGTTGGGCTGTAATGTGACACCTTTCCTACATGCGTCTCACTAGTGAGTAGACAGCCATGAGGCCTGTCCCCTTCAACCCCTCCTCCCTGTGTCTCTCGCCACAACACAGCCACTGTGTGGCGCCCTTGTCATTTTGCATGCTGCTTTTTAGCTCGACAAAAACTGTACAGATGTGTTCCACCCTATATCCAAGGCAAGTGTATTTCCCCAAGAATCATCAGTGGCATCTTAAAATGTATTCAGAAGGAAGTTTTCATGCAGCCACGTGCCATTTTATGCAAAATAAGAAAACTAAAACCAGATCTCATGTTTAGGGTGTCAGCATTTGCTTCATATTTCATGAGGATATTTTTACCTCAGCCAAGGAGGTAATGTTTTTGCTGGAATTAGTTTGTCTGTCACTTGGTAGAAGGGCATGCAAGGAGGTAAGAATGCATTACATTTTGGAGTGTTTATGTCAATTACACATAACCTACTTGATGAATTGCCATGAGATTAAGTGGAAGTGTGGGGCATGTGCCACGAAAGAAATCATTACGTTTTGGAGCGGATCCGGATTAAGGGACGGTCAAACTAATATCGATACCTAGTGATTCCAAAATCTAGGGTGAGGTTTTACTTTTAAGGAGTCATATCATAAGTGTCAAAGTATGATGGGACTATTGATTGAGAGACATTATTTTTCCATTACACTGTGTCTGTCACCACCTTGAGTCTGTACTCGAGCTTCATCATGCAGCAGTTGAAGAAGGTAGGGGGACGCTGTGGAGGGACACTCAGAACTTTGGTTATGGTCTGACTGGTCTCAGCTGGAACAGAGTCTCCTTCCCCAAATAGGACGTCATTTGTGTGCACTCTCCTCTTTGAATGAGCAGCAAAGGTTTGCTTCTCACACAGGTAGAATTTGGGTGTTATCGCACGAGCAGAGTCATTTATTACTTCTACAGAGACTCCCATTGCCTCACCTATATGTAGAAGAAAAAAAACATAATTAACGTTTCTGCCGAGGACATTCAGAAAAATATATTCTCAGTGAAATCACTTTACCTTGCTTCACTCCCATTTTTTCCGAGGTAACATGCATTGTCACTTTTTCAGAGCCATAAAATGAAATCCGGCTCACATATTGCCGCTCCTACCAAAGGACGACTTAAGCTGTCAGGAAGTCAAATCTCTAAACACCAGTTTTGAGCAAGCATTACCTGCATAACTGATTATTAAAATGTTTGATAATGATAAGCTAAGCGATGACACACAAGTGGAAACTAAGATTCAAGCATAAAGGAAAATCAATGCCGTACCTTAAGTCCGATGATTATCATTTCTGACCTGGAGGCAAAGGGGAACTCAGACTTGGTCAGAAAAGGGAACTCAGTCTTGGTTTTGTGGACAAGCCAGATTGACTGAGTCAGATGTGCTCGCAAACTATATGTGATTTTGCCCCACTTCCCCTCATAAGATGAAGGCATATCCCTACAGGGAAAGAAACCAGATGAACAAGCATTTCATTTATTTCACCAGCTGGTAAGGAATTGTCTAAGATGAATTTAAATTCCACAGAGAGGGTTAGGTTAGATGAATACACGCACGTATTTGGAATCGCAAAGGTGAATGGATACACATTTCTCCCAGGGCTGATGATTTCTGAACCTTGTAAAAAGAAATGTACAGTTTACATCAGCTTGAAGCCATTTCATTCTTTCTTTATTTAGGTGCAAGAGAGAGAGAGAGAAAATACTGACCGTCTCCTTTGTTTTTATCCTGGAGAATAATATGTTCAAAATAGAAGTACTTCTTCTTGTCGCTGTGAACCACTGTGGATTGTCCTTCTTGTTCATACCATGTGACCTCAGCTTTTCCTTTGGCTTTGACCAAAAAACTCTGCACTTTGGTTTCCTTGGTGGTTACCACGGTAACCCTTCCTGAGAGGATGTCCCCAGGAGAGAAGGTGCCACGTTCATTCACCTTGTTGTAATCCACTGAGAGATGTTTAACAGTCATGATAAGACTACATCAAACAACCCTCCCAAAGGTTGTGAAGTGAAGGCACGAGGACTTTCATGCAAAACAAATCCTGTTAATATCAGGAGCAGGTTTGAATTGATCCACAGTGGTACTGAAGTAGGGGCAAGGCTGGCATATGCACTCAAGCAGCGGACTTCTCCAGAACCTGTATCTGTGTCACACATGGTCACATGATCAAGAGCTGCAGGTGTCACTTTCACAAAGGAAACTCTATCCAGCAGCCTTGCAGGTTAAATTAGGCCAGATAAAATGAGATGGACATTATGGATGCAAGACAAAAGATGTGTGTGTGTGTGCAAACTGATATTCCTCAATGAATATTGAAAACATTCATACAGAACTTTCACAATACTGATGATTCCTGCAGGCATAAAACATGCTTGAGGCATTTAGAGCATATTGCCCAGACGATAGTTTGGAATTCATAAAAGAACAGGGAGTTATATTTCACGACTTCATGACTTCTTTCCAAAACTGTATTATCTGTTCTCATCCCTGATTCCTACGTATGACATAGGAGATTTGTGCAAATCTGTCAATAATGTTTTGATTCAAAATGCTGCCCTCGAGGTTCTCATTGTAAAACAAAGTAAAAAAATAAATAAATCATGGATCCACCTCTTTATGCAGATCTACTCCAGATCAAAATGCAATAGTTTCCTCTTGAGGACAATGCCCACTCATCCAGCATGTTTCATGCTAATCAAGTAGTTTAAGCATAATTGACAAAACAGTCAAAAAGTCTTACAACGTTCAAAACAGTGGAAAACAATTCCTCAATTTGCCCCTTTATCTTGACCCATTGGATCTGTTCTTCCTTGTTATACACCCTTTGACCAAGTCTCGTGAAAAATGGCCACATGTCAAAAGAAAGTGAACAAACAAATCCTGGCTGTGCATCTGGATTGTCTGCAAAATTTCATGGGTTCTTCCCTAACAAATGCACAACCTTACCACCAAGCTTCCAAACCGAGAGGAAGGGGGCATGTGGTTGGTCAGTAAGGGGTCAATGACTAGTGACAACATCACTGTCATGTCATGAAAAAAAAAGACATTTCAAAGAGACACAAAATTACAGAGGAGGATTAGAGCCACATGATTTTTTTTTTGTTATAGTTCTTACTTTAAAGTCAGAATTCTGTTTTGACATATTTAATGAAGATGTGTTCCATAATTATATAATAACACTTTGGGGCTCTTTAAGAAATGTTTTCAGTTATTATTGGCAATGACCACAACTACTCACTAGAAGATTTATTCATGTTATATACATACAATACATAAATAATAGTTTGCTTCAGCAGTTAAACACTTTCTTGTGCCATGATGCAGCTGCAACGTGATGTTTAATCTAAGTGGAACATGAGGGATTAAAATTGTTCATAGGCCTTGAGGAGGAACTGCTCCATGCACAATTTGTAGAAATCACTTTGTGGCTCAAGGCCTTTTACATGTGTAAAAATGGGATGACATGTTGTGATGGGGAGTTAGAAAGAAGCGAGGCTACCAGACCTCTGTAGCACAATCTTTATCTATGCTCAAGGCTTGCGGTTCATAGCTACTGGCGCTCTCACAACCAAGCTATTAACAGTTGGGTTCTTCTGCAATAGTTTTGATATACATGTTTTGATATATATTTTTGCACTGGAGTGGCATCTTTAAAGTAAAGTCTGATATTGGCCAGAATCATAAAAGGAGGGGGTACATTGCATGTGCTCCATAGGCAGGTGGAGGATCCGCATCTTTGTGAGCTGCCTGTTGTTGGGATGTCGTGCTCCAGGCTGTTTGGTTTGGGCTTCCAAACACTTCAAATCCAAATCCAGCAGAATCAGGTGGTTGTTCCTCAGCAGAGGCAGGTAGGACGACTATCGGGAGTGTGATCTCAGCATCTGAAGCCCTTCAGTACCTGGAACACAATTATTAAAAATCTATAAACAGTATATGAATAAAATAATGGATCATTATCTAATAGGATGTTCTTAATACATTACCATTTTGTTTTGGTTCTCTTGAGATATGATGTCTGACATCATAATAAATCCCAACAGCCTTCACAGTTTCGTCCTTGGTTTCAGCCCAGCAAACTTCAGCTATTCCTTGTCCAATCCTCCACGATGATCCTTCCATTTATGGTATCTCCATTTGTGAAAGTGTTTTTGTTGTTGATGGCATCGTATTCAATTGAGAATTGTTTTATTGTCATATTCCACAGAGAAATACAAGACAATTGAGACACCAATACAAAACTCGAGCCGGATATCTGCCTCGTGATGTTTACATAAAACAACCAAATCTTGTTGAACTGGATTTCATGCATACGCCCATATTTTACGATCATGTCAAAAAAAAAATTCTATTCACTGTAAATTGCACATGTGCTGTTTGAAACAATGGAAATTTTAGGCAAGGAAGATGAATGGCCTGAAACATTCACAGTAATGGAATAAATGAGTAAGGAAGTAAGTAAGGAGATAAGAGAATAAATAAATAAAATCTTTTTCACCAGACCTCTGTAGCACAATCTTCGTCTATGCTCAAGGCTTGCAGCTCGTAGCTACTGGCGTTCACACAACCAAACTATTGACAGTCAAGAAGGAAGTATCCACGGAATAAAAAATATGATATCGTTGGTTCTTCTGCAACAGTTTTGATATGTTGCAACTGCTCCTCCTGAGTCTGAAAATGTTTTAGGAGTGCACTGGAGAGGCATCTTTAAAGTGAACTCTGATATAGGTCAGAATCATAAAAAGGGGGGTACATTCTATGTTCTCCATAGGTGGGTGGGGGACCCACAGCTTGAGGTGCTGCTTGTTGTTGGGATGTCGTGCTCCAGGCTGTTTGGTTTGGGCTTCCAAATGCTTCAAATCCAAATCCAGCAGAATCAGGTGGTTGTTTCTTAGCAGAGGCAGGTAGGACGACTATCGGGAGTTTGATCTCAGGATCTGAAGCCCATTTGACATCCAGACGGATCTGTGGACAGCATTGTTGATGTCATATTGTTCCATTTTCTTCTTTTTATCAAACAGTATTATTATCAACATTATTCATTCATTTGTGCAGAACCCAGTACTTTGGCAAACACCATGAACAATGAAAAAGGAATGTCTCCTGAAAATATACTGAGCAACTTTAAAACATATAATTTTAAGAACCCAATATTTTCCTTTCACTTGCCCTAATCTATTGAAACAAACAAACATGTGATACATAGAAATGACTTTTTTAAGTACTCAAAACCAAAACATGTTAAATTATGCATAACCATTCGTCATAACATAGCCATAACAGTCATTGGTGCATTTCAGAGTAAACAATGGTGTCGATGTGATTTTTTTGTGTGCATGATTGCACACACCTGGCCAAGGCAATAAAAAACCTCCTATCCTCCTAACCTCCTCCTCCTATCCTTGGCCAGCATATTCACCAGATCTCAAACCAATAGAGCATCTGTGGGATGTTATGGATCGCTGGGTGAGACGGAGAGATCCTGCTGCAGCAACACATGAGCAACTTGTCACAGCACTGCAGGAAGAATGGCATGTCATCCTACAAGTCCAGATTAACCGTCTTATCCATTCCATGCACAAGAGGTGAGAAGCAGCGATAACTGCTGGAGGTGGTCACTGACTGTTGTTGTTCTCTGTATCACCATCAACACCTTTTGACTTGTAAACACGAAGGCAATAACCAATAATTTGTACAAAACTGATTTTTCTCTATGGTTAAAGTGTATAAATCTGTGTCAACCATAACTTGCCTTTGATATTTAATATGAACAGGACTGCATGAAATCCTATAAAATTATGCATTTTTACTGTTGCTCAGTATATTTGTATAAAAAAAATGTATTAATCTAGTTTAAGTGATTAAAACGTTCTTACATTTCTCCTTTTGTTGCCAGAAATCCTCTCTGGTTTACTTAAGTTCCTTTTAGTTTTTGCACGATCATTTCTTTAAAAGTTGTTGTTGTTTGGTATATTGTACATCATATAGCATATAGTAGAAAGGCTAAACCTTCCACTGTTTATAATATCTGCATTTAATTTCTATGTCACCAGTAACTTAAAAAGGAAACTGCGTTTATTGACTAAAATTACAAGGAACATAGAAAATCCCATCCAAATCTCAGTAGTAGCTATTCTAACAAACAGTACTCAAGCATATGAACAGAACAACATCTCAGAAAGAGGAAATGCAGGATTACAATCTTTTTAACCATAATATAGTGGAGTTTACCTTCAGCCTGTACTCCCGCTTGAGGATGGAGCAGTTCAAGATGGAGGGAGGTAGTTCTCTGGGGATAGTGATGACTTTGGTGGCAATGTCTTCATTGGAGGATGGAACAGCCTCAATTGTCCCCCTTAGAACCTCAGTTGTGCAAACTTTTCGTTTACCCTGAGCGAAGTAACTCTTCTTCTCGTACAGCATGAATTTGGGCTTCACTGGACGAGTTGAGTTGTTGCTGATATCAAGCATGACTTTGACATCCTGGCCTGTAAAGTGGAGAAAGTTTGCAGTTTGTTCCACTTTTGTTAAGCCTTGGGAGGTAATAACAGCCTCAGGTCCAGTTTGAACACACCGAAGGGGTCACAGAGAAGGGAATTCTTTCTGAATTTTCTCTGAATTCCCTTCAGACAGGCATTGCGCAATGCCTGTCTGAAAGTGGCTTTCCCTGTTCCCATTCCTGAAGGCTCTCTTTTTATCATTAGCCCCATTCAGACAGCGTTTTCATTCCAGGCCTGATGCGCCTTTACTCTGCCCTGACGAAGAAGGGCACTGAATAGAGCACATACCTCTGCCAAGCCCCAACAGTCCTTTAAATTAAATTAAACCTGAGTCTAAATTGCAACAAGATATGCTTATATACCATTAACACTGCTGCCCTCAAGGTTCTGTGAAAGTAATTAAAGTGATTTCAGATCTACTCTAAAATTGAATGGTTCCATTTTTGGCCCATGTCCCACCCTTCTGACCAGTCTGATGGTAATCCATCCAGTAGTTTGCAGGTATGTGTAATAAAAAATTTTTTTTAAAAGAATGATCCTCAAATGATGAATATAAAATTCCAATTATAATAAAAGACAAAAAATCAATTTAAAAATGAAATAAAATAATGGATGAAAAGAAGAATGGCCTATATAATAATTTATCTGCCTATTTGGTTGTTTATAGATCCCAGTGATTTAAGCTTGTGGATCAACCTTAACTCATGACTGGACCATGAAGATATTGAACCTGTTATGCAAAATGTGTTTTGTCAGCCCTTTTACCTTTCCACGTAATTCACCCTTTGCACATTGTTACAATCATGCTGTCAACTTCACAGATGGTAATCTAGCTGCCTTTCTAGAGATTTCACCTATTGAAAGAATGGCTGTAGCTTTAACGTCATCTCCCTATCATGATTCACATACACCAATCAATATTAAGATGTAGAGGATTCCCTCTGCCAGGATAGATTATTACCTTGCTGGTATCCCATCCGCTTGGTGTAAACATTCAGTGAAACTGCTCCAGAGCCAAAAACCTTGATGGGTTTCTTCTTACTACGATACTGAGGGTCCTAGAAGAACAGCCCCCCAATTGAGACACCACAGTTAAATAATTGTCCCTTCTGCTGACACAAGATTCATTATTACATTGCTGCATTTTTAGATATTAATGATTTCTTACCATAAGTCCAGGAATATCCATGTATGCTTTGGACACAAAGGTGAAGTGGGTTTTGGCGTTTTTTGTTAGCTTCATTGATTGTTTCAGCTCTGCCTTCAATTTATGAACAACCTTGCCTGTAGAATCTTTGAAAGATGATGGCATTTTTCTGCAAGTGCAATAATAGAAATGTATTTAATTGTAGTAAGAAATAAAATCGATCAAAATGAATATTAGGTAAAGGATAGGAACCTGTCAGGAATCTTGAAGGAAAGAGGAAACACATGTCTTCCTCTGCCAAGGACTTCAGTTCCTGGAACACAATTATTATAAATCGTTAAACAGTATGTGAATAATGGCTCGTTATCTAATTAGCTCCAGTGTATGTTCTTGTTTAATACGTTACCATCATGTTTTGCCTCTCTCAAGATATGATGTTTGACATCATAATATTTCTCGACAGCCTTATACACATAATGATGATATTGTCCATAATTTTCACTCCAGCAAACTTCAGCTCTTCCTTGTCCAATGAAACTAAGCAAATTGATTGTAGTTTCCTTAGAAACCTCCACGATGATTCTTCCATTTATGGTATCTCCATTTGTGAATGTGTTTTTGTTGTTGATGGCATCGTATTCAATTGAGAAATGTGTGATTGTCATTTTTCCACAGAGAAATACACGGTGAAAAATCTGTTCGTACACTGAGTACACTCAAGCCTCGTCACTCTGAACAGCTGCCTGGTGAAGTTTAAATGGTTTCTCAAGCATCCAAATCTTGTTGAACTGGTTTTTCATGCCTGAGCCCACAGATAAGAAAGCCACTAACCCACTGTGTGTGCACATGTGTGGGAAACCATTCACCATAGTCTCATAATAAAAGGGAAAAACATCAACTTAAATTACAACTGATTGGTCAAAGTCATAGTCAAAGCAATTGAACACACTTCAGTTGAGAACAAGCATGCTCTGTTGGTGACCACCTCAATGAGTGGAGTTATATCTATTACTTTGAATGTGTTGGCGTGGCACATGACACATTTTGCGATCATGTCAAAAACAATTCCATTCACTGTAAATTGCGCATGTGCTGTTTGACACAATGGATATTTTAGTCAAGGAAGTTGAATGGCCTAAAACATTCCAGTAATGGAATACATGGGTAAGGAAGTAAGGAGATAAGAAAATAAATGAATAAAAGCTTTTTCACCAATTCTTGCATTTGCAAAAACACTTTACAATAACTCAATGTTGTTGACGACACAAAAGATTTGCTCATTTATTTCATCATTCTGATATGTAAACATGACTATATCTGTAATTACCTCCAGCTGAGAAAAGCAGCTTACTCAGGAGAACAACAAGGGTTTTTTTTTTCCTTTATTACAAGGAAGTAGTTTATATAAGGAAATGAAAGTCATTACACAAATCTGAATTTTATGCAGATTAGTCAGAGATATGCTGGTGATTAAATTATTTGGGATGCATTATAGCAGGAATACTCCAACAATTAAGTATTGCAATTGCACTTCTATATAATTTTGGGGATCTGAAAAAGATGAATTTATAAAAAAAAGAATGATCAGAGTCATTTTAGCAGAGGCTGAGATATCCTGACTTTCAGTAGTAGTGTGAGTCACCGGAGGAATTCACAGCTTTGTTAACAAGAGTGATCTGAAGATGACTTTTACCCCAACCCCCCACAAAAACATTCTACAACAAACTCATCATGACATATCACACAGTGGAATAGAAAGAGCATTAAATATTGACATACGCGATCACATAAAATCATCTGAAAGTCACACTGAAATCAACTAAACTCACCATGTTTAGTTCAAGTTCAAGTTCATATTCACACTAGATTTTGAGGCAATGATTGGACCAGCATGTATTGCAAAGACACAAACTAACATGTTTTCTTATTTGTTATATTTGGTGAGCCTAGAGTAGTGTATCATGTTTTGCATGTATGCTATGGAAAAGATGACCAACCTTATGAGTCATCTTAAAATCATCTTTCCATGGATATCGCAAAAAATAAATTAGAATTGATATATTAAAGGGCAGAACTATTCATCATAGTTAAATTAAATGCAAAGGTTTGTAAAGTAAGAATGTACAGATTGTGAGATTTGCTTTGGATAAAATTACCATACTTCAGTCACTTAAAACATGTTTCCATGGAAACCACACAAAATAAAATGAGTACCAAATCCAAAATATCAGAAGACACAACTACATATTATAGTTATTATATGTGTAAAGTTTGGTAAGGCTAGAATGTATAATTTGCCAGTTATTCTCTGGACAAGACGACCACCCTTCAGATTAATCTTAAAAACCACATTAACATGGAAACAACACAAAATAAAATTTGTAGAAAATTCAATATATCAAAAGGTACAACTATTTATTATGGTTAATATATGTGTAAAGATTGGTGAGGCTAGTAGGTATAGCTCACGAGATATGCTCCAGATAAAAAAAATGACAAGAGCGCTCAGAGAGCGCAAACCTCCACCAAGGCCTAATAATCCATGACATAATTGTCATGGCCTGTGTCAACCAAAGCATTTTTCCCTGAGGCTAGCATATTTGTTTAATTACTTGCAATGGGAGCACCGCGTATTTATACTATGCTAAAAAATGCCAGTAGCGTGACGAGGCGCTGAGCATCTTTTCTGTGCTGAGCGCTACACATTTTGGCTGTTTTGGGTTTTTTTTTGTGGTAGCCGAGAGTTGAAAAATGTGGCATTCATCACTGTCACTTATTACCCAGCCATCAAATCACAGCGGAAGAGGGGTGAGACCCACATAGACCTGCGGTCCGTCCTCTCTCCCTACTTCCTCCAGCCTTCCCTTGATCCAGAGCCAGGGCCATAACAAATACTCTACCTTGTGCTGCCATTTTTACACTCAGTATTAACAAACTATATGCAAATTTAAGTACTTGACACACAAATTACTTCAAATTATTCTGTATCATAGAAACCAAAGCGCCTCAGCTGAAGAGCGATGCGCCTCCAAAGCACTCTCATGCGCTCCCAGCTGGGCATTTTCAGCTTGGAAAAAAGGCTTTGGTGGACACAGGCCTTTATTCCAGCAGTACCAGTCTCATCTCTCTCCGGATCATCACCAACATTTAATCACCTCTAGGATATGCTAGGGTCCATCTTTGGTGAAAATTTCATGCAAATCCATCCATTAGTTTTTACATAATCCTGCTAACAAACAAACAAACCGAACAGATCACATAACCTCCTGGTGGAGGTAATTATGGACAGACAAAATGGCGATGGGACTGGGTTAATCAAACTAATTAATCTAGTCAGAGGTCTATTGTGTTGAACAGTAGATGCAGAGGACAAGACCACTGCCTAGCTATGGACAGTAGAATGTGTCCAAGTATCTTCATAGTCCCATCATTAAAACTTATTGCCAAAATCTGTCAAAGGAGGGTACGCTTCGTATGCTCCATACGGAGGTGGGAGATCCGGATGACTGGGTGCTGCTGGTGGTTGCGGTGGTGCAAAGCCCCATGCTTGTGTGTTTGTGTCACCAAATGCTCCAAAGTCAGAAGCAGCGGGTGGAGGTGCTACAGCAACCTGAGGGCCCGGCAGGATGACTAGGGGAAATTTGATCTCTGGGTCTGAAGCATATTTGACATCAAGGTAGACCTGTGGAAAACATTGCTGATGTTATACCTCATTTTCTATTTACTTTTTTACATCAACAGAATTATACTGCAGTATTGAATACAGTAGCAAATATTCAATGCATAACTGACTCCTTTGGTAAACAGCATGAACACTGAGAGAGAGGAATGGGAGTGGCATGGTGCACACAAATCATGATATACTGTATATAGAAGACAAAACACTGACTGATTTTTTAAAATATCCAGCTGCTAAACTAGGAGACCAAGTAAGTAGACATAAGAATGTTGCTTCCCTTTTCATTTTTGATTACTCTGCTACATAATTCAGACATTAAATGGTTAAAAACAAGTGAGCACCAGCTCAGGTTCTGATGCCCCATTCTTCCACCAGGTTCTAAAGAAGTCCATGCAGCGTAATCATCCTCGAAGGTTGAACCTGAAGCAACTGGATGTCTATTTAATGTTTGACGACGTTTTACTTCGTCTGAACTGAACTCAGAACTGGAGAAGCCTCTTGGATGAGAGGTGAAACTTCTTCAGACCCTAAATAGAAGTCCAGTTGCTTCTGATTAAACCGTCACGGATGACCATGACCTGGAGGAATGATAATCTATACAAGCATCTAGCATAATCCTGCTAACAAACAAGCCACCCAACTAACAATCAGACAAATGGACACAGCTGAAAACAATACCTACTTGGCAGAGGTGGAAAAAAAACCACATATCAATAATCCCTTTTCAGGAGACACGATCTTTTTGTGCACTAATGAGCAAGCGCACACGTCAATGTTGCCTGTCTCCTGGTCATATATAGATGCTTACCCTCAGTCTATACTCCACTTTAATGATACCACAGTTGAGGATAGAGGGCTCTGCATCATGGGGGATAGTGATGACTCTGGTGAATTTTTCTTGAGAAGATGAAGGGATGGGCTCTCCAACTTCTTTTAAGAGGTCTTTAGTATTCAATCTTCTCTTCCCCCTTGCAAAGAAGCTATGCTTTGAGTACACAGTGTACTTGGGCTTGATCTCACGAGATGAGTTGTTCTGAATGCAGGCCATAACCTTTAATCCCTCGCCTGCAAAACAGACAACAAATGTCAAACGACCCTCACTATGAGACGAATACGTGTTAGATCACTGTAACGGCTCTCACCTTGGAAGAAACCAGTTTTTTCCAGATTCGCATCCATGGATACTGATCCTGAGGTGAATACTTTCATTTTCTTATCCATAGAGTCATGCTGTGGCGTCTGAAAGAAGACCAGATTAATTCATGCAATACAACAACGTCCACATCCAGTGTCAACTATGTTAAAGGGCCCCATTCAAAAGGTGTGCTCCTGAACTAACCATTAGATTATGCCTCTGTCAGGGAGACACAAAAATGTTTCAATGTCAACACACAGCAACAATGTTCTTTCACCAACACTGAGCAGGTTGCTTGCATTTTAAAGCTGTGTTTATTCAGCGTGGCATTACTGAATGCAACAACTCAGTTGGCAGTTGCAAATATGAAAGAAGGACAGCATCTCAACTGTTAAATTAATTAATATTAATAAATTAATAAATTAATTAAAACCCCATTCAGATCTTTTCCCTGTTGGAATGACGGGAATGAAGATGTAACTCAGCACATACCATAAGCCCAAAGTCAATGCTCAGGTCTGGTTTTCCTACAAAGTTGATCTTAGTAGAATCTTTCTGGTCCAACCTCATTGACCTGCCCAGCTTGGTTTCCAGCAAGTAGACAATTTTACCAACAGAGCCTTTGAAGGAGGACGGCATACTCCTGGAGCAAAACAGCAGCAGGCCAGAAGAATTTAAGAAACAGAATTTTTTTATGTATTGAGAATTTCCCCACTGTGGGACTAATAAAGGAATATCTTATCTTATCTCTCCCTTATATCTGGATGCAAGCAATCAAAGGAATATGAAAACATACAGCACGTCTATAAAATAGCACAACCTTTGACTCTTCTAAATGACTTAATTAAACATATCCAATCCAAAATCTGAGGTTGATTTAGTAAGACTTTTTATAGAAGTAGTATCCTTTAATTATTAGAATAAATTAATCTGGAGTCTGGGTCTGTCCAACTTATTGTGGAACCATTAAAAGAATGATTTCTTACCTATGAGGGACCTGAAAAGTGAATGGGTAAACATGGCATCCTGGGGCAACAACACTGCTGTCTGAAAGGCAACAAAGAAATTGTTGGCATAAAGAAGTTAGAAATTGTCATCTTTGAACTCGGCCTCTGGACGGAAGAACTTTGAAATACGTACATGTTTCTCCATTCAGCTTTGTCAGTAGTGTTTCATTGTCATCTCCTGCAGAAAGGTCAACACATTGAATTAACAATTAAAATGTGTTACTTGAGCTATACAATTAGAACAGAAGATGTCAGAAAATAGTGAAATGGGCCCATCACAACTTCTGTAAGCCCAAGGTGAGGTTCAAAACCCCCAGAAATTCAGTTTACTATGTCATTTGATCGAGACTGATCTTTTCAGATCTGATCCTTTATTGATGGATTTGATGGTCATATTTTGACAATATGATCATGCCAAAGTTGGCATTTTACAAAATTGTTTTCTCCAAAATAACTAACGTTAATAGTAACTAAATTGTTGTTTTGTCTGGTGAAATACAGGATGAATTCAAATATATTGGGACATCAGGTCATTTGGGACCCCATAAAACAACAGAATTTATTGGTGCCTAACCTTGCAGTCGATGCACATAACTAAATTCACAGTTAAGTGAAAATTATCATTACTGTATTGTATGTATTATATTTAATGTGTGTGGGGGGGGGGGTATGGGACATGCTTTTCTATATGCTGTAATATAGCATTACCTGTTTTAAGTTCATTTGTTACATTCTGTATTTTGGGGGGGGGCAAGGTGTGTTATGTAGCCTATTGTGTTTTCTGCACCCCTGTTTAAAATTCAGTAAATATGAAAATTAAGAACTTTCATTTTCTACGCTTTTTTTGATGTACACAATGTGCAAGATATATCTAACTGTGTGTCTTTTCTCAAAGCTATAAAGCCGATGGTGAACAATACAGACACGCGCATGGATATTGATCGCATTCACCCTACGTTGGCCCCTCGGTGTAGAATGTGACCCCTCCCACCAAACTTCCTGAAAAATTTGTTCAGCGTGTTTTTCTTAAATCCTGCAAACACGCAGCCGACAAACAAACGCTTACTAATAAATCATACACAAGCTCCTACGTCCCCAACATGGCTTCACCCTACAGCTGGAACAATGCACTGAAAATCCATTTTACTTTTGTGCGTAATTGTGCATGCAGACATGCAGATCACCATCCATCACCATCCCGTCACCTCTTCCATTGCAACTAGTCAGCTTAACATAAACACCGTTAAGTGACATCTCTTCGTCGATTCGGAGAACTTTATTTTCTTAACTTTATACTATTTTCAGTAGTGCATTTAATTGACGCACTTACCATTGTGCTTTTTGTTTCGAATAAAGTAATGTTTGATGCTGAAGTATTTCTCCTTGGAGTGGTACACGACAGTAGTTTGACCGTGCCTCTCGGTCCAAATCACCTCGGCTTTCCCCTTGAATTTAATTTCCAGGGTGTCTATTTGGCAGTCTTTAGCCACTTCCAGCGTGACCTGGCCCGAAACGTAGTCCCCATTGGTAAAGGTGTTATTAGCATTAATTGGATTATAGGTGACTTTGAGGCTCTTTACGGTGCTCAACATGGTGCGTGGTCTTCACGGAGACTTCTGCAGGACGCGCTATGGGTGTGCCCCAGTTTTGAGAGGTTGTATTTCCGTGTTTGTGTTTTCAAAGGATCACCGAAAGAAAGAAAAAAAAGAATGAATCCCCACGATAACTTGTAGGTGGGGTGTGGGTCAAGCAAAGAAGCCTGTTGATGCAGACCCGGGTAGAGAGGGGCGGATCGTGAAATATGTTTTATGACTTTATTATTTTTTAATTGATTATTACGCAACTGTTCTTTATTGCTAGAACACATCTGTGTTAATAGATACTATAGTATTTGTAAATCTAATAGGCCTACAACAGATGCCGAAGAGAGTAACATCAATTATGTTACATTATTATATTGCTTTAATGGCTAATAGTAAAAAAAAAAAAAATTGGTTGATTTTTGAGTTTCGTTCTCAAAGTGTCAAATACTCAAAATTCTTTCTCCAAGAACTCTGATGCCTAAAAACATCCCAACTCATCTAATAGGTTTGCTAAACTTAATTTCTTAGGATTCCTATAATTACTCCAAACGTTTTAGAAAAGGTTTTCTATGTCATCATTCTTGCCATTTTACCTTGATAACAGGGATTAAGAACAAAACTGTTTGATAATTTATGGCAGTTCTTTCTGATTTTGTGTTATATTTGTAAATCTAAACAACGCTTTGTCCTTCAAATCCATATTTGATCTTCTAGGACTTTCTTTCAAAATCAGCCAAGGAGGAGTACATCCCATATGTCTCATAGGATGGAGGGGAAGCAGAAGGACCTAATATTTGTACTTTATCACTGTTTATTTCACAGCTTTAATTACTGGTTAGCCCTCTTAACTAATCGTAATATATCAAAAAATCAGGCACATTCTGTCTCAAAAAGATGCAGAAAAATGAATCCATGCATTTGTTTCTTCCAGGTTGGATTATTGTAATTCCCTATTGTCAGGCTGTTCAAACAAGTCTCTAAAGAGTCTCCAGCTGATCCAGAATGCTGCTGCACGTGTTCTGACCAGAACTGGTATCAGAGATCATATCTCTCCTGTATTGGCCTCTCTGCATTGGCTCCCTGTAAAATCGAGAATAGAATTTAAAAACCCTCTCCTCACGTACAAAGCCCTTAATGGTCAGGCACCAACATATCTTCAGGAGCTCCTAGTACCCTACTACCCATCTAGAACATTACGCTCCCTAGATGCAGGGTTACTTGCAATCCCTAGAGTCTCCAAAAGTAGAACGGGAGCCAGAGCCTTCGGCTATCAGGCTCCTCTCCTGTGGAACCATCTTCCGGTCGGGAGGCAGACACCTTCTCTACTTTTAAGAGTAGGCTTAAAACTTTCCTTTTTGATCGAGCTTATAATTAAGGCTGGCTTAGGCTAGTCTTTAGCTATGCTGCGATAGGACTAGACTGCTGGGGGACTTCCTGTGATGCACTGAGCTTCTCTCTTTTCTTCTCCCCCCTCCTTTGCAAACTCATGTCTCATTAATTCATGTTACTAACCTGACTTCTTCTCTGGAGTCTTTTTGCTCCCTCATCCCGCAGGTCACTGTGGACCAATCTACTGCTGGGACCATGGTTGACACTCCCTGACATCATCAATCAATCATTTTAAAAAATAAAATAAAGGCAGTTTTTCATCGCCACTTTCGCCAAGTGCTTGCTCACGGTGGACTATTGGGTCTCTCCATTACGAAGAGTCGGTCTAGACCTGCTCTTTTTGTAAAGTGCCTTGATATAACTTTTGTTGTGATTTGGCGCTATATAAATAAATTGAATTGAATTGAATTGAATTAACTTTCATATTCAACTTTTTCATTCCCATTCCTGTCCAGTGAAAATACTATTTCCAAAAACATGGTGATTTATCTTTTTTTTCTTTTTTGTTAAACTAAACAATGAAGTGGTCCTTTAGGTGTTAAGAAAATTCTACTACATTTTTAATCAATCAACAAAAATGAAATATTTTGAATCCCATTTTGAAGAAGTGGTTAGCACTGTCGCCTCACAGCAGAGGAGAAAGAAGATGGTTCTATGTTGAAATCCATACTTGGGGCCTTTCTGTGCGGAGTGTGCATGTTCTCCCTGTGTGTGTTTGTATACAATAATATTATCATATTGTTCTGTATGAAGTAGTTAAAGTGAGCTCAACTTTAAACATCTGCAGCACTACTATTTATACCAAAACACTTTCTTTAATAGTAAAACACACACAAACACAGGGAACATTTTCCTGCATAATGAGTCCTTTTACTTGTAATACTTTAAGTACAATATACTTACTTTTACTGTTGCATATGCAGCATTTCTACTTGTAGTGGAGAATTTTCCCTATTCAGTATTAGTACTTTTACTGTCTCTTTTTACTTCTTCCACCACTGCTTAAATTTAGTCACTCCTCTGTCGAAACACTTCACTACCAGTTTATTAGACAATTAGCTGCATACCGCAAAAACAGAAAATTGTGACTCCGAAAAGTACAAAATGTTATTCCCATCATATGGTCTTTAGGTTTTCTATTGCTGAGCCATAATATCATAATCAATTGTTTAATCAAACAATCATTGAATGATTTTTGATTCATTTGTGTGCAGTAACACAATGGATTTCATGTAGTTGGACAACTGTTGTCATTCTCTTCCTGTCCACCAGATGCCCTCTGACATGTTCTCCTCTCCCAGTCATGCCACGCCCACATCCAGCCCCTCCCACCTGCAGTAAGTCGGTCTCAGTCACCTGACCTCTCCGCTCACCTGTTTTCACCTGTGAAACATACCATTACCATCCGTTCTTTATAGCTTTCACAATCTATTGTTTTCATTCTGAAATGACGCTGTCTGCCTCTGCCTCAGTCTGCATTCAGGTCCTGTGCCAGTTGATTGTATTCACTGGTCGTGACAGATGTAAATCCACAGAGCCACATTTGATGGCTGTTACACACAAAAAATTTCTGCAACCACCCTGACTGTCAGACTGTCTACCTTAAATAGACATGCAGCATTGTGCTGACTTTAGATGTAAAAAATGTTGGCATGTTTAACACAAATTAACATAAACATGAATGCATGGTAAAGTGACAGGAACCCTGTGCTTGTCTCACAGTGAACAATATATTCTGTGCTTTTTAAAAATGTCTATATGGGTCAATGCAAATCAGCAAGTTTGCGATGTCTCCTGAATGTCTTTTAAAAACTAATCATCCTTCAGTTCAAGTGCTTTCATTAACCAGTGCTTCACTGGAGATGATTCTTGTCTTATCTAAAATAAATATTACATTTTAATTATTGAGGCTACATTTGATTTGTTTCAACAACAGATGAGATCAACAGTTGATGATCTCTGCCTGTAGTGGGGATTATTTGCTGTTTTGGTGCATCGCTACCAATAAATACAGAAGAATCACTGACTATGGTGATTATGATTTATCTAACCCAGTTCATAGAAAACCACTAAAAACTTTAGAACATCAGCACTGTCCATGATTCAATCAACATTTCTCTGACACTGTCAACAAAGCCTGAGCAAGGTTCATTATGGTGGAATTTATTGGACTGCTGTGATTCTGAGCCATGTGGATACATGACTTTGTAAATCATTGTCATACCCATGCTGATTTATTCTGTTAAGATATCATCATATGAAGAATTATATCAACATCAGCTGATGTAAGTAAGTCAAATACAGAATAATACTGGACTTACCTTTATTACCAACAAAATACAAATCATACAGTTTAAGGTTTAACATTTGTCAGAAGATTGTTCAATCAGGTTGAAAGCAGGATTTATCAGTTGCTCTTTGTAATCACTTACAAATGTGCAGTAATCAAGAAATATGGGTGAATGTTGAGTTTTATTCCCAGAGCGTCAAACACTCAAAATTCTTTCTCCAGAATCTCTGATGATCAGAAATATCACAAATAATCCCATCTGTTTGCCAAACTTCACTTCTACTCCTGCGATTCTCTTCAGATTCTTAGAGTTAATAGATAAAAATGTTCAATGTCACTATTCTTGGTATTTTACCTGGATAACAGGTAAAAGGGATTAAGCACAAGATTGTTCAATATTTCATGGTAGTAATGCCTGATTTAGAGACATGTGTCATTCTGAATTTAAAGACCACTTTGCCCTCCTAATCTATATTTGGGCTTCTAGGACTTTCCATTAGTAGTCAAGGAGGGGTACATCCCATACGTCTCATAGGACGGAGGTGAAGCAGAAAGGCCTGAAGCTGTTGGGTTTTGTAGGAAGCTGTTTCCTCCTGGCATAAATGAGCTTGCAAATGCTTCAGATCCATAGGCAGAAAAAGCAGACGGATGCTTCTCCTCAGGCCACTGTAAAGCAGGCAGGATGACTATGGGGAACTTGATCTCGGGGTCTGCAGCATACTTGACATCCAGATAGACCTGCGATAGAGACATGGTCAACACTTTCCATAGCAATCATGACACCCTACACATAATATCGTTTAGAGGGAGAGATACACACCCTGAGCCTGTACTCCGCTTTGATGATGTCACAGTTTAAGATGGACGCACACGTGGTGGGAGGTATGGTGATGATCCTGGTGACAATCTGACTTGTAGAGGGTGGGACAGGATCACCCACCTCTTTCACAATCTGTTTGGTCTCAACTTTCCTCTTTTTCTTTGCAAAGTAACTGTACTTCTTATACAAACAATACTTGGGCTTAATATCCCGAGACGATTTGTTGTAAATTGAGACCATAACCTTTATGCCTTCTCCTGCAAAACAGAGTAGCACTCATTACATAATGGTATTAATGGTATAGGAACTGTCAAACATGCTCTCTTAAACATCATTATTTATATACTGGTTTGACACATGACAAATTAAGGTCACTTTATTATTCAAAGTTCATGTAGTGTCAGAATGTAATACACATATGCATGTATTTGGATCATTCTTGCTACATGTGTCATTTGTTGTTTTTTTTATCTTTAGGCATTAAAACATTTTCATCAGAAAATGAACTTTGAGCTACATATGGTTCAGCTGCATCTTTTACTGCAACCCTTTGTTAAGATAATCTGTGAAGTGAATGTTTAACTTAGGTGGAAGTGCACTCAGTAGAGGACATGCCTCCACAGAGGTCCAACAATTCCTTTAAATTAAACTTAACTGTAATCCATGATCCGCAAAAGTTTCTCGGGATCTCGCAAAAGTTTTTTGGGTTTTTTTCAACCTTGACATTTTTTTCCACCATGTCCCTTTTGGGGCTCCATCGGATCTACTCCAAAATTCAACTGCTTCTTTTTTTGGGACATGTCCCACTCTTCCACCAAGTTTTTTGAAAATACATCGAGTAGTTTATGCGTAATTAATTTTTAAAAAATACTGGAAAAAAAACCTATCTCTCAATATAAAAGAAACTAAACAAAAAATCATGGATCCACTCCTTTATCATCATCCACTCCAAAATTTGATGCTTTCTTCCTTTCTTGGCACATGGCCCACCCTTCCAGCCAGTTTCACAGTAATCCATGTACAGTAGCAGTTTATGTGCAATTGGCAAAATGGTCTTGCAATGTTTAAAAAAAGTATTAAAAATCCTGAATCTAACTCTTTATCCAATTTCCCTCCAATATTTAATGGGTTCGTCCCTGCCACATGCTCAACCCTCCCATCAAGTATAATGAGAATCTATGGAATATTATTTGTGTAATCTTGCTAAAAGACCAACAAACACAGGTGAATACATAATATGCTTTAAATTCAGATGACACATGATGTAAAATTACCTTGATGGAAGGCTGTTCGCTCAATATTTACATCCATGCTTACTGCTCCTGATGTAAAGAGATTCATTTTCTTCTCAATAGTGTTGCTCTGTGAAGTCTGCCAGGAAAATGACAAATTAGTAGATTTAATGTTACTTCTCGTTACCGCAACAGTGTCAAAGTCAAACAATGAACACATTGGACATGTGTGTGTTGTTACCATCAGCGATAAATCCCTTTTCCCATTGTGGATCAGGGTGAACTGCGCCTTAGCTTTGCTGTCTATCCTCATCGATCTGCTCAGATTTGCCTCCAGTGTGTACTTGATCTTTCCGTGGGAGCCTTTGAATGAGGATGGCAGGTCGCTGCAAGACGTCACAACACATTATACACAACAGACTGGATGAGTGACAATAATACTCTATAGCACTATATTTAGATTTTCTATATACTCACAAGGCATCAAGAGGCATGCATTATACAGCAGGTGAAAATAAAAGATTGTTTATGATAGATCATTTCTAATAATGATGATGAAAATAAAGAAAAATCTTAAATATGTTAACATGAAAATAATATATTTAATTATTAGACAATTTTGTAGAGAAAACTCACTGTGCAGGGATGTGAAAGGTGAATGGGTAGACATGCCAGCCCTCATGAACAATGTTACTACCTGAAAAGCAATAAAGTTACTTATTGAGGCTCCTTTCACTGATTACACCAAGGTAGACAGACCATAAATCAATACATTTCTAACTCTTAGACTTCTCTTGTAAGCATAGTTTGACACTTTGAATGATAAAAGTTATCAGGAAGACAAACGTGGCAGAAAATTTAGAAAATGCTTACTATCAGTTATAAAAATTGGAATTGTGTGTACAAATAACACTTAAAGCAGGATAAAAAAAAGGGCATTGTTAGGTGACAAAAGGCAAAGAGTGAACATTGATAAATATACTTTAAGTACAGTAAGTCAGGTGGTTCACTTACCTTTGACATCCTGAATGATATATTGCTTGATACTGAAGTACTTCTCTTTCCTGTGGTACGTTACGGATGTTTTTCCATAATGCTCAGTCCATTTGACTTCTGCTTTTCCCTTCAGCTTCACACAGAGTGACACTATTGTGCATTCTTTAGCCAGTTCCAATGTAATCTGTCCTGTAATACAATCCCCACTTGTGAATATGTTGCTTTCGTTTATGGGATTATATCCCACTGAAAAGCTCTTAACATTATTTGTCATGACATACGGTGTGACTGTCAAGCAAAGCTGCAAGTTCAGGTGAGACAGTGAGATCGGAGATCTTATATGTGGTGAGGTGTGTCTGTGCGTGCACAGAGACACTTAGATTTGAGTAATAATTAAACCAGTTCAATAACAACACTTCAATAAATTTTAAATTAGCTCAATCTTCGTGTAACATGCTACTGGCACTCCTCATGTGGGCGTGTCTAACACCTGTCAATCCAAGAATTATAGAAAAAGTATATCAATAACCAGAAACATAAAACCCATTTAAAAAGAAAGCCACTGCATTGTGATAGATCATATAATACCTGTCCGGGTATCTTCACAGCCTGACTACAGGAGGTAAACCTGATATTTATTCTTCATCTTTGTTGCTTTAGTTGTTGTTTGTTTGATGGCGGAGCATCGCGGCCTCCAGACTGCATGTAATTTGATGCAAGTGTTGAACTTCAAAGTTTTCCAGACTTTTTCCATGTCAAGAACCCTTCATTGAAGTTAGACTATTATAATTATAATTATGCAATTGCCCATCTGACCCAAATACAGAATAATACTCGCCTTACTTTAATTACCACTCCCAAGGAGATAATAAGGTGTTTGTTTGGCTGTTATCAGGATTACTCAAAAGGTTATGAAACGAGTTTGATGACATTTTTGGAGAGCCAGGGAACAGGTGGTGATTCTGATCATCATCAGGATCCAGAATGTTTTTAAAGGACACTTTATCATTGTAAATGGGCAATTATAAGAATTTTACTTCTAACTTCATGGATAAGGCACAATAACATCCCCATAAGATCTAGCACAGATCAAGGTATGACCTGGTTCCAGTTAATATCCAAGATCTGGTGATCCAGAAAGTTTGAATTTATGGGGATCATGGAAAGTTCACTACTGTGAGATGACAAATAATAATGCTACAGACATGCAACTAAGATGAAATTGTCGTTGATTCGATTAGGCGTCATCTTTAAAAGTTACAGTTAGATCCAGATGAAAACCGCCATAGTGAAATATTGTTCTTCTTGAATAACTATCAAACTAAAAATGATACAAATGTGATTGCAAATTCTAGAGTTAAGTTTTCGTGGTCAAGGAGTCATAGTATTAAGGTCAGACTATCATGGGACTATTGCTTTTAGGTGTAATGACATACTGGGGATACCACTGAGCTGCCTAGTTAACAATAAAACACAAACATGGATCATATTATTGATTAGAGAGGCTTAAAGCATATTTTTCAGAAAATTGTAAAATCATCTAAAAGACATACGGGTCTTGTTCACAACGTCAGTTGACACAACACCCACCCATTAACCCATTTTAAAAGGTGTTCTCCTTGAACTGTGATCACAACCAGCATGTGACTCCATCTAATCGGATTTTCCAGTGGAAAGAAAACACACACATCAAATGGTCAGTAGAGTTTGGCAACATGTTGTAAATGAAGGCTTATCTCTTGCTTTAAGTGATTCATACTATAATTAACTAATATTACAGAAGGATTGTGGATGAGGGTAGTTTAAGGATCCTTGATACTATTCCATTTGTGATTTTTAACTATTAACATTTGACAGGTTTGTCTAGGGTTTACTGATGTCCTCACACTGTAACCTGGTGTGTTGTCGCCCCCATTAGGAAAATCAGATGCACTGCACCATATTTACACATGTAAAAAGTCCTAAATGTTTTACATAATATATAAAAAAACATCTTAACACAAAACATCAGACTTTCCTCTTTACCTAAACATCACATTTTATTGACATTTATCCTAAAGTTCATCAGTTTGCTCACCAGCAATGGCCAAGGTGAAGTTAACTTTGAACAACTAAATTTTTTAAATTGGGTTTATACTGTATATTAAACAAACACACTGAATAATGTAATTTTCATACATTAGAAATATGACAGTAACAACCTGACATAATGTGGACCCACAATTGAATCAAAAATAACAAAACCTTCAACAAAAGTCTGCAAAAAAGAGTTAAACGTGCAGGGCTGAGGTAGTGAATATTACCATACTGGGTATGGTGCATTGTATTACATCAGTTCAACCAAGCCTTGGGCTGTTTTTGGATAGGCGCTTTTTGTCTTCATCATCATTGTCATCCTCACTTACAGCACATTAGCCCTACTGTGCCCAAACCTCCAATTTATTCAGATTACAGGGTAAAACACTTGTTTACACAGTTTACTTACAAAACAGTATGAATGTGACAACAGTTATTGTTAAAAGATGTGGTAGAAGTTGAGATGAAAAACATACTAAATAAGTACATATAATAATGTATTCACAATTACTTTTGTTCTCATTACATCTACAATGTGTCGATGGAGGCTCTTGATTTCATATTTTGGACTATCTGAGACAATCCCTGTCAGATTGAATGGTAATTTCACATTCTGTAACGTTTTCCATTATAAAAGTAAAGAAGAATGTTGACAGTGGACATTGGAAAAACCACAATGATAATAAGCTAATAATACAGCTATGTCAAGCTGTAAGAGTGACTAGCTGTATAAACAAACATCACTGACAACAGTTTAAGGCTCTTGTGAACACACAGATGTCAAAACATATCATATTCTGCATGATTACAATTTAAACCTTTCAGTGATAATATGTACAGGTATTTACAAATCACATGAAACCAAGTGAAAATATCTGCGGATCATTATAAAAATAATTTTCAGGTTTTTTTCTTTGTGCGTTCAATTGTAAAAATGTATGCACAGTCACCCTATGGTGAGCCTAATACTAAAACCCTGAGAAGTGAAGCTCCACTAGGAGCAGTTCAAACTCAGAACTAACAGTGTGGAACGAAACAAAAACCATTCCACCATCATGTAGTAATAGATGCTTTAGAAACAACGTATGTATGTATTCAACGCATTCACATATTCACTCTCTAATAATGTAGGGATGAGCAGGAGTATCACACAGGATGATGGGAATCACCACTATGAGGTCGTGGGAAGCGGTTACACTCAGGGCCACCTATAGAAGACACAAGAAAACAAGATACAAAGTTGAAATTCACCATGAGAGTAATTTAAATTCTGATCCTCATAAAGTCAGATCAGGTTTAGATGCATAAAGAAATAAACTAAAGCTCTCTGAACAAGTGAATAAATGATTTATTTTAGCTGTGCACCATCAGTCTGTCATACAAACCTCAATAATGTAATCAACCTTCAGGATGCTGCAGTTAGAGATGGTGTGCTCCGCAGTTGAGGGTATAGTGAGCATGAACTCAGTGTGGACGTCAAAGGTGTGAGCGCTGATGAGCTCTCCAGTCAGAGACGTTAAGGTTTTCATGATGATCCTCTGGCTGGTCTTATTGTGGGTGTAGAAACTCTGTTTCTGATGCAGCTTCACCTTCGGAGTAGCTGTTCGAGACGAAGCATTACTAAAGTCGCAAATGATTTTTGCAGTTTCACCTGGAGGAAGAGCAGACACTGTGTTTGGATGTGGCTATTTTAATCAGGATGGATGGATGGATGGATGGATGGATGGATACAGTACCAGGGTTGAAGGCTTTTTTCTCTGCAGTGGCTGTCATTGTGATCGGACCTGAGGCACACCACAGGCAGCACAGTGTCATCTTGTTGGAGCCTGAGAGAGGAGCCTACAGAAAACAACACAGAGCCAGTGGTGCAGTAGATCAATTTTATTTTAATAGTTCATTTATTTAAGTACTAAGAATGAGGTAAAAAATAAGTCAGCCAAATGCATGAGTCTGCCCCAGCAAGGCCTCAAGACCTCCAGGAGACCTGAGAGCCCCAGGATTACTGCTGCTTTGTACCTACTTATTCTATACACTATGTACTGTATGTAAATAGTACGCAAGAAATTAACTTTATCCAGTATACTATCAGGAAATGATACAATACTTGCATCAAATGGGTGTCAGTCAAACAACACATTTAGAATACCATGGAGGAGTAAACTTAACACGGAGAAAAAAAGTTTAATATTTCATTTCATATTTCATTAGTTTTTTCTGGAAATATTCCTGCCCCGCCCACATTTTAATCTAATTTATAACCATTTTGCCACTATCATCAAAAGCAGTAATAGGCTAATAAAAGTAAAAACTACCCAAGTATGAGGAACTGATACCACTATGCACTATTGGATTCAGGGTGCAATGATACAACAACTGATGAGCTCCTCACACTGATAGAAAACGAAATGCACATACTATCATATCATATCATATTATTTAGCTTACATGTAGGGGTGTGTCATATCATTCATGATAATAACAGTACCACTATCATTTTTAGTATGATTTTTTTTAAATGCATATCATGATAATGGCATTATCCTGATATAATGATGCTACATCATTACAAATGGCAACAGGTCCAAACAGAAAAATCACTCATCCTGAAATATCACATCATTTAGGACCTAGCAGCTATTTTTCCCCCAGGCCCGCCTGGCAGGTTAACATCATCACTGATCACTTACCCACAGCTCTGGCTCGTTGGTATCGATGTGGCTAACAAAGTTCAACTCTGTCACAAAGTCCTTGGACATATGCCAGGGTCTGCTGATGCCCACTGTCAAGGAGTACACTATTTTTCCATAAGTCCCACTGAAGGAGGATGGGTAGTCTCTGCATGGATGCAAAATTTTAAAAAAAGTGGAAATAGTAAGAGGCAGATCCATACAGGAAATAAAGATGAAGACACAACTATACAGTATTATGTTAGAGAAAACCATCTTAAAAAATCTACAGACCCTGTGATCACATGGCACAAGCACCTACACTGGCAGTCCGTACAGTATATACTCCCACCAAATAAATAAATATTTATTTGTAAATAAATAAATAAGGTTTTTTGCACTGACAGCATATGTATGCAAGAATTAACATCCTATTAAAAAGAGTGAGGTAGTGCAATATGGGTATTTTCTAAACACATTTTGAAGGATGCAAAATACCATCAAATTGTTATCAACAAAATCCCAGAAAAAGTTTTTTTTTTAAAGTAAAATTCCAAAATTCCAGGATCCGCCCTTTTGGGTTCTTCCTGCTATGTGCCCAACCTTCCTAAAAAGTTTCATGACGATCCATCAAGTCGTTTTTGTTTGAAACAGTAACAAACAGACGCTGGTGAAAACAGTTCCTCCTTAGAGGACGTAACAATGCTGATGTCATTAACCTTATTTATCAGTCTTGCCTCAAAATAAAGATTTTTTTTAGTTCATGATAACCATTCCACATCAATATGTTTATTTATAAAGTTCCATGTGACCCCCAGGAGTGTCTGTAATAGAAACAAGAAACACTAAGAGACAAAATCAGACCCCAGATGGAAACTGTTCATACCCACCCGTGTGGGATCTGACATGTAAACGGATACACATGCGTGCCTGGCTGAAGTTTTGCCGTCTCACCAATCGCTGTAAGGGGAACACAAACTGAGTGATTGTATTCAACAATTAACTGTTTACAATGCTGCCATACATCCCAACAGCCTGTGACCTCATACCAGCGTCTTTCTGATCGATGACGCTTTTCAGTTTGAAGAATTCCAGTTTTGCAGAGTGTTGTCTTCGGCGTCCTCTTCCTCTTTTCCCCCCTCCTCCACTGGTGGTCCAGGCGACACTCGCCTTTCCTGCCAGAGTCATTGTTATCGTATCGACCTTCGTCGGCTTTGTGAGGTCGAAGGAGATCTGTCCTGTGGTCCGATCGCCACTGGAGAAACTATTCCTCTCATTCGAGGCGTTGAAATTGATGTTGAAGTTCTTTATCGTCTGCTGGAACATCGTTGAGACTCGAATTGGGCTTGAAAACGAAAATAAACTTTTTCAATTTAAAAAAAATAATAATAATAAATGTATTTTACCGTGACACAGCAGCTAAAACAGTCAGTTTGGTTAATGCAAAAGGAAAGGGGAAGCACCCGTGGCAATAACAAGGCAATGATAATAAGACACGTACCACAGACTGCGCAGGCGCAAGAGGACCAGCCCTGATTTTAGGCGGAGCCGTCGAGGGCCCCAGGTCCTGCTTCTGTGGGAGAGTAACAAGTAATAATAAAAATGTCAAATACATTCTGTTTATATTCGAATCAAGTGTTTCTATCTCACTCTGTGACTAATTAACATCATAGAAAAGTTGCATCATTGTAGCCACTCACATAACTTTATTTTCAGATGAACACCAACAAAGAGTTGTAAAAGTAAAGAATGCACTAAAAGCAACTAAGTTCTCATTTAATAACAAAACACGTGTGAAATATAAACACACAATTTATTAATCTCTTTGTAATTTATAGGATCTGATTCACTCTATTCTTTCAAGCATAAAATCATTTGAGGTTATATTTTATTTTATTTACAATATGAACTAACAAGGCACCAAACCACAATAAACAAGTTGATGATGTAATGAGTAATAATTGTGATAATAATAATAATTCTCTAATTGAATGTGTCCTAAAATAGATGGTATCTTAGTTGCTATGCAGTTCCTAAATTTTTGTCCAAATGAAAATCAAATCTTTTTTTTTTACAATATTGTGTTGCCCTGCAATACTGTGTTGGTGCTCAAAACTGTATGTGATATTTTGGACTGTAACCTTGATCAATCATGATAATCTATCATAGCAGTTGTCATTGTCACTTGCATTTATTCTATTTTATCCTATATTTATTAACATATTTTCATAAGCCCTATCTGAGCACATGTAATTGGACACATCCCTCAATCAGACAAGATTTCCATCATAAGTCTTAACCCCTTTAAATAGAATTTGGTGTATCTAAAAAAAAGTACTTTATGCATGTCATTCATCTTCTGGTATACATGGTCTAGATGATTTGCATATTTTATTTCATACAATAATTTGAAGATGTTGTGGAGGATAAGACAATATTCAACCAGTCAACCCATGAGTGTCAAGAAGTTTGTTACTCCTGAAAAACTACTTTAGAAGTTAATGTGTATTAACTAGCAAACTGAATTTTGATTTAGCTGTTTCGCTAAAGACAAGTTACAAATCATTTTATCTCAACATTAACAAATAAATTATGTCGGCAGTAAATTTTCGTATTTCAAGAATTCCACAAATTCCAAGTCAAGTCAAGTCAAGAGAGCTTTATTGTCATTTCAACCATGCATGTAAAAGTACACCATAACATAGCATACCATATCGGCATCTTAGGGAGGAAAAACAATTAGCTAAAAAAAAAAGCTGTTGGTTTACTTTGGTATTAAATCCAAGTCAGAAATGTGTCTGAAATTTCTCTGTAGTTGTTTATCCACTAGATGGCAATAAATATTTTATTCTTCTACTTAATGTAAACAATGACTGAGGTAGTGAATATTACCATACAACGTATGGTGCATTATATTGAATAAGTTCAGCCAAGCATTAAACAGTTTGCATAGTTGCTTTGTGTCTTCATCATCATCGTCATCCTCAGTTAGAGCACATTAGCCCTACTGTGGTCAAACTTCCAATTTATTCAGATTACAGAGTATAATACTTATACTTATAATACTATAATACCAGGCCTAGAGGTAAAAAATAAATAAATAAAAACATACTAAATATGTACATATAATAATATATTTAAAATTACTTTTGTTCTCATTAGATCTACAACGTGTCAATATATTTTTGGACTATCTGAGACAATCCCTGTAAAATTCAACGGTGATTTCTGTAACATTTTTCATTTAGAAAAGAAAAGGAGAAAGTTGACAGTGGACATTGGAAAAAATCACATTGATAATAAAACCTTCTGTGTCAAGCTGTAACACATCTGTAAGAAGGATTTAAGGGTCTGAACACACAGCTGTCAAAGCATATTACATTCTTTAAATTGAACTTTTCACCCATAAACTCAGAACTCAGAAATAACAGTGTGGAGTGAAACAAACAGTCATCCCACTATGAGGTTATTATAGATATTTTAGAAACAATTCAGTATATTCTCACATTTACTCACTAATAACTTGGGGATAAGTGTTTACAGGAATATCACACAGGATGATGGGAATCAGCACTATGAGGTCGTGGGAAGCGGTTACACTCAGGGCCACCTATAGGAGACAGAAGAAAACAAGATACAAAGTTGAAATTCAACATGAGAGTAATTTAAAATCTGATCCTCATGAAGTCAGATCAGGTTTAGATGTATATAAAGAAATAAGCGAATTAATTATTTCTTAGAGCGGTGCACATCAGACCATTAGTCTGTTATACAAACCTTAATAATGTAATCAACCTGCAGGATGCTGCAGTTAGAGATGGTGTGCCCTGCAGACGAGGGTATAACGAGCATGAACTCAGTGTGGACGTCAGAGGTGTGAGCGCTGATGAGCTCTCCAGTCAGAGACGTTAAGGTTTTCATGAGTATATACTGGGCGTCCCTGTCGTTGGAGTAGTAGCTCTGTTTCTGTTGCAGCTTCACCTTCGGAGTAGCTGTTCGAGACGAAGCATTACTAAAGTCGCAAATGATTTTTGCAGTTTCACCTGGAGGAAGAGCAGACACTGTGTTTGGATGTGGCTATTTTAATCAGGATGGATGGATGGATGGATACAGTACCAGGGTTGAAGGCTTTTTTCTCTGCAGTGGCTGTCATTGTGATCGGACCCCAGGCACACCACAGGCTGCACAGTGTCATCTTGTTGGAGCCTGAGAGAGGAGCCTACAGAAAACAACACAGAGCCAGTGGTGCAGTAGAACAATTTCATTTTAATAGTTAATTCATTCTATCTTTACATGCTATTTAAGTACTAAGAATGAGGTAAAAAAATAAGTCAGCCAAATGCATGGATCTGCCTAAGCAAGGCCTCAAGACCTCCAGGAGACCTGAGAGCCCCAGGATTACTATTCCTTTGTAGCTCTTTACTATATACAGTATGGGGGTCAATCAAACAACACCTTTAGAACAGCAGAGGAGTAAACTTCACACAGAAAAGAAAAATGCTTCTCCAACACGTTCCATCAGATTTTTAGATTCTTACTGTTTTCTGATTGTTCAGCTTGAACAGACAATGGTGTTGGCGGAGGTGTAAACCCCTCTGAATGCCTCCTACTTTGAATCCATTGCATTGTACAACAGTGCCCATCAATAACACACTCAATTGGGGCAGCTGGAATAAACTGTCAGCTGATCATTAGGTCAGTGGTTTGATGCCCGGCTCTAGCTGCATGTTGAAGTGTTCTTGGCAAGATACTGAAACCCCAAAAGGATGAATGTGGCATATGTGATAAAGTCGGTAGACAAGAAATGTAATTGTATTTACCATTTAGCAATAAGGTCATGTCTTAGATCAAAATCTAGTTATCAGACCTTTATTGTCTCAGTTTTATTTACATGTAGGCGTGAGCCGTATCAGATGTGTAAGATTTCAGAAGTGCAAGGAAGCCAAAACAACAAAATATACAACCCAGAGACAGTGACTTTGTATTAAGTTACACACACAGTGATGTAAGTCTCGACTTGAGACTTGTCCTAAAAAGAAACTTGATTTGGAGTTGAGACTTGCGAACACTCTGTAAATCTTTTTTGTCATCCCCTTCCCAGATGATGGTGCAGTAACACCACCAGCAGCTGCTGAGACATCTGCCAAAACCTTTGGCTATAAAAACTTCACATAAAGCCCAAACAGGAAAAACACTCACCCTGAAATATGAAATAATTTTGTACACTGTACCTGACAAACAGAGTGAAAATAACATGGTCGTTAACAAGATTAAGCGGCTCTTTTTTTTTCCTTTTCTTTTTTCCCCCCAGGCTCGCCTGGCAGGTTAACGTCATCACTGATCACTTACCCACAGCTCTGGCTGGTTGGCATCGATGCGGCTAACAAAGTTCAAGTCTGTCACAAAGTCCTTGGACACATGCCAGGATCTGTTGATGGCCACTGTCATGGAGTACACTATTTTTCCATTATCCCCACTGAAGGAGGATGGGTAGTCTCTGCATGGTTGCAAAATAATAAAAAAGTGGAAATAGTAAGAGGCAGATCCATGCAGGAAATAATGATGAAGACCCTGCGATCACATGATACAAGCACCTACAGTGGCAGTCTGTAGAGCGCATACCTCCACCCAGGCTAAACAATCCTACACGGCTGTTTAGCTTGCATGGAAACTGAGTAATCAGTTTAAGCATAATTACCTCAGTCAAGAAGCCTTTGTTTTATTAGTCTTTCTGCCCATAAACTACCTCACAGATTTTGATGAAACTTTGAAGGGTTGGGCATGTAGCAAGGAAGAAACCATCACTTTTTGGAGTGGATCCGGATGAAGGGAAGGATCCATGAATTTCTTTCACTTCCTTTCATACTGCAAGATACGACATCTTTCTGCATTTTTATCAATTACACATAAACTACTACACAGATTTTCATGAAACTTGGTGGGCATGAGACCAAAACAGAACAATTTACTTTTGGAGTAGATCCATATAAAAGGGTGGATCCATGATTTTTCCATCCATGACTTATCTTGTTGGAATTTAGATTAAGGTTTAATTAAATTAAAATGGACTGTTTGGCCTTGGCAGAGTCATGAGGGCTGCTGTGTCCCGATCTTGTTTATCAACAGGTTTAATGATGTGATCCATAACCCATCCCATCATTGTTGTTGGGTGTGTCATGTTGTATTAAATTACTCCATAATCCAATAATGTCTTAGAATTTTTTTTTAAATATATATACGGTAACCTCTTCGAACAAAAGTGAAAAAAGCGCTCAAGATTACAATGATCAGTGGGAAAGATTTATAAAATTGTCTCTTTATTCAGATGCAAAACCCGATGCGTTCTCCCTTTTCACATGCCCAGTCCTAATAACCCCTGCACATCATGTGGCCCTCAGGAGAGTCTGCGATAGAAACAAGAAAAACTAAGACACAAAATCAGACTGAAAATGGAAACTGTTCATACACACCCGTGTGGGAGCAGACATGAAAACCGAAACACATGAGCGCCTGGCTGAAGTTTTGCCTTCTCACCAATAGCTGTAAAGGGAACACAAACAGTGATTTTATTCTACAGTGACTGTTCACAATCACAAACAGCCTCAGTGTACCAACGCATACCAACGTTTTGTTGCTCGATGACGCTTGTCGTTTTAAAGAATTCCAGTTTTGCCGAGCATTGTTTTCGGGTTGCCCCCTTCCCTGGGTTGTGCCATTGGATATTCGCCTTTCCTGTCAGAGTCACTGTGATCAAATCAAACTTCGTCGGCTTTTTGAGGTCGAAGGAAATCTGTCCTGTGATCAGATCCCCACTGGAGAAACTATTCCTCTCATTCAAAGCGTTGAAATGGATGTTGAAGTTCTTTATTGTCTGCTGGAACATCTTCGAGGCTCGAGTTGAGCTTAAAAATAGAAACTAAACTTTCATTTCTTAAATCAAGACATATACCGCAGACTGCGCATGCGCCGCAGGACCATCTCTGATTATAGGCGGAGCCATCAAGGGCCCCGGGTCCTGCTTCAGAGCTCCATCAAATATGACACAGTTATATATTCTGTTTATTTTCAAGTCAAGTGTTTCTGTCTCACTCCGTGACAACTTAACATCACAATAAAGTTGTTTACTATTGTTGCACACATCATTCTAGCCACTCGCATAACGTCATTATCAGATGAACATCAACAAAGAGTTGTAAAAGTAAAGAATGGACTAAAAGCAATTGAGTTCTCATTTAATAACAAAGCACATGCGTGAAATATAAACACGAAGTTGATTCATCTCTTTGGAATGTGTAGGAGCTGAGTCACTCAATTCTTTCTAGAATTAAATCATTTGAGTTCATATTTTTAGCATTTGACGCATTTATCATATGAGCTAACAAGACACTAAACAACAAAGAACAAGATGATGATGTAATGTGTAATGATCTGATTGAATTTGTCCTTAAAATAAATGGGAATGCATCTTAGCTTCAAGTCAAGTTAAATTTTATGTTGCACATTTAAAACAACCAACAGCTGACCAAAGTGCTGAACAGGCAGGAATGAAAATCTGTTTTTAACAAAATTATGTTGCCTGCAGTATCATGCAACTTGAGCTGTTTTACTAAAATCTTTCTACTCCTTGTATTTGTGCAGTTGTTTATACTTTTATATGGAATTCTGAGGAGAAACTGGTGAATTTGGTATTGATTATACAAGTCTATTGACTAAAGGCAATAAACTTACGGACTGTATTGTATTCTATTTTCAATATGTGGGATCTGTCTGCAGGGTATTTATCTGATCATTCACTCATGACGTGAATGAATGTGATGTGTTTCTTACCTCCTTTCAGCATCTGTGATTGAAAAATTCTGAAGCATTCAACATTAATGTTATAAATGATGTTGGCAGAACATTTTCATATTTCAAGCTTTTCTTTATTTTCACTGATTTGGATTGATTGGATGGATCTAGATAATCATCATCAAAATGTGGATTTTGGAATTTGAAGACTAAATATGCTGGTAGACTCCCAAAACACCTCATGAAATAATCACTGAACGATTCTGTCATAAGATAATAAATCAGCCAAGACTTTCCATAGTGACATTTTCTTTTTAAACTGTAGTTCTGGACTGTGTTCACAGTCAGGCTTCAGAATTATCCAGAGGAACGCAGAGCAAAGTTTCAACACTTTTTTTCAATGTGTTCCCAAAAAAAACAAATTCCATTCAGCTACATTTTGTTTGCATCTCAGGGAGGAAAACACAATTGAATAAAGCAAAAGCTGTTGACATACTTCAGTGTTACTACAGTAGGTGCAAGTCAGAAAAGTTTAACTGAATTGACCCTGTAGCTGTTTCACCACTAGATGGCACTAAAAACTTAATTCTTCTGTATTACATAATATAAACCATGACTGGACTTAAAAGATAACTTGAGGGTTCAGACCCAAATGTCATATTTTTTTCCAGATGCTCAGAGGTTCTTACATAACTACCCCTGGAATAAGCTTCACAGTAGCATGTTAAACGTAATGTTTTGTTATGCTTTATTGACAAGAAATTAAACTGTCTCTTGATAGGTTTATGGCACACAATAGAGCTGTAAAATGCTGATAACAAGCCATTAAATCTGACAGCAGAAAGCATATAGAAACTCCTGGTACGAGCTAACTTGACTACATATCTTTGCATACATGTCATCTTGCTCTAATTGAGAAGAGGATAGACTTTCCAGCAGTTTCCTCTTAACTACTGGATTTTCTTTGGAGTGAAGTGAGGCGCAGCATATTGTACAAATGACTTGTCAGAGTGTTTGAGCTGTTACAGATGTATGGTAGCCTTGCATTGCTTCCTATACCAGACTCACCCTTTGGTGGTGTATATCTACTGTATGCTGAGACATAAACACTCACCAGCAGCTCTGACTTGATGGGATTTTGCACGTTTTGAGACTTGTATGAAGTTACTTGGAAATTTCCATGATACCAAACTTCTGGTACAAAGTTTACAAAACCTCCACCCCATTTCATGCTGCAATTTATGTCTGCTTAAGTGTTTAAATGTGGGACTTCATCAAGTTCAGTGTTTGACAAGACAGATCAGAATCTAGAAATGTGTTTCAACTGCATTTTGAAACAGGAAGAACTGAGGGGCAGGGGTCGACTCAGTCAACAAACTTTAATCATCATCATCTGTTATTAAATCTCTTCTTAAAGACTTAACATTTAAGCTCCCTGACAGTGGAAAGAATTTGTTGTTTCAATTGTACTGGGAATTTTAGCTTGTTTGGTAAGGGTTGGATGTCACATAAAGTCACATAAAGCACAGACATCTCTTACTTCTCTTGCTTTTATTCATTTTCATCCTTCTATAATCCAAAAATACAGAGAAAAAAATAAAACATAAACAACTCACAAATTGAAATAATACACAGTGACGATAAAACCTGTTGCCATTTTGCCTCCATAGCCGATTTTCTGTATAATAAGAGATCATTTGCTCAAAATCCTGAGCTTAATGTGATGCTGTTGTAAATCTTTAGTGTGACAAGGGCCTCTGAAAGGTAACACAATATGTTTAACGTGTGGTCTTGTGAAAGGCAGACGGTTGTTGTAAATGTGGAGGTCTGATGCAGATGAGAGGTTGGCACGTTCAAGTGAAGGAGTCTTTGCAACATGATCTTTTGATCCGGACCTACATGTTGGACATTAACGTGTGTGTAGCTAGGGTCGAGTGCACACAAACACACACGGCCATTTATAATGGCTTTAGCTGTCTCTGATAAGGGCAACTATCAGGTTTAGTTCAGCTCATTGTGACTTGACTTTACCTGCCAACTCGGTAAACCAACCTCATACACACTCACACACACACACATCTCTTCATCCATCTTCTTGTCTCATAGATATCACATCATGTCTTAAATTGGATCATGCAGATGACAGCGGTTGGTATTTTGTTCTAGCCGTGTCCAGAACAAGTTACAAGATGACAACTTTATTTTCTTTATTTTTGAACTTAATTTCCTTTCCAGCCTTATGCTTTTTGACTTAATCTCCAACACACCTCAAACATTCTCAAACATACACAATGTTTCCTCTGCATGATATTGTCCTTTCTGTATCTCTATAACAGCCTGTATCTGCTCCTATAATGAGGCAGCTAATGTGTGCAAGCTGATCATCAAAGTTTCTTTAAACCTGTCCTTAAACCTCTTCTTTTTGCATGTGAGCTCAGAATTTCCATTATTTCACCTCTAATCACTCCTCTTCTCTCTGCCTAATAATTTATATTTTCATCATGTCACCCAGATATACGCCTACTGTTTGTTGTACAAGAATACAGAAGACATCTCAGCGTATCAGATCTAAATCCAAAGTGAAGTAAAAGAACCCAGAGGATAAGCTACGTTATTGATCTGCACTTTCTACACACCGCCTCTCTCTTCTAGTTAATCCACAGGGTCAGCTCTAATGACATTGAGGAGCTCCTCTGGCAGTCGGCACTGCTGCCATTTGCAATTTAGATAGGAGGAAAGGAGACGAGGAGGAGGAGGTGTATGAGGCTGAAAACCAGGACGGAAAGTGAGGGGAGAAGGGAAACGAGAGAGGAAGAGGAGAGTTGGAATAAATGACAGGGAGAGGGGGTAAATGATGACGCATAAAAAGAAAAGGCAGGAAAGAGTGGCAGAAAGAGGGTGGGTGAGCTGCAGGAAAATGGATTTGGGAAGGGTAATATACAAAATAGAGTGGATGGATTTGACAGAAATGACAGAGAGGGAGAATTTTTCTGCTGATTTGGTCAAGTCACATCTCAGATAATTAATGCTCACATTTGGCATCATCTCCTCAATGCATAAGGGAATAGTTTAAATTTTTAAACACATTTTTATTTGCATTCTTGTCCAGAGATTGACGAGAAGTTTGACGTCATTCTCATATCTGTCTGTTAAATATGAAGCTACCACCAGATGCCTGTTAGCTTAGCTTTGCATAATGACTTGAATCAGAGGGGAAAGCTAGCCTTGGTCTATCGAAAAGAAAAAAATCACTCTTAAACCACCAATAACACTTTATATCATCTTTGTTTAATCTGTATAAATACTGAACTAAAAGAACAATTAACAGTTGTTTAACATGCATTTTGTCCCAGACTAGGTTGATCAACTGTTCTATCTAAGTATTTCTCTTTGTTGTATTTCCTTTTCTTTATTTTTGTAACTGATTCGATCTGATTATACAGTAAATAAGGGCCACGTCTCAATGAGTGCAAATTGAGGTTGAAAAGACACAAATGACAATTCACACAAGACACTTTGCATTCTGTACTCACATGCTTTGGAATGAAAACATTATTTTACATGTAATAAAAGCTAAAAAGAAAGGAAGGAGCGGAGGAAAAGACACAATAATGGATATGAAACACTAAGCAGCTTGAGGTGACTGAAAATGATCCTATCCAGTAGTGTACAACATGAACATGTCTGAGCGTTGATCAGTGAGAGGGTGAGGAAGGATTCGGCCCTGCCTGGTTGTGGGGTCTTTCAACACCTCTGCAGAGCCTCCTTAACCCTGACTGGCATTGTTTGTGGAGAAGAAAGCAATCAGTGGATCTGCACAAGATTAGGGTTGCAAACTGTTCCCTCTGTGTTTTCCTGTTTTGCAGCAGGAATTCATTAAAAAAAAAAAAAAAAAAAAAACAACAACACACAGCTGCCCAAATGGGACAGAGTTAACCCTTTTCTCTCAACATATTCCTTAGGGCTGATTCATGGTAGGTCGCTTGATGGACATTGCGTTGTTTACAATTCATGCATCAACAACAGATTTTTCAAACTGTCTGGCAATCAGTGAATTCCAATGGTCTGCTCTATCAAATGCTTTGGATAGACCTGCAAAAATGATCGCACCAGCTCTAATACCAGACTGACAAGGGTTCACGATGGAGACGAGGACGAGTCTCTATATGTCTTTTTGAATCCCTGTCTGTCTGTATTTTAATTACAACTGTAAGTAAGACTCTGGCATCCTTTAATCACTGTATATGAGTCAAACAATGGGAGAAGATTCGTTTGGGGTTTCCTGAAAAGTGATGAGTCATAGAGAGGAAAAGTGTAGAGTGAAAAAAAAATCCTTTTTAACAAAGCAGCACAGTTTACTCACTCTGCGGTCAGACTTTAAAAGCTAATACTGCCACCATGATGTCATTACCACAGGGCCAATACTAACGCTAATGAGTCAGGAACAATATGGAGTTCATAATGTAGTCTACATGAACACATACGTCTGTCTCTTTCCCTGTGGTTAACACACCAACACCCTGACATAGTAACACAAAATGGAACCATCAACCCAGATGTTAGATTCATGTCTAAAGTTCATGTCTAAAGTAGCGCTCCATCTCAGAGTATAACAGTTACCTCAGTAAAACAAAAGAGGTGCTTTGTTCTATCGTCAGGCTAAATCCTCTCTTAGCAATTACCGTTCACCTTCCAAAGACCTAGGCCAGGAACACAGCCACGCTCTTTCTTTTAAGGCAGGCAGTGGAGCATAAAGACACAGGCTCTACACTGACAAAGCCTGATCACTCTTCTTTTTCAGCTGGCTATACTGTAAGCTGTGAACAAATGTTATGATTCTGAACCTCTGTTGGTGCCTGCAGCAGGTGTTTTGTCCATATACTGTAAACCATATGTTCATGTGAGATTTGGATTTTTTTTGTGAAAACTAAATCTGATTGTTTAGCATTTAAAATAAAGCTAAAACTAACAAATGGTATGGTTCAAAGCCAGAGAGTGAGAGAGAGAGATGATGATGATGCACCGTGGGATTTACTGGAAATATTTAATTTGTTTGCTATGAGCAAAATTTATTCGGGCTTTAGGTGTAACTCTTAACATTCCCTTTGTTTAATGGGCTTCGTTCCTCCCTCTATATATTAGAATCGCTCATCTTAGCCCATTTTGGCCTAAATGTAGAAGAAGTGTGATTCTCTGTATGATACCCAATTGTTTATTAAAAGTCATGTGGGCTGTTGAAAATTTAAGAAATAAAGATTTCATTTTATACATGAAATTATTGATCTCACAGACTAGTTTTAATTATGATTCAATTCTTTAATTTTGTGTTAACATAACATAAAATTCCATCTAATCATTGTCTATAACCTCTTTTTCTTGCAGGGCCACAGGGGGGGCTGGAACCTAGGCCAGCTGACAATGGTGACATGTCCAGAGGTAAACCCTCGACAGGTCGCCAATTCATCATACAGGCCAACACATAGAAAGACAAACAACCATTCCCACATGCATTCACACCTACCAGCAATTAAGAATCACTTCACCCTTCTTGCTGTGATGTGCCACTTTTCACCAAAGTCATTTGGATTCATCTCCTGGAGACCATAAATGTAATAATTATAGAAATATTTCAGTCCAGACCAAAGCGTTTGACGGATTGACAGACAGAACTGGTTGACATTGAGCTATGCTATACGAGCATGGCTACAAGTACAACACCTTAATTTCTCTCTGAGAAACAACATGAGGACAGAGAGCGCAGAAAAGCTGGATAAACATGTGCATGTTCCCTCCATACAAAGACGCAGGTGCAAAAGATTTCCGCACTCTGCTCTGAACTCACACCAAAATCACCACTGGATGTATTTCTAGCGCAGAATAAGAGAGCGGCTTGTCTGTAAAAGCTGGGTCAAATATTTGCCTTGGGCTGTCCTTCTGTTTCCAAACAAATCTTCCATCCTGTGACAGAGATCCTTGAAATCAAATCCATTTGATCTCCCCTCTAAACTCCTCTTTATGACTCAGTGAAGAAAGAGATGCCATCACTGAAATCACTGTTGTCCTTACTCAACTTGTTCTCATTTCCTGTTTAAGGGGAATGCGGCGTGATCACATTACGAGGCACATAAAACACCATGAGAGACAGATTGTCAGGAAAATAAAGCTGCTTGTGACATTTATTTTGTCCACATAATGCATGTATAGGATTGCTCTCTCCCTCTGTGTCTCACCACATCGCTGCTGTTGCCGCTGTTGTTTACATCAGGGTCAATGGGAGGCTCCCAGACGCAAAGGGTCTGACAGTCTATCAGTGGAAGAGGTTAGTTAATATGGGCACACAACCTCTGTCCTGACCTTGATACAGGACCATCCATCATCCAGGCTTAGAGCAGGGATGAGGTTGAGAGGTGTGTACCGACACTTAACCCAGATTAGAATCTCTTCGTCCTACAGCGTCTGTCCTGACTTTCCTGATAGTCAAGTTAAACATTTAATTATACTTACTGTACATACATTGACAATATGAATACATTAATGTAAAGTAAATCAGCATTACATGTGTAGTTTTAGGCTTTCTCAGTTGCTCGCAATTGCAATTATGACAGATTATATCCACAAAATTGAGAGAACATTATTTTGTAATCAGTTTTACAAAATAAAATGATCTGAAAGAAAAATTTGATACACTGACACAAAAATGCAGCAGACCAAAAATATCAATACTTTCAAAGCTATAAATATTAAGTCCATAGTTTCGTGTTAAAGTCCCGATGCGTAGGATTCTAAGATTTATGACTTCAGCATCCCCAAGTGGTAGTGCAGGAGAAGATGAGGCAGACAGCAATAAACACCACATCATCCTTCTCCCTTCCCCCGCTGATCTGGCACCGAGAATAAAAAAAGGCTGGAAGAAACACAGATAAATTCATACCTGCAATGCCTCATTTTTCCATCAACAATAGATCATCAGATGAATTTGAAAGATGTTATGTTATGTCAAATATAAATTCAACATATAGGAGCAACTGCAAGAGCCACCCTTCTACCCAGTGACTTGTTAGTACCTGGATGCTCCACAAACACCAGCAAGTCGCTGATTTTGTTTGTCTGGTGTTTGGTGTCTGACAGGTAGTTTAGAGAGGGCTTTCAGAGCTTTTACATTTTAAAAAAATGTCCGCCTAAGAGTGGGAAGAGTGAACCGGAAAATTAAAGTTAAGGGCCTGAAAACCAAAAAATAATGATGAGAGTTCAGATGAGCTAAGGAACTGAGTGTTTGATAATTCTGTGCGTATAAGAAGCCATATGAGCTACTATTGTTAGTATAGAATTATCTATTTAAACAGCTTTAAATTGATAGATAAATTGATATATAAAATATTATATATTTCATTATATATATTAAATTATAGTTCAATCATTTTTACAATTAATTCTTTGTTTCAGATTAAGTGTGAGGTTAAGCATAAGAGTAAAGGTTAGAGTGAGACAAGTAGTGGTTATGGTTATGGTAAGCTTCCAAGAAATGAGTAGTCTATGTAATATCTCCAAAGGTGATGGAAATAAAGTTAGGGCTAGGCTTGACTCTGTGTGTGTGTGTATATGTGTGTGTGTGTGTGTGTGTGTGTTTACTCCTATCTGTTCTTTCATTTAAGCATGTTGTCCTTTTTGAAGAAGTCTGGCTCGGGGTCATCTCAGTATTGCAGATCAGAGAGAGAGCTTTTGGCATAAGAAGGGTTGTTTCTTTCCCCCAAAATGCACACACTCGGGCACACACACGGTCATGCACGAACATATGCACATACACTCATCCAATCCCCACACTCCTGTTTTGTTTTTTGGGGAGCACTCATCTGCAACCTTATTACCCAGAGTCCTCTGCAGCAGCCCAGCCGGCACTCCGCTGCTATAGAGTGTTCTGTTAGTCACATCAGCACCCAGCGCACGCTCAACACAGCTCAGATCATCAGGAATTTCACCAATGGAAAACCTGCTCAGAATTCAGAAAAAGGCTGCGCGTACATCTAATTGTGGTGGAGTTTTCCACCCCGGCTCAACTTCTCTGTCTGTCTGCTTGGTCCCTGGTTAAAATGCTGTTTCATCTCACCAGTGTGAGGACATGACATTTATACAATACACTAGAAAAATCTATAGTGAATGTTCAAATCAGGATAGCTGGCTTTTCTGCCCCCTTAGGTACATTTCAATTATCATGTTGAATTGTGAATATTTGGTGATGATTGCAATGGCTGTAAGGTTTTTGTTTTTATGTTGACACCGACATCCTAACCATTAAAATCATATTTCATTTTATTTTAATGGCATCCCTGCATATGGCCCAGTCATCAAAATAAAGTGATATCATCTGTATGATTTCTTAACATCTGTTGTGCAGAAATGCCAGAGGTCTTTTTAGTAATAAACCATTTAACAGCTGCCTAATTGCTGCATGAATCAAGGTCTGTAAAATGGTCTAACAAATACAGCGTATGCTCTTCTCTCTTATGCACAAATATAATTTTTTAGTGTAACTGAAAGCCTGCATGTGAAGAGTCCAAGAAGCTGCATCTTTTGGTCAAATTAGAGACAAATGTGTTTTAACAGAACCACATGCGCAGATGGTATTTGTTTGAGGCATGTCTGCTTAAGACCAACATTGTCTGCACTTCCTATTTTGACCTTTTCACTACAGACACTGTTACAATATTTTTACCTCGTAAAGGAGGTCATGTTTTCACTGTTTGTTGGTTTATTCTTCTGTTTGTGAGCAGGATTACACAAAAACTAGTGATCGTGAAAGGTGGGAGGGGTGGGCAGGTGGCAGGGAAGATTCCATTAAATATCGGAGTGGATCCAAATAAAGGGGCAGATCCAGGAATGTTTTTCACTTCTTTTTTTGCAAGATTTTTTTTTCAACATTTCCATCAGATTTTGATTTAACTTGGCAGAAGGGTTGGGTATGCAACATGGAAGAACCCAATAAATAGTGGAGTGGATCTGGACAATGGGGCTGATCAAGGATGGGTTTTTTTGTGTGGTTTTGGGTTGTTTTTTTTGAAGATTGCAAGATAAGGATTTTTGTCAATTAAACAAAAACTACTTCATGGATTACCATTTATTTTTTAACTGATCCAAAATGGGTGATCCAGTAATTATTTTCAGTGTCTTTAGCATTATGAGTTTGGCTTTTTTTCTGCATTTTTATCAATTATGTCTAAAATACTTAGATTTTCATCAAAGTACTTGACAGATTTTCATCAAACTTGTTAGGTTAGGTTGATAATTAGGATTAGGATTTAATTTAATTAAAAGGGACTTTTGGTAGAGGTATGCTCTCTCCTGAATGCCCTTCTAGTTGTCACTAACATTTGTTGGAAGTAAAAAAAAAAGTGATCAATAGGCTAGTATTGGATAACCACTTAAAACACATTGCATAGTACACATCATTACATGTATTATAAATGCTTTCTAAGATCGCATGTCAAATTTGACAGATATTGATTCCTTGATTCCCTGCAAAGAACTGACAATCGTTTTTTTTAAACAGGCATTAATCCTGTGAGTCAACTAGCATCAGGATATGAGAGTAGGCACAGCAGGCCCTACATTTTCATGACTACTTAACTTAAAATGTTTGTTTGATCAGCGAGACATAGAATGTTACAAGAAATGCTTATTAGGGTGTTTTCATCTATTGCTTTGCTGTTGCATCAGCTTTTGGAGGCAAACATTTTTACTTGAGAGCAAATTTTATTTCACAGTACTGGTTGATCTTAATGCTTCTGCATTTCCATGTCGATTCCTATAAGCTGTGCTACTAGTTTCTAAGTTGCCTCTGTTTACATCAAATGACCCTCAGAGGGAAGTTGTTTGCAGAAACCATATTGGAATTATCACTCTGCTTATGAAGGCAATTTCTAAGTTCTTTAGAGGGGAATAGTAACTTTTTCCACCATTAACCAAACCCCTGGTTGGGACACCCTCTTCATCAGCACAGAGGAGGGGGCGTGGGGAGCAGCAAAAGTTGTTTGGAACAGGCAGTTTCAAGACGCCCCTTGTATGGACCAGAGGAAACTGACTTCCCCTGTGTACTATGCGCTTACAAGTGTGACACTGCGTGCACCCATATGTGGCATATGTGCATGTGTCTGGCACTTGCAGGGCTGACATGTCTGTAAAGCAGCTTCTTACAGTTTTTTCAACCAATAGCATTTTAAACAAGGGTATAAGACACGGTTCGTTTCACCACAGGACAAGGTGATATGGTTGGTAAGGTGGTGTAAAGATCTTACAGGTGCGGAAGATACTGAAGTGAGCTCAAGAATACCTATTTACCTTATGATAATAATGAAACTGTGCTGTCTGTATTTACATTTAACATCAAAAATGAAATTAAAGGATATACAGGCTTTGTCACCATGCTGTCATCATGTAAAGCACTCCGGAGTCACTGTTGAGTAGCATTCTATCTTCTGTCTGGACACCAGCAATTTCTCATCTGAAAACACAAACAGTGTGACAAGGTGTACTATTGTTCATGCTAAATTATTTACCAAGCCACAAGCTTTGTAAACTTCAGTCCCAATTAATCTCAAGAACCTCTTATGTGTGAGAGCTTAATTGTTCGCTAATTAGCGTCCTTGCTAACAGACACTCTCAGTGGAAATATACGATTACATAGCCCAGCGACAGACTCAGTAAACAAAGGCTGTTTGCCTAAATGCCAAAGCAGTTGTAGCAAAGCTGGAGAGGGGCAAGTCTGCCATTTGTTTCTTTGAGCGTGTGCAGCCAACTCTGTGTGAGTGTGCATGTGTTCATGTGTGAGCGAGTGACAGAAGGAGACAGTGGTAGGTGAGACACAGGAGAGAGGTGGAGGAAAACAAAGAACGAGGGTGGTTGTTGGCGCATTTTGATTTCACCCTGTGATTGCATGTTAACAGATTTAAGTGACCATGTTTGTCAGTGACAGTGCAGAGAGTCTGTGGTCTAGACAGACTGGAACGGTTTACTGCAGACAGATGGTTTAGTGCTGCAGCTGGAGGAAAGGACCAGGTGGGGTGACTGAGAGATGGAAAGAGAAAAAAGGGAGAGAGGAAGAAAAGGAGATGGAGGGGAGGAGAGGAAGACACGCAACATGAGTGATGTTGTCTGACTGATACAGGTGTGATGTATTTATGACAAGAGGCAAGAATTTCCCAGAAAAAAGATTACAAGAATAGTCCTAACAAATGAAAACTAATCTAATAAGGACAATTTTACTACTTTACTACTTTTCTCTCCCATTGATCATTTCTCAAACTCTCAAATCTATTTTGTGATTCTTTCCAGGGAGATGATCCCTAGTTTGGAGGCCACTGGAATAAATTACCTAACTGTACACTGCAAATTATAATATATTACTTCAACGAAAAGTCAGAAATCTGATTGGCTCAAAATTTCCAAGTGAAATAGATCATTAACTTTAAGTTGATAACGTTGGACACAGTTCTTACAATGGTAAGTAATTGTGCTTTTCTGTGATGGAGTGTAACATGCCAGAGTGTAGTTTTGATTGTGACCACAAGCCCACCGATTAAATAGCTCCAAAGTCAATGGGAAAGGAGTTAAATCCCCTATGATGGAGCTCATCTACAGCTTTCAGCCAGCCTGCCCTCTGAGCATCCAGCCGGTTAGGAAACCTGCTAGTCAGTCAATCCATCTCAGTTAGTCAGCTGGTTGGGCATCGAGCCGACCAAACTGCCACCAAGTTTATCAGTCAAGACAGGCTTCGCGACATTAAGTACTATTAAGGTGATCTATGATCAGACGGTGCCCTCCTGTAGGACAACAGAGGCAATCACACCATATCAGGCATTCCTGAAGGAAAATAGTGATGAAAGGGAAAGGAGAGAACTGCTAAAGTACAAATGGCTGAAAATGACTATAACTATTGACTAACAACTCACAATTAACCCACAATTTCCCAGAGGTCACATATTTATGATATGAAACAGAAAGGCAGGATAATCTTTCATTTTAATAGTACACTGTTGTCATTTTTGTCTGACAAATGACAACAAACCAGTTATTATAATGGTTGTGGATAAATTTTCTATCAAACTTAGCTATTGATCGACTAATTATTTCTACTTTAGTGGTGTTTTATTGATTTTTGAGTATTTCTACTTGCTAACTGGTACCCTTGACCATGACTCAGATCTGGCGTTGGTCCCTGGGCACCAAACGGTGGCTGCCCACTCCTCCTCGGGGATGCATTAAATACAGAGAACATGTGTCACACTTTGCTCGTGGTATGACTGAACATCAATACAGTGTCTTCTACTCCCTCTTTGTAACGTAACTTAATGTAATTTATCATACTTTGGGAGCAGGTCTCTATCTCGTCATGTCAAAGCAGCAAAACAGTGTTTGAATCTAAATACAAATTTGCGGACAGGAAATATGTGAATAAGGGGCAGCAGAAAACAAGGGTGAGGGTGGAAGTGGGGGAGAACAATAGAGAAACAAAGGGAGAAGGTAGACTAACAGTGCATTACTTCTGTGAGCATTGGAGAAACGTGTTTTTAACATATCTATACCTTTTCTTCCCAGCGTCACTCTGTCTCCCTCCCTGAAATCACAGCCAGTTATTTTCAGTCCACCTTCAGAGGTGCCAGTCAGGATCATGCAGATCATTGAACCCATGCACACATGAATTATATGATGGTATTACTTGAACCATCTGGAAACATAACATCAAACAAGTGACCCAATAAGATCACATTGGCTCTGAGCTGAGTTTCTTTTTTTTTTTTACAAAACATGATCTGTTAACCTTTACATTCTCTCTCTCTCTCTCTCTCTCTCTCTCTCGCCCTCTCTCTCTTCTTTTTTTTACCTCTCTTCCTCATTCTTTCTCATTTCATCCCTCCTCCTCTGTCATCCCTTGGAACACATGGTTATCGCCTGCTAGTGGTTGTCATAGTGATCGACCCCGAGGGACTCATCCCAAAACCAAAAGTTCTGCATGTCTGAAATAGAACCTCCGCCTCTCTCCAGGGGGAAAGGGGGTTCATTTGGCACACAGAGAGGCAAGGAGAGGGGGGGGCTCAGTCAAGGAGAGAGAGGGAGAGAGAGAAGAGACAGTGAGGAGAGGAAAGACAGAGAGACAGAGAGAGAGAATGAGACAGTCTGCATCCATTCCAACTGGGTCACATCACGGGAGCATTGCGTAAGCATAAACACTGCTGCCCCTGTGCTGTGCCCTTAGCATGCACACGCGCACACACTCTCACACGCACACACACACAAACACACATCTTCCAAAGCTTACTGTCTGGTAATCAGCCGTTTTGTACAGCAGTCTGTAGTGTTTTTCAGATCTTACATGGCACAAAGCTGGACTTAATATTTTTCTCATGTGCTCCTCTCCTGTGTGATTTTGCGATAAGTTCACTGTGACAGTTGAGTGAACCCTCCTCTCTATCTGCTGCCAGACTGGACAGCAGCATGACGTAGCACTTCTTCGCTGCTGCATATCCAAACACATACACACAAGGTTCTGTGAAGAAGACTTAATCTTTCCATAAAGTCATCATGACCTGCAGCTTTTGTAAAACCAGGCTGCAAATGTACCAAACCTGCGTCATTCCCATAATGAGCATCACTTTATGTTACTTAAGGCCTTCAAAGGGTTTCAGCCACTCTTACTCCAAGACCTCATCATCTACACTTTACATCTGATCATCCTCAATGTCCTCACACACCACATTTACACCACACTTAAGTTTTACTGGACATTTCCTCTTGTTTGCATGGACATACTGAAGGCTTCTAATGTGGCCACCCAGTGGATCCTGGGTGTGTTGTTTTCCAGGCCCTCAGTAGTATGTGTCTGTTCCCAACATGCTTTGCTCTACACATGCTTGGACACTTTTGTAAATAAACACCAATGGAAATACAGTTCATATTTGCGAGAGCTGTTTGCGCAGTGCGCTGTGTGTGTGTCGGTAGAGGGTGTGATTGTCCATAAAAGGAACAGCCAAAGCCAGTTGTTTAAAACCCTATTTGGACGGTTTCAAATCCCCCCATTGAGGAGAGGAGAAGAGAAGTAGAGGAGGATAAAGGGAGGGAGTGCAGATGTTTATGTCTGTGTGTGTGTCAGTCTATCTGCATGTCAGTGGTGTCTTTCCAATAAGGGACAGGGTGGAGATACTGACTGACAGACAGCCTTCAGAGAGACAGCAGAGAGAGAGACAGAGACAGAGAGACAGAGAGAGAGAGAGAGAGAGAGAGAAAAGGAAGAAAAAGAGAGAGAGAGGTGGGGCTATTCTGGAGGGGGCGTAGTCACGGTGCTGTCACTCACTGGCAGTTGCCATGGCAAGCGGGCGGTCCCGAACAGCGGGACATCCAATGGGAGAGGACGCTGCTTGTGTCACCATGGTGACGGGGCTGTGCCCAGGGAGGTTGTGATGGGTTGACAGGTGCGTGACAATCGGAGCTCTCTGCAAGCATGTACGCCAAAGGCAAGAGTAGCAACGTGCCGTCCGACAGCCAAGCCAGAGAAAAGTAAGTTTTATTTATGGGGGAGGAAACCGAGGCTGTGAGGGAAGTTCATGAGCGGCCAGGGGCAGTCACACACGGAGCTGCAGTAGGGGAGGGCGCACGGCGCTGCACTCAGCGGCACGGGGCTCTCCGCTCAGCGCTCTGCAAGGCTTGGAAAGTTGACTGCTTCATTTATTTGACGAAAGATGGACATTTTGTCCCCGCGGCTTTAGTGTTATTTAATGACGTAGGTTAGAGTTTAACACGCGGATTCTGCTTCACGACTTAATTTCAGGTTCATGGCAGCATATTGTGATGTCTTTGCATTTCTTCGCTTGTTCCATTTAATTTCGAGCTATTTCATTTTAAACATGCACTTGTTAATTTTTGTGTTGGTTTAAGTGTGTTTTACACGTGTGTATTTAGCTGTTCCGGCTGAGTGCCAGTGTAGCCTTGCAGTTCTGTGAACATGCGGACCGAAACTAGACCTTCAAGATCGACTGTCGGCAGTGAAAACGGCAACAAAGTCCGCGTATTTGACTGTTCAAAAGCCGCTGTGTGTTTGGAGGTGTAGCTTTTCAAAGAGACTTGAATGCCTCGCTCCTTGATTCCAGTCACCGCTACAGCAGATCTGTGACCGCAGACGGTCCCCATGTGGTGCGAGAAATAGAGAGTCCATCTGGCTTTTTTTGGTAAAATATCCGGCTAATAGAAAAAGGTGCACAGCAATTTCTCTTTATATATAATCGTTTTCTGTGCTTGTCATGGCTGTGCTGTGGTTTTTGCCCATTGACATGGTTCACAGTCAGAGTTTGACTTAAAAACAGAACTAGTAAGCGTTTTCCTCATCAGAAAACAAAAAAACTTTTACATTGTAGCATTAAGACAGTTTGGATGTGAATAATATCCGCTCAGGTTGTTACAAAAACTTAAATGTATCAAATTCTGGAATTTGGCACATAATCGCTACTTTTCAACACTATTGGCTACATTTTATCTACGATAATGAATAAGAAAAATAAATCAAATGTTCCAAACCTAGGTCAGGTTTAAGGTGTTTTAGGGGTGAAGCCTCCATTTGGTTGCGTTCAAACAGACATGGCTACTCAGTACTTTTTGGATGCCAAGGGTCAGATTGTCTGAGCGTGGGTCATGTACACTCTGAGAAAGAGGAGCATATACTTATTGTTATGTGTCTTTGACTGTGAACAGATAAAACCATGAGTGGATGGTTTGCCTCTGTTTAGGAGACGGGGGAGTTATACTATGGCATGGCTATACAGAGAAAAATAAACAGAGCGTTTGAATTTAATCTGTATAAAAATATGAGGTCATGTGACCTGATAACACGTCCTTAAAAGACCAAAAGATTTGTCGTCCTCTACTCCCAGCTACTGCTACTTATTTATTCTGTCATTTGAATCCAGTTCATCCATGTTTGTCAACAGTGAGATGGTCCATTCAGCTCCATCCCCTGAGCCCCATTCTTTATCCCCAATCGATATGAAAAGGATAGGACTGAACAGCGTGGCTCTGTAGCTGACTTATTGCATTCACTGACAGAGACAGAGATGGAAAGCTTCCTCCAGGCCTGTGTGTGTGTGTCTGTGTGTGTGTGTGCTGTTGGATATACATCTCATAGATACTTATTCTGCAGAGATCTTATTCAGAAGTCCCCTTACAGTTTGCAGAGCAGCTCAATTAAGATGAACAGACCATATTTTTCATTTTCAGTATATGCTGTGTGATTATGGCATAAAGCAGATTATCAGCTGTTTTTAAAGAACATACTTTTTGTTTTGTTGTTGAGCAGGACTTTTTACACTGAAATCCTAAATACTGTATTTTGTATTTATTTTTTGATATATGAAACATTATACAGCAGTATCTTCTGAGTATACTGGTGATGAGTGTTTCTTTTTTGTTAAAATTAACAGCTATAGCAATTTGTTCTTTAGTGGACTCCTAGAGATACTACTCTGTCCTTTTGTGCCGTAAAGATTGAAGTGTTCAAGTGCATCAAAACAGGGAGGATCTTTACTGCAGACACTGAATTTAGTACTTTTATGTCTTGAAGTTTGGCGTCACATTTAAATTACACTTCCACATTGTTGCAGATCATTTTGTTATCTGTATTTATGTTTCAAGGCAAAAGTAATGTCACACTGGTTGTTAATGTCAGGGCCGTGACAAAAGAAAGGACAGTGTGACAAGAAAACACCCTATGAAAACACAGTCGAAGGCAAATATCAGGCACGGCTGAGTTTCATTTGTCTCTTAACAAGCAGCCTTGTTTATCAGTGGTGTGCATCGGAGAAGCAGAGCAGGCCCAGCGCTGCCGAGTCTTTAGTTGTTTCTCATTTCTGCAGCGCAGCAGGGGATCAGAGAGTGGGAGAGACAAGAGGGCAACAACAGACTGAGGGAAAGAAGGAGAAGGGGAGAGAGCAGGAATGAGGGAATTTGCTGCATCATTAGTTTACAGTGTTGTAGTATTGACCTCAGAATGGACCCACGCAGACACAGGGCTCTGGCGTCTCGCCCATGTAGATGTAGAGGAGCTGTAAATGCATCTAACCTCGATGCAAACTCTGTTCACTGGTGTGTGTGTGTGTGTGTGTTTGTGTATGGGATAAACAATAGATTTATGTTGTGCGTCCTTGCTTCAAATGCATTTTGAGATCTTTTTTTTTTGCCTCACCAGGTTAATATAGTCCAAATTACTGAATGTTTATCCTGCGGTTTTGCACTTTGCATACTTGGAGGTTTAAAAAAAAATATAGAATATATAGAAAATATATATAGAAAAAATATATGATAAAAGTCATTCTAATGTTGTATAAAGCTGCAGATTTACAACATGCTGAATCTGCTGTGGTTACCAAACAAAATAAATGAAACATTTTTTTCTGTCTTAAGAAATTGTGTGAACACTTCCCATGTTTGCATCCACACTCCTTTATTATCACCTATTGTTTTGCAGTCTTGAAAACTTTCAGATCCCTAAGGCACTCTCCATTGTATTGTATGACAGCTCCATTTTTTTAAGCATGTAATTAATCTGTAAAATTCTTATAAAAACATATGTTTAATTTTTTTTCTCCTACATAGAATTATGCCTGACATGAAGATTTTGTCCACAACTATCCTCAAATCATAATAGTTGAGCCTGTTTACCTGACATTTCTCTGAATGGTGTATCCTTTTTTTTGCAAGTGTGGTGACTGCACATAACATGAGACACACATTTTATGATGTCCCCTGAAGATGTGGCTACAAAGCTGTTATCACTTATACATTTTGTTTATTTAATCCAAACCTTTTGTACAGGAGGATGTGCAGCAATGAGAAACAGATGAATGAGAAACAGATGAATGAGAAACAGATGTTTTAGTGTTACCCAAATCATAGAGATACTTACAGAAGGTAAACTAAAGCACATTGTCTCACTTACCTCTGATGATATCACGCCATGCAGATAGTTCAGGTTGTCTGAGCTTAACTTGTGAGCAATGTGCTTCTGAAAAGTTCAATTCATTAAATGGAATTTCATTTGTGTTGGCCAAAGCTCTTTAAAAAAAAGACATTTCAAAACTCAAGAGAAGGAACAATTTACCAAACCTAGCCATCCATAATTCTGATTAGGACCATTTCATTAGTAAAAAGTAGTTCCAGCTGCAAATTGTTGGCAGCATGGTCTGTAGATTGTGCTGAGTAACGGGGACATCTGCACCATGAGGGATATGTGAGATAGTGTTTATTTAACGATTCAACTGTTCGTTTAAGGAGGTGGTGGTGCTGTAGTCACTGTAACAATGTCCCTTCACAGCAAGAAGGTTCTGGGTTCGAGTCCAGTCCTGGGCCCTTTTTATGTGCACGTTCTCCCTGTATCTGTGTGGATTCCCTCCGGGTGCTCCGACTTCCTCTCACAGTCCGAAGACATGCAATAAAAGTGAATCGGTGACTCTAAATTGCCCATGTGGGTGAATCTGAGTGTGAATGGTTTGTTTGTTTGTCTCTCTTTTTTGTATCGGCCCTGTGATGAACTGGCAACCTGTCCTCTCAGCCCAGAGCAACCCTGTAAAGGAGAAGCAGTTATAAAAAAATTTTTAAAAGATGGACATTTTAAAATAATATGTAACCTTTATTTATATATATATATATATATATTTATATATATATATATATATTTATATATATATATATATATATATATATATTTATATATATATATATATATTTATATATATATATATATATATATGTATATATATATATATATATGTATATATATATATATATATATATGTATATATATATATATATATATATTTATTTATATATATATATATATATATGTATATATATATATATATTTATTTATATATATATATATATATATGTATATATATTTATATATATATATATGTATATATATATATATATATATGTATATATATATATATATATATATATATATTTATTTATATATATATATATATATATGTATTTATATATATATATATATATATGTATATATATTTATATATATATATGTATATATATTTATATATATATATATTTATATATATATGTATATATATTTATATATTTATATATTTATATATATATATTTATATATATATATTTATATATACATGTATTTATATATATATGTATATATATTTATATATATATATTTATATATACATGTATTTATATATATATGTATATATATTTATATATATATATTTATATATATATATATTTATATATATATTTATATATATATATTTATATATATATATATTTATATATATATATTTATATATTTATATATATATATTTATATATATATATGTATATATATATATATATATATGTATATATATATATATATGTATATATATATATATATGTATATATATATATATATATATATATATACATATATGTATATGTATATATATATATTTATATACACACACATACATACATCTTTGTGTCTGGTTTAGAGGCAATGGGATGCAGTCTTGACTCTTATGTTCCTGTAATGAACACTTTGTCTGGGTCTCAGGCAGCAACACTGTGCAGCTATCTTTTCTTTCTCTCTCTCTCTCTCTCTCTCTCTCTCTCTCTCTCTGGCTGCACCTGAGTTACGGTCTGCTCTTGATGTTGATTGGGAGTGACAGTACACGACCACTGGCTGTGTACTGCAGTTGTTCAACTAGTGTAGGTTTCAGTCACTGGCAGTTAGAGGACACATTCCACATAGTTCTGGGATTGTGGTTCAGAGTCAGTTGCATTGCAGCACATGGCACACATTCTTTTTTTTTTTTCTTTTTTTCCTTTTAATGAATCATGGAACAAACAATGGTTAAAACACAACATTCCTATAAGTCGCCTTGCTTCTCTCCATTTCTCTTGATCCCACCGACATACACAGCATGAATGGGGATGTTATGACTACAAAGCACAGCCTGTGTTTTATTCATTGTTCACATTATCAGATCAATAATGTGAAACCGTAAAGTCAATCATACCTGACATTCAGTCTGTAGTTCAGCTGCCACTCATAAGTCTGGTGCAGACTTAAGCATTTCTGGTGCGGTGAGGATCATCATTCTGCACACATCTACACACACACAGACACACAGACACAGCTACTTCTGAACTGAGACACCTCAGAATCCTGCCAGGAGGTTGCCAATGCAGCATTGCGCAGACTGAGGCAAAGCAGTGCATGCTGGGAGTGTTTATCCGACAGAAGCAATTCAAGCTGCCACACTGGCACTGACAGTGAGACGCATTACAGGAGAACTACAATAGAAACAGAGCAGTATCTCCCTCACACACACACACATACTCCATGCTTACAATGCCTAGCATTGACTTTGCAGAGAATCTGATTTGGTCGGTGCCAGCTGCCACCTGATGAATGTAATTTATGAGGGTTTTTTTTGTTTGTTTGCTACGTCTCAGTGTCCTTGAGGTGCTCTCATTAGAGGAAAGAGAGAGAGAGAGAGAGAGAGAGGAAGATCATTTGTTAGAGCATGAAGAAAACAATATAGCCAGAGGATTAACATATGTTGCTGTTCAACTTGGCAGACAGCGAGCATCAAATTTGAACGGTGGAAAACACGTTTACAGTTCGACGTTATAACGTTCAGCAGTCGAGAAGTTAAACTAAGAGAAGAAGAAAAAGAGGGACCAAACGAAAAAAAGAAAGGAAAAAAAAAAGATCACAAGGGAAAGAGTGTTTTTGTGTCTGGGTCAGAGGAGGTCAGGTGATATCCTGCAGGAGCTCATGGTCTAATGCTTCATAATAGGAGTGTGTCAGAACCTCTGCACTATACAGGCATCTCACTCTCTGTGGATCACTTACACTGGTAAGTGGCCACACCTGGTTCTGTTGCCTTAAGTCCAGTGATGGAGTAAAAAAAAAAAGCCCCTGTGAGAAACTACTCACTCCATGCAGCTTTCGCTAAGCTCTGCTCCTCCCTGTAAGTCGACAGAGAACAATGTAAAAGTGTGAGCCAACGTCTGTATCTGTATCTGTATCTGTATCTTTGGGTCAAAAGCAGAGCCTTCTGCATGTGTAAGTCAGTAAGCCCATCTGAGCTGTCTGCTTAAAGCACTTTCCCCATATGTTTCATCCCTCAAAATCAGCCCCCATCTGTCCGTCATGCTGTCTGTGTGAATGTGAACCACAACATTTAGTGATCATTCCACAACTTCCAGCCTCTCCGGCTTTCGTGGGATGCTTGTGAACAACTGTTAGAACCAGAGAACTGTCAGAGGCTTCTCTATTGTAGACTTTCCCCAACACTGGTGGTCAGTGAAAGATGTCCGTTTAGAACGGCCGCCAATGTATTTAATCCTCACGCTTCTTGTAGATTAGCATAAGTCAGGCATTACAAGAACATTTGAGAAGAAACGGAGCTCTGGGGGTTCAGAGCTGTCTTCAAACGAAAGCGATGATGACAGTTTGACAAGGCGCTGATAGAAAACACTTTTTAACCTGCTGAACACATAGAGGCTGTTAAAAGTCCTCTTTTATCTGCTGGCATCCCTCCTAGTCTCTCTCTTATCCGCGCTGCCAGAGATGTAAGTTGCCACAGAAGTGCTATCAAAGCAGTGGCCTCTTATTGAGCTGTTGGAGGTGGTTGGGGAGACGGCGTCTGATCGACGCAGGCAGAAAAAGGGATGACGTGTCAATCCTGTAGGAGGCACCCTCACACGATGTCTTGGGGTCCTTGGGAAGGATCGACGTGACAAAAGGCGTCCGTCGGCATCAGATAGTATGCGGGGGGAAAAGAAGGGGAAGAGAGGAGGGGAGGGCACATCATCCTGAAAGTCATTTATCTCCCCCTTGAAAAGATGGATGCTACGGAAGAGTGAGTTTATCACCCGGTGCTGGTCCCTTAGGACCCCATGGGTGTCCCTGAATGCTTCTGTTTTAATTGGAAACACACCATCACATCGGTTCTCTTCTCTTCTCCTCTCCCCTCCTGTCCTCTCCTCTCTTCTTCTTACAGTGCATCAGGTTTATAATTGGGATTGAGATGCTGACATTTAGGAAGTGAAGAAGAAGGATTCAGATGCGTCCAGCGTGAGGCTGACATGGAGCAGAGAGACGTGAATCTGATCGCCTCCTTTGTTAACCATGGCTGGATCTGCAGTCCATGTTGTTAGTGTTTGTTTGTGTTGTTAGTGGCAGCTGTGGTTTTGTCTTAAAGTTGTTGTTTTTTTTTCTGTTGCCCCTGGTGACACCAAATATGTACAACTTTTCTCCAAACCACAACAGGGTAGGTAGGGACGCTCCCTCAAAGTGCTTCATGTAACCTGAGAGCCACAGCTAAGAGCAAATACTGTGGCTGGAAACAACACTCACTGTCTGTGCTCGGTTTAGTAAAGGCCAAAGCCCAGCTTATTGCTTTTATTTGTCTGATTTGCAGACCGGCATTTTTATTTATCAGAAACATACGTTTTAAACTCACAATTTATTTACTTCATGCACCCGTCCCTTAACGTATTCATACTTCATTTTATCAACATGGGTCAGCTGCGTCATGCTTCTGCTGTATGGCAACTGCTCAGCAGTGTCGTCTAACTTGCCATAGTATAATTGCGGATTCTGCTGTGCCTCTCCTGCCTGCCGAGTGTAGTGTAGGCTGGTTGGAGGCCTCGCTGCTGATATTCCTCCGTCATTGATATGCAAGCTGCATTTCACAGGCGCTAGCGCAAGGTTAAGCATGCGTGACGGCCAGGCTTAGGGACTGCTTCAGACTCACTCTCACTCTCTCTGTTTCTCTCTCTCTCTCTCTCTCTCTCTCTCTATATATATATATATATATATATATATATATATATATATATATATATATATATATATATATATATATATATACACATGTATATACTGTATATACAACCATACAACCAACAACCATATTCTATGCTGTGCTTTCTGTCTGTGTAGTCCTCCAGTTCTTCTTCTATGTCTTGGCTTGACGACATTGAAGAACTGATGCCAGAACCATCAATAGAGAGTTTCATTCTAAATAAGTGTTTTATAAATAAACATTTTCTCCCCTTTGAGGGAGGTGTAGTGGTATTATATATATCCTCTTGCTTATAGAATTTAAATCTCTGACATTGGGTTTGCCATTTTAAGGTCCATCAAATGCCCTTTCTCAGCCACAGAGAAGCAGGAAGGATAAATGAGTGACACAAGGTGCAGAGCAGGGCGACAGCGGGGACGTTCAGCAGTGTTGGGACCTGGGACCAAATACAGCTGCGACTTTTTGTCTTATAAGTGTGTTTTTCTCTTATTATAAAAGAGTGTTTTTTTATTTACAGGCATCTCAATGCATACGTTTTACTGCTAATATATACAACCTCATGTCAAAGCAAGATACAATTCTCTGAATTTAGTCATTTATTTATACTTCCTCTGGAGCCTCTGTGAAGGGCTTAATAGCCCCACATTCTTCCCTAAATTGCTCTAGATTGCCTTCATCTGTATCCGTTTTTTATCTCATCTCCAAGCTTTGTTGTTCAAAAGAATAGAGACCAATTAGATCCCGTAGAAAGGAATTCTAATCCTATAAGATTAGAGCAGTGCCGTCGTCTCCTTCTCTCCCTCTGGTTTTGTTGGAGTTGCTGCTGATTGTGGAATGTTGCATTGTGTGAGCCGAACAATGACAGTGAGCCGCATGGTCTGCGTAGCAGGTGGGAGACGAGAGTGGCATTCTGCAAGTCCTGCATGTTTCTGTATGATGGAAGGTGTCAAACAGGCTCAGTCAGAGGATAGCAGCAGGGAAACCCTTCAGCCCTATCTGTGTGTGTGAAAGAGAATATAACAGAGAGTAAAAAGAGAGACGTTTAAGAGAGTAAGTGGGAAAATGTGTGCAGAGCATCAGTGTCAAATAGTTTCTCCAAAAAATACATTTATGATATTTTTTTTTTCTTTTTCATACATCAAATATTATGACTACAATGCTCTTCTTAGTTTTCGTGTTTTCCATGACATACAGCTTTCAGCACAATATTATGTAGTCACAAGTCACATTAAGGCAGAAACGCTTCAGCAAAATCGTGAATCTAATGTCATATTAAATAGTTTAGCTACAACTGATGACATTTGCCAGTGACAGAGACAGTTGTTGCTTTAGTCGGCTGGAAATAAGAAGCCTATTTCAGTCTGATTCAAGGACCCTTTGATGCAACAATTAATAAAAAAAATTCCAGCGCTAAATCTGCACACGTCATCATTATAAACTCTATATAAAGGTCTACTCTGTTAGAATGAAAGCTTTACAGGCGTAGCAACAGCAGCTAAATGGGGATTGGGATTATCAGATAGTCAATTGTGTTTCAATTATGTTTTATTTTTATAGAGATTACACTCTTAGCGTTTAATGGGTAACATTACACATAGCTAATGTGCTAATGTGGTCTAATGCAACAGTCCTGCAAGAAGTTTTCCCTTTACTTTTTGTAGTTTTAGTGAGGTGTTGATTTTTATTTTTTTTGTGGTCTGTTTCTCACTTTACTTTTTTGTTCATATGTGACAAGGAGATTAATCAATTAAACAATTAATCAGAAACAACAAGTTATTAATCGATCACAATTTTGAAAATGCCAAACCTTTATGTTTCATACCCTTCAAATGTGGAGAATTGCTGCCATCTTATTAAATCATATTATATTAAATTGAAAACTGATCTCATTTTTAAGTTTTTTTAAGTTTAGATACAACAAATAATTTCAGGACATTACTGCCACCTCTAACAAATCATGAGGTTTTTTTTTTTATTTTAGCATTTTATGTACAAAGAAACTAGTTTATTAGTTACTACCTAGTTCTGTTTTATTCTTTTATATTACACTAAGAAGTGTCTCAAAATTCTAGTCAACTTTCTTGTGTTCCAACTCCTGCATTTAAGACATTTTGTAGAGAGAGCTGAGGATTTATTAGACTACATGTACATCTGTTCAGTATCACCTCTTCACTGGCAATCCATTAAACTCCCCTCTTCCTTTGAAAGTTTGAAATAGACTTTAAATTAATACAGTAATTAACCTTGCATGATTACTAAACGTTGTCTTCAAACTCTAAAGTCTTTTCTGCAAATAGTTGTTTAATATTCTTGGCTTTATGGCTGCGTTGCACTCAAGATTTACTGTAATAGCTTGTAAAGAAAGTTGAACATGGAAAACACTCCTAAAAATCATTGGTGTTCCTTCAGCTGTGAAATTAAACAAACGTCCTACGAGAGGTGACTCAATCTTAACAAATCAAAGCCAATGAAATGGAACTCAAATTAAGGAAGTGATGGATTTCCCTCTACTTTTATGTGATTTTTTTTAACTTCACATTTTCTACAAACAAATTTCACTCGTAGAAAGTCATGGTTGAAACGTAGGTAATATCAGGCTCTCTCGCCATCTCTGTCTGTTTCTCCCTCGCTCTGATAAGCTGGCATTTCCTGTTATCTCAGCCTTGGGCATTGTTGTCTGCTGTGTGAGACAGCAGGATCTGTGGTCTGCTGAAAGAACAAGAGCTGTTTCACTTTGTCTGATTGTGCCTGTATCAGGCTTCCTTTTTATTGTATTGTCTCCTCAAGTCTTAATTGCAGCTGCACTAATTTGCTGTTTTCAGTATGTGAGAGGGGTTTATATCCTGCCAGAGCTGCCACCAGTCAGCATGACGTGGAACACACCACCCCCTGAGCTCACATACAGCTGATATACACACCAAACTGATGAATTAATCAACAGTTTTATGTCATTCTAATTCTGATATTTTCAGTCGTAAATACTAAATTGCACCATCTGTTTTGTCTTATGTGAGAGTAAATCAAATATCTTTAGGTTTTGAAGTATTGGTCAGACAAAACAAGCAATATGAGGACATTACCTTTGATTGACCAGAAAATAATTGATTCATTTATTAATGATGAAGATAATTGTTAGCTGTCGCCCTAAAATAGCAGAATAATAAGTGAAATCGTCCATTTTTTTTTCACAATACCGATTTTTGTACTTGAACTCAAGGTACTGATCCCGATACAAAGGCTGTGAAAGTAATTCTTCTATATTTGATATAACATGAGGCTGTTGCTACACATTAGTTCTTAAAATGATTATTATAATTACAATTCTTCATTTCAACTAGTTCAATTTGAGATCTTTCTGTTCTTTCTTGTAGACAGTGTGTTCCATCCGTGTCCTGTTCGTCATGCTCAGTATTTTTGGTGATAACCAGGTTTGGGTGTAGTCTTTAGGAGACACAGTCTGTGCTGTTCGTACAACACAGGGTGAAGGGCTGTAACTACAGTTGGTCTTGTGGTCAGAGTATCTTAATAAGTTGGCTGTTATCAGTCTGTTCACCATGTAGCTCGGGCTACGACATTATTCTGTTCTCTCATAAAGGATCCAAAAGACATATTCAAGATTTGGTCAAACAGAAAAGCCTCAACCAAATATGTTGGTATAAAAAAACAAAGACTAAGCATTGTTGTTCCTGCGCGTCTGTTCAAAAAATTAGAACTCAAACATCTATGCTGTTATAATATTTGTCTTTGTAGTGCCTGTTTTACAGCATTTATTTTCAACGTGCAATAGACTGTCCCAACAGTGCGGAGGGGGAGGAGAGGATTCTGCGATCTCTAGTTAATGAAAAATAAACACAAGGTCTGCACTGTGAGCCAAAGAACGCAGGAGTCTTCCTCTCTGTGAGGATATGAGCTCCATTCCTCATTCTTTTGACTTATATTACTATGCGTGACATTTCACCGTTCTGCTGGCAAATTCCTCCCTTTGCAAGAGGAACATTATCCTGAAACCTCTTTTGACTTTCCAGCTACATGTAAAGTTTTGCATCTTTTATTATGGTAGCTATGACAACTTTTCCTCTTAACATATCTGTCATCCGATCCGAGGGCACAGAGTATAATACCACAGGTTGACATCATTATCCCATGATGTCATCATTTACCGTCTTACCGCGTCTTGTCATAATGCTCTCAAACGGTTCTGAAGTCGTTTTCTGCTCATCCCGGCCATTCCCAGCCAGTGACGGCGACGCCGATCTTTGCCAAGCTGGTATTGGAGGATTCAGGCCTGTCGCCCAGCCAATGCTCCACAAAGGGCTTTACTATGTGTTGTGAAAGTGAGGTGGATAAAAGCCGAGGACAAACATTTGCTCAGCAAAGCGGTGTGTGAGACCATTTCAGCGGAGACGTAACAGGGAACATGAGGAGATAAAGCACAGTACATTTGAGTCTGAGTGTCTGTCCTCAGGCTGCTCCTATGCCAGATTATGACTCGTGTTTTGTTAATCTTCAAAGCTGGAGGGAACTTTTCCCGACTCCTCCCATCTCTATATGTACCAAACCTGTAGCTGAAGTCTGCGCAGTGTCAGAGAGAATATGCTTAGTATATGAATATCTCAATACAAGGGTTCTGCCTTTAGTCGGAACCATTAGAGAGAGACCCCAGAGGATGCGAGTATAGGGGTAATGGACAATATAGATTGAACTTGTGACCATCAGCAAAAACACCAATTAGAAATGCATCAGTGAGCAGACAGCGGTATAGAGCCTTAGCACACTGCCAGTTGGGCATGTATCACCATAAATTTTAAGGAGTCTAATGGAAGTGTTGTCACTCTTAAATAATACGTCATCCTATTGTTTTCTTCTATCTGTTTGCAGGATTTGATCATATTTGATGTACTTGCAGTCATTGTATTTTGCTATAAGCACACTCTGTTTGGTAAATACCACAAAGCCTCTCAGAGACACACACACAAACTAGTTTCTGTCCTTATAAAATAAACAGAGAGAAATTATCTTGTTCACAAACTGCAATTCAGCTTCATGTTTAGTTGAACTTATGCAAATCTGGTGTTGTAGGGATGCGTCTGTGTAATACCAGCTCTGTCTCATTCAGGCATCCTACCTGATCAAGGTGTGTGACACCAGGCATGTTTTTTTTTTTTTTGGGGGGGGGGGTTCAAAGCTTTGCTCGCTGACTGCAGCATCACTCCTGTTCTCTGCTGTCCTGACCTCCCCTCGATGCACCTCCCAGCTCCTTTCATTAATCATTTACTCTCCTTCCTCTCTGTCTCTCTCCTTCCTTCAGTCTCCCTTTCCTTCCTCATACTCACTTTTTTCTTTCTTTCTCCCCTCTCGTTCTCTTGTCGCTGCTAATCTTTATCTCATAGTCATCTTTTGCTCCATCGCTACATCTTATCTCTCTGTTGACTGGTAAATTACCCATCTTTGTCCTCCCCTCTATCAGTGGGCATCGTTGCCTTTACATTCCATAACCAATATTCTTTTCTAGCTTTTCCTGTTCGGGTGTTTCAAACGGTGTGTATGACTTTTGCTGGACATCTCTTAGGTTGTTTGTGGATTGTGTGAAAAGATTAGCTCATACAAATCGTCTGCTGTATGCAGCCACCAGCACTTTCAAACAATTAATCCACTTACACCTAACTGTCCAACTTCCCTGCTCAGTCATTAGAACAATATTTTTGCCTAATGAAAATGCATCAGGGATTAGTTCACTACCTCATTTTTCACATGAAGTGGTTTGACCATGATCCTGTCGTTGTGTGAGCATAAATTGCCTTGATTTGAAGATGCTCTTCTCTGTATAAAGGTCCCATAATCCTCGTGGTTGTTTGGGATGGGTTTTTTTCCCCTGTTGTTTTCCTGAAGCCCTGTGTATAAGATGAATTATTCAGCACTGTAATGGGTCTATATTTGTCATTGTTTATCTTCCCTTAGTGCCCCCGCCACCCTCATCGCTGCCCTCCCACCATCTCTCTCCCAGAATTCACTTTGTCTGCCTTTCTGTCTGGCAAGCAGCCCCCTCTACCCACGGAGGATGCTCCACTTTAATGAATGAAGTGAAGTCATTTAGCAAGGCTCTTAATGGCATGTAAAGCCCTGCTGCTAGGCTTGATTAATCAGGGAAAGTGTTTGGCTGTCACACACAGGCCCGTCCTCAGCAGGGGCAGCAACTAGATGGCTGCACTCTCTTTTATGGTGGGGTCCCTCTCTCTAGTCTCGCTGGAGTTGTCCGGAGCCCCGTGCTGCCAATGTTCTCTTGATCCACAGGTGGTGTCTGTCTGGTGGTGGGCTGTAGACTGGCGATGATGATGATGATGATAATATTGATGATACTGTCTCTGAGGTGTCTGTGGTTTGTGGTCTGCAGTGTGATATCTCAAGAGAGCAGTGCTGCCAGTGGACGAGGATATAAAGAAAAAGGACTAAACCACAGTAAACAACAGATCTTTACCTCTGCCTGAGGGAAGAGAGCCCATCTCATCTAATGATCACTATAATGGGGTGGACAAAATACCAGAGACACTGGAATACATTTAAATATCCGACTCATGCATATATGTTAAAGCTGCAAACAGTGGAGCTAGCTGGCTTAGCTAATATTATCTTATATCATTAGTGGTTTTTATTATAAGTCACCATTACATAGTTTGTCCACCACAGAAAAGTTTTTCACTTTTCACTGTAAAATATGCAGTTCACTGTATTTCTTTAATAGCTCTTCAAGAAAATGAAGGTTCTAATACATTCTATTCTTTTCAGGTACATCACTGTCCAAGTGTTTAAACTCCAAAACATGCATTACAGTCTCAGCCCCAAACCAGTATTAGACTCTATAGAACTATTCATTTATTTAAACTAACGTGTTTTAATGGGGATAAAGCTGATTTGCGCTAAGTGGTCAACTTAATATGACTTAGCTTTGTACTGGGTAGCTGCTTTTGTACCTGCGTTTACTGCTGTCACTGCTAATATTGCATCAGTCATAATTGCTGCTAAATTATGTAACGCATTGGAAGACGTCTTGATGCCAAACAAGCACCATTACCAAAGAGGCACATATAGATCTGCACCAACACCGAGTTAAAGACACATGATGGGATACATTACAACCAAATACAGGTACAACATTAAAAATGATGCTCCTACTAAACTTTATGAGCTTTACCCAACTGCAGTTTACTACAGGTCTTATTCGTGGTAAGGCGTTGATGCTATTTCCTTGGGAAATTTAAAGGAGTCCATTTATTTCTCCTTATTGCCTTATTATAATATAAAGTGTTCCATTTTATTGAAAGGAAAAGGCTTCAAAGAAACTGTAGCTCTCTGTAAATTCTTCACAGTCCCACTTTTACTAACATTATTCTTTACTTTGAACACACAAAGCAGGCAGCAATTTAGTCTGTCGTTGTACGTAAGCATACCCAGGAGATAATTGCAGTATTTCAACTTCCTGACTGTGACTTAGTTCAATCTAGGATTACTTCTCCATTGTTATTACCTCTCACACAGAACGCATTGAAATTCATTAATAAAAATATAATAAAATCCAGTGCATACTCTGCAGCATAGAATGCTTATGCATCTTTCATTCTGTCCTTCCTTTATGTTTTCAGCACAGCGTGTAGTCATTTGGTTTCTCTCTTGGAGAACAGTAGCAATCAGGTGTAGCTTCGTTTCCATCGCTGGGTTTTGTGTTAATTTGCAGAAGGAGGTCACAGCAGGGTGCTTGGCTAACTGAGACAACACTCGGTGAGGTTCCTCAACATTAGAATATGAAAGTTTACAGATCTCACGAGTATTCATCTTGGGGCTCATCCGCTCACACCCATCACCTCCATCCTCCTCATCTGCTTTTTTTGTGTCTGTCTAATCCCTCTTCTCCACTATCTTCTCTTCCACAGAAGCTTTCATCTCTCTCTCTCTGCTAGGCTCCTGTCACCCCATCTCTCTCTTTCTCTCATTTTCTTCCTTTTCCTGTAATTTTCCTCCATGGTGGAATTGGTACGGGGGGGGGGGCATGTTTCACTCTCTTGGCTGTTTGTTCTTATTTTTCCTTTGTTCTTTTTTGTATTTAGTGATCCAGAACTCACCTCAAATTTTACTGAAGAAGGAGATGATCATTTTATGCTGTTAATTAAAAGTTTGTTTATAATGCATTTTACTAAATGTGTGTTCATTCATAAGGGACATAGTCATAATCCCTGGTGGTTTTTTACTCAGATAGTCAGTTACATAAATTTCACTTTTCACATTATCAGTAACGTTTAAGAATATTCCCATTAAATGTCAGTTCAACAGAGCAGCATTGACCGTGAAGCCTCATTTAGATTGACCGTCATTGTCAATGTAGCACATGTCACTGAAAGGTGCTCAATGGCCCCAAAGGGCCACCTTTTGTCATTTTTTAAAAGCAATGTTTGTCCAGTTTTAAAACTGCATTCGACTTGATGTGTTGTAACATTTATAGTATCCTTCCAATCTATGATTGGATTTTACTCAGCGGGTAAAGAAATTAATGTACAGTATAGTACATATCATATTATGTCATATCATTTCACAAGCATTCCTTTGCATTTTGATTGGAAGATACAGGAGGCTATTGGACTTAAAGCTAATCCTGTCACAAGTATTATTGCTATTATTATTATTGCCTAATTATCTTAGCTAAAAGCAATTATTTAGCAGAATCATTAAAATCGTTTCCGTTCATCTGCAAAAAAAACCATCTGGTTGAAACAGAAATGTCATATTTTCCATCACTATTTCCACATCACTGTCCACCGTTTAACGTTTGTCTGCCACTCATTAATGATGTCATCTGGTTACGCTCATTCTACTGTGAGTGGAGAATTAAATTAGCCTTTTGTGCCACCGAAGCGCTCAACTTTTCGGATGAGCATCCATTGACGTGAACATCATGGATCGTTTAGTGAAAAAGCCAAACACCACACCTTCTGTGGACACATTATGATTTGAAGCCAAATGAAAAATGAGAGCCCAATAACTTGGAGAAGGAGTTTTGTCAAAGTTGTAGCAAAATGGTCACTGAGCTGGGACAGTAACATGGCAGTGACAATAAATGGCTTCTTTTCTTCATTAGGTGTGTTGTGTTATTATACTGTGATTAGACTTATACTGTAACAGTGGATAAAATGTTACAGTATATAAAATTAAATTGTTAATCACAATTATTTGTATGACAACTAAGCATCAGCTGAAATTTCCTGATCATGACAACCATATTTAAAACTACTATGATGAATTGTTTTCTAGTCACAAAGCATAATGACTGCAGTAAAGGTCACTCAAACAGACAGTTTCCCTCATTTCTCATTATTTTAACCTGCAACTCTTGTTTTATCAGCCTAATTTATAGCTGTTTGTCAGCATGAAAGTAGTAAAAACCCAACGTGTGCTAGTACAACCCAGCACCAAACGACATAGAGACAAAGTCAGCAACAAGCTGGACATGAAAGTCGAGCTAAGGAGCCAGATGTTTCCTTCAGGAGTAAAAGAAGTTTCATTCATCAGGTGGCCAGAAACAAGAGTCTGAGTGAATGTTTGCTTTATCAGCTTTATGAGTTTCCAGAGGGAATGTAATTTGACACCACTAAACAGTACCCAGCACACTCTTGTACTGTTAACACTGATGATAATTTTGTGCAATGTACCAAAAGGTACAAGACATCCTTCTCTGACCACATCACTCTCCAGCTGATCGCTTGTACTCATCACTTCCTGTGGACAGAGGCAATTTCCCGCCTCTGCCCACACCCAAGACTTCTTAGCACAAACAAGGAAAGAGTCTTACCTACAGGGTGGGTGTGAGATGCTACTGTCTTTATGTAGTACTTCTTTTTTTTTCCCTCAGAAAATACATGCAGCTACAAAAGAAAGATGTGTACAGTTTTACCCGTTATTAGCCGTATTCTGTGGGAGTAAGATATCCCTGTTTTCTCAGAATTAATCTGCTGAAAAGGTGACTTGTGCATCACTAATGGCAATAACCAGAGTAGCTACATATCATGAGTCCACTAACGCCAGAGACCAACAAACCCACTGTTTCACTCAACAACAATAAAACATATCAGCATGGCAGGAATACATTACCGTAATTAGGCTATGTCAGCATAATAGCAAGTCTTGTAAATACACGTCAATTAACGTGCCGATTCAGATCAGAAGTATAATCACTTTTCCATTTAATCTTTAACAAGGGTGAAGTAATCTGGAGCTAATCTATAACAGGCAAATCCAATCACTGAAGCCATTTTCTGTTGTGAGTTAAAGCTCTGCCACACTTTGATTGCCATGGCAGTAAATTTATTAGCAGTGATCGACCGGTCGCTCCTAATGCTGATCTTGGCAAAAAAAAAAAAAAAAAATGGTTCATGTCTCTGCTGAGGTTGTGGTTGCGCTCCAAGCAACTCTCTCCTCCATTCTCTCCTCTCTGTATGGATCAGTAGGCAACACAGTAGCCGGTCACTCTTTCTGCCTGCTGCCTTCATTAAACTCAGCTCAGGGTCTGACTGTTCAAGCTCGCCGGCTGTCTTGTGCAGATTTACAGGGGCAGCGTATATAAGGGGGCGCGGGGCCCTTTGAAATACAAATTTAATTAAATGTGATTCACAGAAGACAAAACCACTTGAATTTGAAGGAGAACAAGGTCAGGTGCGGATCTTAAAGTTCTCCCCTCTGCTCCACCCTCTCCACTTGTACCCACTCACCACCACCACCTCACTCGACACACACATTCGTATTCACACACACACACACACACACACACACACGGAATGGGAAGTAAAATGGGAGGCACCTGATCTCTTCAATCACCCTGGTTGCAGTCATGATTAACGTAAAGTGGTTCTTATTTACAATGCAAATTGCCAACGCAGACAGGTAGGAGATAAAAAATGTCTTCAATTTTACGAGGTATGTCCGGCAGCAAGGGCAAACGCCAAAAGACCTTTAATTTAAGAGAATAATATGGAGTCAGAAATATTATAAATGCATTGGCTGCCTCGGTTTGAGCACTTTGACCTCAAATCCTCACACACAGAGATTCTGTAAAGTGACAATTTATTTAATGACGAGAGAGTCTTTGTAATGCTTTCACTTTAATGTGTGACATTTAGAGGACTCTTAACCTTGAACCATACCCCCTCCTCTAATCCTCAAACATTATCTCCGCTGAGTATTTTGACACTGTAACACAGTCAAGTTCCACGTAGTTGGTGTTTGGTTTGGTTTTATCGGCGGCTCGGCTGAACAAGTGGCGACTGAACAAAGAGAGAGAGACATGAGGGGATTTCATGTTTTCAAAGCCTGTCACTTGTCTTTGAGGAAATTAGTAGCTTTAAGTTGAAGCTCAATGGATATTGATGATATCAAACTCAGTCTTATTTCAACTGTGCCTTCTGTTGGTGTGTGTTAGATAAATAGAGAGGTGAGTTTTAAAGCCATTATTTGGACCTCCTTCTTTTCCCCCCCTTTAAATTTTGCACCAGAACATTTAGCATACTCACCTCTGATAGGCTCTAATGTTTCTCTATTTCTGTCAATCACCTTTCTCCCCACTTGTCTCCTCGTGCGTTCACCTCTCATGTGCCTCCTCACTTTTTCTCCATATGGGGGCCAATGGTCACGTCTTACAGCTTCTGTGAAATCAATCACAGGTCAAACCTTTCAGCCTGCATCAAAGACAGAAACTGAGTGAGGCTGTGCTTTTGTGTGGTAATAGATCGCTGCCTGGATACAGGCCAGCGCGTGAGGACAAGCTCCCATCTTGTAGTTTACACACCGCATTCGTTCATGCAGTCCCTCAAGTTTGACATCATTGCATTAATTGCAGGTACACGAGATCTTTCAGGAGTAATGAGTAGTTCTACACTGATGTTTCAGTAGCTGTGCGTTCAGTCAGGTTGACAGGAAAATGATGCAGAACAGAGCAACTGAACAAGTTTGTTCCTAGAAATGTTCATAAGTTGTGCAGTGCCTCGGAAAGAAAATGGGCACATCTTTTATTCATGTTCAGAGGCCGAGGTGTCAAGAATTTTTTCAAGTCTCTCACTGTTCTGTTAACCTTGTCCCTGTGAAATACTCTGTCTCTATCTCTTTGGTTAAACATTCCTCCCAAACCACTAGGGGAACAGAGAGTGAGCAAGGGATGGAACGAAGGAGGAAAGGAGTTGCTGTTGCTTCCCTTCATCTTTTCATCATTAAACAAACATGGACTCTTACCCCCCAAAAAAAGTGCAAGATGAAGGCAGCGCCATCAAGACTGAAAAAGCCGAGAGTGGAGGAGGAAGAGGGGAGACAGAGGATGAAAGTGATCAAGAAGAAAGATGGAAATGGAGGAGGGGTGCAAGGAGACTGAGTACCTGTGTGCAGAGCAGAAAGGTGCACAGTCCATCATCTTCAGACAGGCAGACAGGGCTGTCTGGGGAGTTTATTTTTACCTCGATAAAGACTAGCCTGGATAGGCTGCAGCAGGCTGCTAGCACCTTTCAACAGGGGTTCTAGGACAGCTGCTGTCCTACTGTGACCATCTTTCAAACCTGATGGTACACAAACATGTACACACAAACGTACACAGACACAACAAGCTCCAGGTCAAAGCTTGTGCTTTGTCAGACATAGTTTATTGTATGTTACAGCAGCCCTGAGAGGCAAGTGACAAAAAAAAAAGTCTGGTCATCCATTTCCTGCTCTTTCTGACCCGTGTTTATGAGAGGATAAGAACGGGTGAAAGAGAGGCGTCGCCTGGACAATCTCTCAAAGTTCCTTAATTTTTATATACACAGTTGGATGATGCTGTGGTAATGCTGTCTGTTTGGAACAACAGATCAGGGGTCCTGAAATGTATCTATATGCTGAATTTGTATATGATTAATTTGATAGAAAGGCACTCGGAGAGCACAGACCAGACAAGGCTCTACAGTGAAGACATCCACCCCTTTATATATGCATCTACTCCAGAATTCAGTGGTTCCTTCTTTGGGATAATACCCACTCTTCCACCTCAGTTTTATATTAATCCGTTAATAAAAAAATAGTAAAAAAAAGCCTTATTTTGCAATGTTAAAGAAAGTTTTAAAAAGAGAGAAAAAAGAAAACATTGAATTCACCCCTTTATCCGGATCCACTCCAAAATTAAGTGAGTTCTTCCCTGCCACATGTCCAACCCTTCCAACAAGTCTCATGAAAATCTGTCTGGTAGTTTTTGTGTAAACCGAACTGATCGCTTAACTGTGGCAGAGGTAAAGATCAGAAAAGTGAAAGGATGATTAATCTGTAATGACCAAACTAATCTTAATTTAAAGCCCTATATGACTAATCTTTACTTACAGCTTGCTAAGTTAACACACTTGAGGTCCTGATAAAGCTCAGCACACAAACTTCTATCATCCTCTGCCTGTTTCCAGAATATAAGAACACTGAGGCAGCACATTAGGAATCTGCACCTATCAGCCCCCTAAGATGGTTAATATTGATTTTAAGGTAAATGTGAGGATCAAGCACAAATTTACCTGTGTCACTACTCCTTTTGTTAAATTGATGACAAACATTTCATTATTCATGTTCCGAGGCTACACATCATTTCACCCGACTCCTTTCTGTATCTGCGAGGTGCCGTTTGGAGTCAGTGTGATCTGCTATTGATCTCCTGTGGATCAATGTTTATCTTGTATTTATAGACCCTGTAGAACATCACACACACCCACCACACACACACACACCCCTGTTGTAAGCTGCTGTTAGCACTGGCACAGAGACACTGGGAGGAGAATTGATTAACAAATCAGGCCTTTAATTATTTCTTACTGTCATCAAAGCTGTTGAAGGAAGTCTGTGGAGAGCTTGAGATGTTTTACAGTGTGGTCCCACCAAGCTAATTCTTATTACTGTGCTGTTTGTTCTTCACAGGTAGGTTTTAGATTCAGTATTTGGTTAATTAACATCTCTTTGAAACGTTGCCCTGCCTGTTTGGCATTTTGGAGATGATTAGTGACTCCTAAGCTGGCCTGTGTCTCTCTGTGACGCCCTCACTCATCACTACACATTGGGTCTTATGGCCGCTCGGCAATTCGTATCCATGCATAGGTTCCTTCGTCTTTACTTTTAAGTGATCCCTCCTCTTTAAAAGGGATTTATCTTAAACACGGTGTAGGAAGTGTAATTGTCTTTTGGTCTCAAAGGAGTTGTTTTCGTCTTCCAAAGCTGGACAAAGATGGAGGGGAAACATTTACGAGACACACTTGAAACTCAATAAAATGACAACATTTTTTTCATATTTTTTAACCTGTGTTTTTACTCATCTAACATCTACTGCTGACTTTAAATGTTTATGAACAAACCGAATAATTTCCTCCCTCTTTTTTCTTTATTTTTATGTGCAGGTTAGCTCTGTATGTGTACGAATACCTACTGCATGTAGGAGCTCAGAAGTCAGCACAGACCTTTCTCTCAGAGGTAAGTCACAAAGATGCTTTATGTATTTGTGTGTGTGTGTTTGTGTGTTTGTGTTTGTGAGAACAGCCCATGTAGTTTATTCGTCCACTCTGAAGGCTGGTCTGACCCTCATACATTGTGTCTTGTACTGTGAGTGTAGCAACTAATTGAATTAGCCTGAAATGACAGTGCTGAGCCAACAGGTCGGTAGCAGCAGACAGGCTTTTTAACGTTAGTGTTGCATTTTAGTGGGGCTGGAGCTGGAGCACATGGAGAGTTACGGCGCTCGGCCTGGAGCTGACGTCTTCGACTGACATCATTCTATGATCAGCTCAGCTCAGTCGATCTCTTTCAATATCATTCTGTCCATTCCAGAGTCCCCTGCTTTCTCTTTGTGATTTATCCCTCCACTACTCTCCCTGTGAAGTGAGCTTGTGCTCACTTTAATTCCGCAGATGTAAGAAGGTGACGGGGTGAAAATGAGGTCAGGCGAATCTGGTGATTCGCTGTAAATGATAGTAAATTACAATGTAGAAGACAGCGGCTGTTGTATAACGGCCTGAGGAAGAGGAGAACAAAGAAAGGTGGGATGGAAAAGGTTACATCATCAGCTGGCACCAATCCTCATCACTCTGCGCAATCGTGAACATGTACATACGCACACTCGGTCGCTCCGACACCTTTCCCTCTCTGCCATATCGCTTGCTGTCTCTTCCTCAGATATGGGAGATGAAAAGGATAGGGGGTGTTGTATGCAAGTCAGGGGGCACATTAGCTAAGAGTGTAACAAGTATAAACACATCTGCTTGTATAAAATACACATGGGCGTGCATGCATGAGCTCACAGACACATGCAAACACACACACAAACACACACACAGTGTTTGTATTATGCCATATTGCTGCTCTTTCTAGATTAGTAGGGTGGAGTAAAACATGGCCTGTTATCTACTTTTTATCATCCACATCTGTTTACAGTGTTTCCTCAGGCTCAGGAAACAAGAGCCCAGAAAATCGAGTCACAAATGAGACCTGAATACCTAAACTTAAATACCAAATCGAAGACAGACAGCTCAGAATAACAAGAAAAACAAACCCTGTCAAGCTAAAGTGATGGCTCAAATACTTAATACACTTAAAGCTTAAGAAACAGAACAAACAGCAAGAATTAAAAGGTTAAACACAAGTTATCCATATGGGTAGAAAGGGAACTCTAAAAGACTTAGTGCAAATCTCAATCCACGGTGCAATGAGAGCAGCTCCTGCAGCAAAAAGCCGACATCTGCCAGTAATCATACTAAAGGGATCTCGCTGTAGCATGGTAAAGGTAAATGAATGAACCTTCCAGGAGCGTAGACCACAAGATGACAGGATATGCGGGCACAGTCGATGCTGTTTTCATCTGCGCTTTCCAGAAGAAGGGGAGAGAGAAAAGATCACGCTGAAAAGTGTCCTGGCCTGAACTGTCTGAGGTCGTGTTTGGACTGAGCTACAGCCAATTATATGTGCGAAATGAGGGATGTCATGCCCATTCTGCAACTTTTGTGCCATTTGCGCAATTATGAGTGAGTAAATCCTTCTTTGTCATGGTGTATATGGAAATTGCTGGCTGCCTATGAAGTTTCAAGTTAACCCATGTCTTTACGAGAGCTGCCAACTTAGACTGAAAGCATATGGGATAAACAAAGAGAGGCTGTTCCTGACCCCCAAAAACACTTCAAAGCAAAGCATTCCTTCCAAAAGTCAGTGTGTCTGATGTGCAGCTGAGGTCAGGACGGTCTGATTGAAAGCGCAGCGATTCAGTTGTTGTTATTTTAGCACATTTTCATGCTGCAAGAATAGCAGGTGGTACAATAGTCTTATTCTTTTACCGATATGAAACTCTCCGGTGAAGGAAATTAAGAAGACGATCATGAGATATAGCTTGCAAAGTTAGAGAGAGTGATGCAAGTCTGTTTATAGAGACGAGAGGCAGACTAAACAACAGTGTCATAGTCTGATAGGAGAAGCCTGACTGCTGCCAACAGTTGCTGCTCAGAATGTTAGAGGCATGTGTGTCTGTCATTGTATGAATCTGCACATCACTCGACACTGTGGGCCAACATGAATCGTCCTCACTGCGGATGATGTCAGACCTCATGTTAGTCACTAACCTTGACTGAGGTGTTATGGCGTCAAAAACGTGAGATAGTGTCTGAAATCCCTCTTCCCCCACCCTTTTTTGTTGGAACCATGGATGTATTGTTTAGAACTAGATACCAGGCCCAAAGATGGCGCCTGTTCAGTCCAATGAAAATTTCTCCGATGTCAAAAAAGCTTCTGGGTTTCCAGGGTAGTGATTCTCTCCCTGGCCTTCCCTGAGAGTTTGTGCTCTTTCTATTGGCTTTACATTGTGACGAATGATTTTTAAATCACTTTTATTGTCTGATTGGAAATTTTACAAATGTAACACCTCCACTGATCAAAAATTCATAACACGAGGAGTCATTAATAACCTTGTTTGTAGTTTGTAGTTTTTAGTTGTAGTTTTAGGTGCTCCATTGTAATGGCTGTTCATGGGAAAATGCTTTTTAGGCAGCTATTGAAGAAAATCATCCAAGTCAAATTCAGAGGTTTGATGTAGTGGTGAGTTGGTGAGCTGACCCAGAGAATTGATAGGGAAGCATTTCTATACAGTGTGCAGTGATCAGACAGTGTGTAAATAGGTAGTGATCAAAAGCAAGAAGCTGAGACTATACATTACACATCTATGGTTGGAACTCAAGGTTGGAAATGACCATTTGCTAAGCTTCCCCCCCTTAGATACTGTTGCTACATCTGTCAATCATTCTGCTCTCACATAGCTGCTTCTAACAGGGGGCTTCAGAGAAAGGGTTCAGTCAGGGGTTGCTAGGGTGTGAATTTCTCCAAATCTAATATAGTAAGACAGACGTGCCTATGTTACTCTAAACTCTGAGTCTATCCGATTCCCAGCTTGATATGAAAAAGTGGAATTCCTAGTTGAAGACGGGTCTTTTTTAGTTTTTTAAATTAACCTGTAATTCTACAAAATAAGGTTTAAATCGTCCCTGGCTGTGGAAGTAACCCTATAGGTTTACTATAACAGGACAAAAAGGGCAATGGGAAACATAAAGAAAGGAGGACTATGGTATAAGTAGCTACAAGGAAGGACAGAGTGAACACTGGATGCAGAAGGAACAAAAAATGTGGGAGAGGATCAGACTGAAGGATGTGTGGGTTGTACAAAGGCTTGATTGGGCTCCTCAGGCTGGTACATGTCTCTGATCTCTGCATATCCCTTGACTCAGTAAACACACACACACACACACACACACACAGACACACACACACACATTTGCACATGTACTCTTTCATGTACTCGTGAATAGACGGGCTTTCCGGCACACATATACAGTACTCACTTATCCACTTCAGAGTACATGGCCTGAGAACCATAACATAATTAGATAATGGCATGTGTTATAAGAATTCCCTTGCACCCTCTCTAACCTTGTAAAGCAGATGATTCAGATGTTGGCCATTTTTAATATATTTCTCTCGCACTCCCTCTCTCCGTCTGCCCAGATCCGATGGGAGAAGAACATCACATTAGGAGAACCTCCGGGGTTCCTCCACTCATGGTGGTGGTGAGTGTTCTCATAGCTAATGATTCAAGTTACATTTCTCCTCAGGTTGCTTTTCCTTCACTCCATCATTAACCGTATTAAATAGAACGATTATTCCATCTCTTGTTTTCATGTCCTTGTCTCATTAATTGTCCCTAAAAGCTTCCCTAGGATGCTGTTTCCAAATTGTAATGGACTCATCTAAAGTCACCTCTTACAATTTATTCTTACTGCCTCAAATCTGGATTATTTTTGTTCTAAAACTAAATATTAGTATTCTATGTCAAGCTTTAATGTTTCTCTTTTGTCATCATTCTTCTCTCTGACATCCTCTCTGTGTTGCAGTGTTTTCTGGGACCTGTACTGTGCAGCCCCGGAGAGAAGAGACACATGTGAACACTCCAGCGAGGCCAAGGCCTTCCATGATTATGTGAGTCTGACCTTCCTTGGTTTTCTTTAGCTACCCTTTCTGGCAATGGCACTGATTAGCTCAGCAGTTTATGCTGGACGATGCTGTATTATATGGAAAACCCAAAGTGTTTAATATTAAGTAAGTAAACAAGATATTATAAAATATGTTTTGGAATTAATAAAGAAAAATATGTAATGATCAGGTTATACTAATAATTTAAGTACACTTTTCAGACACAACCAATTATTTTAATGTCAAGGAATCTTTTTATAATTAGTTGCAGTATGAAACAGACTTTGGAAACGTACATTCTTAAATAAAAGCTGCAGCTGAAATGAACTAAATGTAGCAGTAAATTGTCACTGTGAAAAGAAGCAGGATAGAGTGAGATTTAAGATCCAGATTTGAGCTGAGTATTAAGAAGATAGGATTATGTCAAACGTTAATGGTTGCATGTTTTTCTGTTTATTTCATTATGAGTTTTTATTTATTACTTCTGCCCAGGAGGTTGTGTTTTTGCCTGTGTTGGTTTGTTTGTCTTTCTGTCTTTACTAGGATTGCCTGAAAAGGATTTTGATTAATTGTTTTGGAGAGGTAAGGTATGGCCCAGGGAACAATCCATTAGATTTTGTGGTGATCTCAATCATTATCTGGATCCAGAATCTTTCTTAAAGGATTCTTTACCATAGTGGGATAGGGGCAATTACAAGATCTTTGCCCTTGACTTCATGCCTACAATGCTTGGACAAATATTGGACAAGAATTACACAATGACATCCCCATAAGATCTATCGCACATCAAAATCTGATCTGGATCTGGAAGTAATATTCCAGATCTGGTGATCCAGGATGTTTAAATTTATAGGGCTCATAGAAAATCCACTACTGTCAGATAAAGATGCTACATACTTGCAACTAAGATCAAATTGTCTGATTCAGTAAGGTAACTATTGAATGCAATTACAATTTCTAGGGGTACAGTAGGTATTCATCGCCAAGAGGAGTCAAACTATGAGAGTCAAACTATGAGAGTCACTCATGGGACTGTTGCATTTAGGTGATGTAATGGGGAAACTGAGCTGCCTCGGTGGAGGTTTGCGCTCTGTGAGTGCTGTCTAGTTTAATACTGATCACTTTGGGGTCTCGAGTATTAATATTGATGAAGAGATGTGTTCCAGCTAATGTTGAAATGCTAAAATGATCAAACCAATACTCCATTCTCTTACTTGCTTGTGTGTTTTTTCATCATTGCATATTTAGAAATATTATTGCTCACTAGATCATACAAAGAACCATACAAATGATGGAAATGTCTTCGAATGGTTTGTGCTACTGGTTTTTGATAATAACAATGTGTCTACAGGCACAAACAAAAACTGAGGATGTGGATTTAGAGCTGATAAGAACAGATGACAATTCAGGCCATAAAGCTGTGAGTCACATCTAATCCAAGACCGACGTGCTGAACACTTTTGGTTTATCATATGCAGTTTGTCTTTACAGCCTTGTAAACTGGTTTTATCTGCTCACAAATCGTTGATCAGAAGTGGGGTTTAATTGAATGCTTGTTGTGACGTTCAACGGGTGTGTGATAAAGTGTAGAGAATATAATAATTATGATTTGTAGTACCTGCTACTACATGTATTCCACCAGGGCATAACATCTGCGAAATGCTGCTTTCACACAAATATCCGCCTAAAGTATTGTGAGCACGTTACGCTGAAGAGCTCACCGTACAAGCAGACAGTGTGGTCTGTTTGGTGGAAACATTGTTTATTGCTCTGTTTTCTCAGTGGGGCTCCACTTCACTGCTGTTGTAATTCATGCACATCAAGGCATGGGTTGATTTAGTCATGCACCATCCAGTAAACGGAATACATTGAGCATTGCCAAAGCTCTTTAAGTTTTAGATTAGCTGGTGACTAAGAGAGTGGAAGTCCGGCTCTCCTCTCGGGAAGTTGCAAAGTGGAGGAGGAGGGTGTGTGTGTGTGTGTGTGTGTGTGTGTGTGTGGGGGGGTCTTCTCTCTCCTGCATTTTTATGTTGTTGTTTTCCCTCTGTAGCCTGAAGTCTGACTCATCAGATTTGTCTCGACTGTGGTTTATTGAGATGTATTGTTTAAAGTGTACAGGTCAGGGGTTTCTGCCTACCCAAGCAGGATGAACCCTCCTGTTCTCTGTGATCCACTCCCTCTTTCCTTTTGGCTTGCAACCCTGCAGACCTGGTGGTGGGGGTGGAATCTCTCTTCTCTTTTATCTTTTTCTGCTAGGTGTGTGCGCTTGTGTATATGTGTGTGTGCATACACAGGTAATGCTGCTGATGCTGCCGATGATGATCAGGGTGATGAATAGGCACTCCCAAGGACAAGGCTGCTATGTGATGATGTCATCCTGGCTCAGAGGAAGGGAGCTGGAGGGCAGTACGACCTCAGTCCTGGGAGACAGACAGAAAGGAGAGATGTGGAGAAAAACAGGGGAACATGGACATGGATAGGAAGAGAGAATGAGGCACAAAGAGGGATAAATAGTTGGAAGAAGACGCACACGTCTTTTAAAAAAAAATTTTTTTTTATTAATTAACACTTCTCAACACCAAAACCAAACAAAATACATTACAGTAACTACAGTAATTAATGTCATTAGACCAAAGATGACAACATGTAGTGTCTCCTTGTTTCTTCTTATCTGATCTGAATCAATTGAATTCAGGAATCATTCAGAATCTTAATGTCATTACCACAGGCCACCAGCAACATTGTCTTCTTACATTTCCTGCAGGGATGTAATCAGAGAATTATAATTAGACCAATTGTAATTAGACCAAGGTCACTTTCAATCAACTCTTTCAATGGTGTGCTGCTTCTCAGATCCAATCAGAGGTACTACCCACATATCTACTGCTCAATTAAAACAAAATGAGAGGACAACTGTGGTGGCTGTCTTTGAAAAAGTAGCACACCTTAATCTGATGCTGGCGTCTCTCTTTCAGTTTCCTGACTTTGAGACTAATGGAGATTTCAATCAGACATTTCAATGGTAATTATTTTCAGATAGCTAATTACGGGGTGAAGTCCTAATTAATGCTGGGGAGGTATAGGAGCTCACTGGCATCATCCTTGGATCATTTTCCTTTCAGTATTGACAGGATTGTGAGAAAGCTTTTGACTTGATTTGCGAGATAATCACTGTTCGAATTACTGTAAATACAATCGGCTTTGAGTAAATCTGATTTAAAGAACTAATGTCTTAATAATGTCTGCTGCATGGATATAAGGTTTTGCACATGGCTGTGTACAGTATACGTCGATCATATCATCAGACCAGTGTGTGAGGATAGTCCTCCAAGACATTAATCCAGTAATCTAATGTTAAAAGGGAAAGAAAGAAATGAGTGATGAACAAAGTGAAGAGAAATGCAATGATATTGATTGGCATCCTCAGTCAAGGCTTTTCAGGCATCAGAAAGGCAGTTTACAGTTCTGTTAAGTGCTTTATAAATTGTGTTGTTGATGCTAAATGAGCAGTTTCCATTTGGAACGGGCCATGAAGTCATAAAAGCAAGTTATTTTTAACTTCTTATGCTTGGCCAGGAAATGACCCTACTGTAAATTACAAAAGTCAGTTGCCTAGTTGCTTTTCTCTCCTTGAAGTGTAACACGTCTATTCATGGGCCTCATTTCAGGCTTTTTTTAACAGCATTGTATTATTATACATAAGCCTACGACCATCAGCTGTGTACAAGTTAAATCTGGACTTGTCACTAAATGTCATCTGCGTCCACTGTGCAATGCGCCATAACATCTGTAACATCTGTGCTACACGTGTTTGCAGCGTTCTGACCATCAGCATCTGAACTGCCTGGTCATGAAAGTTTTGTGGAAGCCGTGGCATCATCCGTTGTTCCAGTAGGACATTAATTAGACCTGCGATTTTATTGCCTTGGCCAGGTGTTTTTCGATCATGCAGAAAAAATGATGGTTATTCATGATTTTACATGTTTCGGTTGTGGGTACTTAAAAAAGTCTTTTCAGTGTATCACAGCTTGTTTGTTTCAGTAGATTAGGGCAAGTGAAAGGAAAATATTGGTTTTTAGAATTATGCATTTCTAGTGTTGCTCAGGATATGATAGTAATCTTGAGTTTAGAACCAAAATCTGCAGGAACAATAGTGAGGGTCAGATATCTGTGATCTTAAACAAAAAAAACAGCAAATCAAAGCGAAATGAAAAAGAATTGAACTAGCATGAAATTCTTAAAAGGCTTGTAGAAACAATATTGAGCATATTCATCGACGTTATGACATTTACACACTTTATAATGTTTGCTGTACTCAAAAAAATGGTACAGCCATTTAGTTTAAATATAAATGTGTCTATATAAATTGTGTTAAATGCATTGGTGCATGACTGTGTATTTGTTTGTGGCACTTGCACTTGAACATGCATTAAACATGTTTGTGTTTCGCTCAGCGGGTTATTCTTGCAAGCTCTGGGAGGCAGTTGTAAGGTTAGAGAGGCAGATTGGTGGTAGAGGGGCTGATGAGCTCTAAACATTGGAGGAGTTTGGGCAGAAATGATGAAAAACGGCTCCACTGAGAAAGTTATCTCGCTCCTGATTTCAGGAGATTATCAGTGTCCGACAGTTGTACTGGATGTGCTGTGCAGCTTCCAGATAAGAATGTGCTTATTAACCGAAACAAGTCCTGGTTGAAAAATTGGTCATGGTTTTTGTAAAATAAATGATTGGGAATGAAAAAATGCTGTGAACTGAAATTTACAGGTGGTTTTGAAAGTCTGAACGTGTACAATTACCATTATGACACTGTTTGAGATTTTAGCTTTGCATGTTTGTGTCATCAATGTGTGAATGTGTGATGGATTCTCACAGGAGACGAGAGGAGAACTCAAAAGAAAAACACCAGAGCAAGAAAAGTAGACAAATACTGTATTAGAGAACCAGGTCACACATGCAGAATCAGCCGGGTATACAGTCCAACAGTGACAAGGAAAACACAATTAATTACCTCTGCCAACCAGAGCTGGAGAATGTTATTTGATTGCCTGTTTGTTTCTTTGGTTTTCTGCAAAGTATCTCAAAATGTTGCCAATGGATTCTGATGCAATTTTGTGTATGGGTGGATCTTGGGCAAAGGAAGAGGTGATTAAAGTTTGGGCCCGATCTGGGTATGGATGTGGATTCTGGATCACTTTTTCTCTTTCGTCAACATTGCGAGGAAGGGACTTTTTAACATTCTGCCAATATCATGAAAACCAATACTATGCCAATCAAAATAAACTCATGATGTTCCACCACTTTGAATAATTGTATCCAGATCCAGATTATAATCCAGATCCGGCACATTAAAATATATATTTGGTGGGGGGCAATATGTGTTTAGTCACAGTACAATAAGATGGCACTGCCACCAATATGTAGCTGAGATGATGCTGATTCAGAATCATATTAATGGAATTCATCTATCTGTGAAATCTAAGTTTCATCTAGATAGAAAAAATAAATCTGTATCCGCCACATGATTCCAAATGCATGGAGTTTCCATGGTCAATGAGGACTGTGTGCTGGTATGGTGTATTTTTGTTTTATCCATTTAATGCTAAAGACCCTTTTATGTGAGGACACCTTGCACGGCTTCTCTCCCAGGCTGGCGACCTCTGTTTTAAGATTTTAAATTGTGAATTTTTGAAAGATTCAATAAGAATCTGTGACATTGCTCTCTATTGTAAAAAGCTTAATTGCTTATGATGAACAAAGAAACTGACAGATGGATCACCTAGAGTGAACAGTAGACACAAAATGTGCAATAGAGAGGTGGCAGCATTGCACGTCTTTAAGGGAAGAAGAGCCTGGTATCATCATGTGGCATCACTGTGGGAGACAGCAGACACACGGGGAAGAAGAGATCAAGAGGCATGCCATGAGCGACCGTCTTTGATAAAAATGCTCCGTCTCCTGCTGCCGTCTTTGTATTCACACCACTCAATTTAACAGCAGCACACATTCTGTCTTTAGAGTGCAGTCAAACGATGCACACGTTTGAAAATATGTGTAAGGACTGCTTTACTCATCCACATTCAGATACGCTGTCAGCGTTTGATATCTGTGGAAAAACAAGGGCATCCATATTATGTGTGGCTGAAGGACAGGACCCTGGGGTTGAGCAGAAAACAGCACCTGTCTGCAGGAGAAGGACACACACTTGATCACGGACGTGTTTTCGTGGCACAGGCTTTGTTTTAATCAGAAAACTGGTCTTGACCTATACCCAGATTCACTTTTCTGTAAGCACTGATGCAACAATAATAACACATGGAATTCACTGAATGCATTCATGCTCCCCAGAGGATAGAACCCACTTGATTTTGAACACCCCAGCTGATTTTCTGTTGTGCCACCAACAGGCCAAAATTAATACATTTGTTTTCTGTTTCCAAACTCTTTCTTAAGTAATGGTCAAATTGAAAGAAATATTGTTTTTTTTTTTTTTTCAAATTTCTCCTTTCTAAATAAAAAAAAATCTCCTTTAGTGAATTTCTTAGGAGTCCAAATCAAATAAAATCAATATTCCACCTCAACAATCCAACTTTCTTGCAGCTCCTGTACTTTTTGTTATTGACTGTGGGACTTTCTTTCCCCTGGAGTAGACTTCTCAGGCAGAGCTGCCTCCCAACGAACTCTTTTCTAAACTTTTCCAACATTCAGTCTCACTGAACCGTCTACAACTTGTTTTTCCCAAATCTTTAATGCATATCGTTGCAATTACCACCAGCTGCATGAAGCCTTTTCAAGATAATGTTACCTATTACAGGAACTAATTACAAAATGATTATTAGTTAGTTCCTTTAATTATTTTGATTTTTTTCCTGTGGGACATTACACACATTACTGTAATTTATCAGGAAATAACACTAACAGCTAGTGCTGTGAGCATTGCATCTGTGCTGAAGGGAGCTGGAAATTCATTCTTGTAAGTAGTAATAACAAAAAACAGAGAATAATCATTTGGGGACTGATGCTTTATTGTCTGGTTGTGGATTAGCATAAAACAAACCTGAGAATGAATGATCTGATTCATTCACATGAAATGCAAACTTGAATTGTGACCACAATGTTCTGTGTGTGTCTGAATGAACATGCATATGTGCATATGATTAGACAGAGCAAAACCGAGGGGACAGAGACAACCTAGAAACAGAGAATCTGTTGGCTCCAAGCATTGTGGGTAACAAGCTGATTCCAACCAGTTGAGAACCAATGGGGGTTGGGGAGACCCCCAGTCTGTTTCCAGGGAAACAGAGCCCTTTCTCCTCTCTCTCTCTCTCTCTCTCTCTCTCTCTCTCTCTCTCTCTCTCTCATACTCTCCCATGTTCCTCTCTCTCTCTCTCATATTCTCCCATGTTCCTCCTTGGCAGTGATGAGGAGGAGGGAGATGTGGAGGTGACTCACTGTAACATCATTGCCATGGCAATGAACAGCGAGCCGAGTGAGGAGGGAGTGAAAAGGAGAAAAAGAATGGGAATTACCAGTGGTTGAGCAGAGATGGAAATGGTCGTCAAGATCCCCAACAGTTTGAAAAAGAAAGATGGAGACTGTTGAACACTTTATGCCTAAATGCTACTTCTCTCAATTTCTTTAGGAAAACTCTCCCCACTGTTCCTCCCAGTCATCTCTCCCCTGCTGGACCTCCTCACTCTCTGCACGGCTTCATTCTCTCTTTCACACCAGTGTTTTTTCTCTTCTTCTTTATTCCCTTTGCCTATCTTGGTCCCTGCTCTCTGTCCTTCTGCATTGCTCTCTATGTCTCTTATCATCTTCCTTCCTCTCTCACTGGCCTATTGTGTGCAGCACTCTGGTCTCCGAAGAGCTTTGTTTTCCACTGGCGTGTTACGCTGAGTCATGTCACACGCATGTTTGGACATGCCAAGCTGGAGTGTTAATGTGATGTTGACATACGCGCGTCTTGCTGCTCTTTAGTGGGCAGGGGCAGAGACGAGGGCATGGTGCAGAGGGGAGGTTAACTGAAGGCAGGGGAAGACAAGACGGTGCAAGAGAGAGGACAAGCTCTAACAGAGCTGTGGGGTATGGAGGAGTAGTTATTATTATTGATAATGACATTTAGGGGCTTAGTCAGGGGCATATGTTGTGTATTTATGTAATCATGATGACATATTTCACTCTGAAATCAGTCAAAGTGAGCACATTCTTGTCACACATCGGACATTCTGTACTTTAAACATCCAGTCCTCCCTGACAGACCTTGGTGGAAATGCTGCACAAGTTTGCACAGCAGCAATCTTTCAGATTGTGTGTGTCTAACAGATTACAGTGAATGATCCAGAGACCAAGCTGTAGAAGTTGCGGCAGGAGTACGTAGAGAGAGCACGAGGGCAAAGTGAGAATGCTGACATGATCTGACCAGCACATTATCTCTTTGACTCCAACTAACCCCTGTGGGTTTTTTTGCTGTTGTGTAGGCCCATATCTTAATCTAGTGCTGACTCATGTGTCTGGCCTTCTAGCCCTAGAAAGACGGCAGGATGAGACGCCGAATGTGAAAGTGTTGCATTATGATATATTTTTGAAAGACTTGGATCAAGTCGATGTCAAAGATCTCAAAATCTTTGGATTTCAGGTGAATCAATAGTCTGTCTTTATATCGAAAAGAGCATGACAAAGCCTCCTCTTCATCTCAAGCCGTAGCTTTTAAATCTTCAACCTCTGTGTCTCTCCCCTCCTTTCCTCTCCTATATGTGTTCAGTCCATCTCACTTATCTCCCCTGGTGTCGGTGAACCAAGTGAGATAATGGTGGAAGACGTGTGGCTCCTCAGCATCACTTTCAGCTCTGTATGTGTATCTGACCTGTGTATCAGCCTGCAGCCTCAGAGATGTTTACAGGGGTCAATAATGGCATCAGCGATGGAAGACAAACGGCCCCCCTCCCCTGTCTATCACCCCATTCAGTTTATATGGCTCCACCTGTAATCATCCCGTGAGACTAGGTAGATTAGGGTTGTTCTGCCATTTCACCCGGTTATCACCTGGACTGTCAGACTAGTGAGTGTCTGGGCCTGGGTTTGTCCAACCCAGATGATCTTTATTGTTAAAAGATGCTCCAGTATTGGTCTCAGTTTCCATCAATTAATGTCTACGTGTTTTGCTCCATCATACCTCTTTTTGATGATGTCACCACATTATCAGATCCCAGCAGTTTAAGAGTATGCAGGCGGTTTTTAAAAAAACCTAAAACCAACAAATGCAAGGAAAATACCAAAACAAATGTGTTTGTTAATTCCTCTTTCGGACTCACGAAAGTTCTGAAACACTTTAAGACTTGCCAAGCCTGACGATGGCAGTCTGGGATGGAATCCCAGAATTTATTATGTAATTGTTTTACGTGTCTCAGTGATGGTTTAAGTCATCCAAACATTACTCAATCAGGTGTGAATAGTTTATTTGTTTGGGACTATTTTCAGCCATGGATGCATACACATTTAACCAACACTTGTGTGTATTCATGGCAGTGGAAAGTGTATGTGTTTTTTCCACAGGTCTGTAATACAGAGGAATGTCTTATTCCTATCAGCTGTATAGTTTTTGACCATCACATGTGGAAAAAGGAAATGTGTGAGGTATTGTAGAAATGTATGGACTGTTGTTATGGACCCTTACATGAACAAATGAAGATCATTTTGTGGTAATAAATATACTAGTTCAACCCAGAAAAGGGAAAGGGAATGTTTTGAGTATATGTTTAAGTCATTAGACACTATGTTATGTTTCTAGCATGTCTATGCAGCTCCTTAATGGCATGAAGTCCAGGCTTGTCTGCTCTGCAGACAATACTTGTTAATTGGATGAATTCATTTTTGGTTTGGGGTTTATTTTTAACTACAGTACTAAAATGGCCAAAAGGACTATTGCCAAAATCTAGAAAAACAGGACCCAAGTCTGCATGTTAACAAGCAGCCAACAGACAGTCACATTAATATACTCACATTATGTTCTTATTTCAGATATTGTTACTTAAACAGCAGAGCTGTGGGTTGAAGTGCACAGAAAACACTTTTTCCACTCACTGCTGTGTTTTATGGTGTAACAAATGGCGTGTTTTGAAAATTTTAAAAAGGGAGCTTTGAATTCCAGAGGGCAACTTTAAGTCTATTTTCCTCGAAATTGAAAAGTGAGTTCTGTACTGAAAAGTTGAGCCAGTTGATCTGTCTCTTCTCTCCATGTGAATATTACATGGTTAAAAGAGAAGCACACCCATTCTCATCTTCTCCTTCTTCTGCCTGATTCGTACTTCTGTGCTCCCTGACTGCATTTTCCTCGTTGTAGATATAGATATACTCTACTGCTGTTATGCTTTTGACAGTGACTGACGGTTATATTTTGTGCTTACATACTAATGCAGAAATCAATCCTCTTGTTGTTCTTGTTATTCCTCTCTCACATTTAATGTGCATGTGAGAATGTGTATTTTGCTTGTAGGTGTGTGTACTTGTACACCCCCACCCCTCCCTTGTTCAGGAAGTGGACTAATGGCATTTGAGAGGATGGATAGAGTAGGAAAGAGGGAGAGGGGGGGAGGGATGGAGTTCCATCTTGTGTGGGCTGTCATAAGTATATCCTGCGGGTGGCCTTGAGACTCAGTGGTAACCCCTCCACACCCTTAATTGCCCCCCCTCCCCCCTCACCCAAAAGCTCTCCAATGACACCCAATTAGGGACTTTCCTGTCTTCTTACACTCCCACTGTTTTTACTTTCTATCATTTGTTACTGCAATGGAATAATGAAGGCAAGATATGTTCACCCCAATTATAGTTCCACTATTAAATTAACTCATTTGAGCTGAAAAAAATAATTGATTAGTTGATTGACAGAACAGCAATTTCCAACTTTTTCGATAATGGATTTGGATGGATGCATTTATGTCGTTCTTCATGGCAAAAATACAAAACAATCTCTAAGAGAGAAAGAGCGAATGTTCTCTCACTCCAGAGAGAATGAAAGAATGTTCTGTCACTCCGGAGAGGAATGAGGGAATGTCCTGTCGTTCCAGAGGGAATGTTCTGTCTTTCCAGCTTCTAAATTCTTTTTTTAAATTTTCAGCTCTTCTGTGTTTAATATCAAAGTAAACTGGATATCTTTGGGTTTTGGACTGTTGGTTGTCCATAACAAGAAATCTAAACACATCAACTCAAGTTTCAAGAAACTTAAACAACAAAAGTTTCCTCCTCTTTGACAGTAAAGCAATTAATTGATTAATAGAAAATAGTGAGAATCATAAACAATGAAAATAGTAGATTAAAGGACGAGACTTGTGTTTGTCTACTGTCTGCTTTTCTTGGTAAATCCCATGAAATAATTGTACTTGTCAGCCTCATCGGATTCTCACCTTTAAAACGTGACCTGAAAATCCTTACGATTTTCCCAAAAATCCATAAGAAAAAATAACACACATCGAAAAGTTTGAATTAAACCCTAAAAGGAGCAAATATTCATTAAATTATTTAAAAAGACATCACTCACAAGACTCTTAACCACTATACACCAGCCTGTGTGATACTGCCAGCTGATTAAAAATTTGGCTTTTCAGTATTTCAACAATGCGGGCGGCCTCTGTATTTTCCCAGAAGAAGTCTATTGAATTTATGGAGGGACTTTGAAATGCAGAAAATCCATAAGACTAATTGGCGTTCCCTAAGAGTTGACATGTATGAATAACCAAAACCAATAATACTTTCAGACTTTCCTTTTCCTGGCTCTGGTTTTCACACCCAAAATCCTCCCACAGATATAAATCTTTTAAATTTGTGCACAGTTTCATAGTTTCATTTTTGTAACGGTTTGGTAAACTTGAGTAACAGCTGGCTGTTTTCCATAAACACACTCAAACAGGAGTACATATTGCATTTGTTTGGTGCTGTTATATAAATACCAATATATTATCTGTACATGTCTAACCTATATAAATCCACATTTTGTTGGCTACAGCAGGGCAGTGTATGTGGGATTGATTGATTTAACATTAACTACACTGCCTATAATGAAAGAATATGATATGTCACAATCATTCGCTTATATCTAATAGCTTTTGAACATTGTTCAAACACACTGACATTTGTTGACGAGAAGGAAAATACAGAATATGACCAGCCCTGTCCTTTATAACCGCTTCCAGACATGTGATTGAAATGCATTGTTATGGGGTGGTATATAAAGACAAAGAAATGAGACTGAGCTGATTTGTCTGAGAGGAAACGTGTGCCTGTGAGAGACAGAGAGTTGGAGAAAGCAGACGGCTGATGCAGGCTGAGATAGTGAGAGAGACAGAGAGAGAGAGAGAGAGAGAAGATTGACTCAGACAGCCTTTTGAGATTCCTCTCACGAATCCCTGAGTGTCTCTGTCTCTGAAGTATTGAATGAAAGTGACTCCCCACCTTCACACACACACACACACACACAATGTATGCATGCAGCACGCATGCACATTAGCGAGGAATAAGAATCGGTCAACATATAGGGATGAAAGGGTTTCCGAGTTATCTCATTATGTATTACTGAGCCCTTAAGTCTGATGGGATTAATGTACCGTGAATGTAGTTTGAAAAAGTCTGATGACTTGGTAAAGTAGAGACCTACAGTGTAATTGCACTCCAGCTGTGTGTATTTTCTCCAGGAAAGCACAGCATGTTTTGATCGTTTTACATAAAGTGTTTGAATCTACATGTTCTTGTGTGTTTTTGTGTTTTGTCCATAATGGGTCGACACTTATTTCAGCTCTCGTTCCCGTTTCCATTGCTGTGCAGAAAAGCATGCGGGATAAGATAAGGAAATGTGGTTGTATGTCTGTAAAGTGTGTCATTTTAGATGGAGAACTTATACTGTACATATATACATATTTTGTCCTCACACATCTGACCCTGTGCTTTGACAGCCGGACCTCACATTCATGCAAAGTCCTTTTGATGTCGATAGAATGATGCATTCAATGCAAATCTCTGTTTGTTTTTATGTTGATGAACGTTGCCTTGGTGATTCTTTACCACCTGAGAAACAAGTTACACCCAGTCCAAATGGAGAAAAAAATAGATTCTTGTGTTACCAGTTTTTACATCCTGGACTTCAGAGTATATTTTATCATTTATTTTATATATTTGTATTTGTTGAGGGTAATGTGCTTTAGTGCACATTGATCGTAATGCACTGTACTGTACGTCTTGTTGTGTATTTGTAGTATACTGTAGCATTGTGCTGGAGTGTGGTGGTTTGAATAATTTATGCACAAAATGAGCCAGGAGATACAGGTGTTCATCTGAGGACCTGCAGGGGATGTTCAGCTGCCTCAGGTTTCATCACAAACACATTTTGGTAACAACACCAATAAGTAGGCTATAAATGTAGGGATCACATTATACAAAAAGCCACATAAAGCAAATCAGTGAACGCTTTGAATGAAATCAAAACACTTAATGCAAAAGGGGTTGCACAATGGAGAAATGGATTCATTGATTATCTTGTTTTCAGATTCTGAAATCAAGTCCTTCAGAAATGAAGACAGGAGCAAATAGCTGGTATAAAGAGAATGGTCAGATCATTTGGAGGAGTTTGGAAGGGATGCAAATGAGAGCTCTTCCTTAATCTGTTTTAAAATTATTTGTTTATATTAAAACATAATGCAGTAAAACGGCAACAATAAATTAGCTTTCATTTACATTTGTGAGCTAATTTGGGTCTAATAATGGTGTATGGTTTGTGGTTAGCAGCAGTACTGTTTGATCTCTAGGAGGACTCACTATAGAAGACATCCTCGACACATTCTTTCACACATTAAAGTGTGGCATGGTGCAGCGTGTTAGTGTGCAAAGCAATCAGCTCTATATCTCATTGTTCCTCTCACTTGGCCTCATCAGAAAAGTGCAGGCACTCATGTGTGAGAAGTGTAACTGATGAACTCAATAACAATCTGTGTGCTTTTGATGTTCACAAAGGTTAAGTGCTGGAATGTGTTGAGCTTGGCTGTGAATCAGTATTTAAACAGAACTGGCTCACAGAAATTCTCCAGCGTGATTCACTGTGGTGTATGAAAGACAACCAATAGTAAACATTGACTTCCTGGTTGTACATTCGGTGCAGCCAACACACACACACACACACACACACACACACACACACACACACAGTCAACACAGTTATTAGCCATGGACAACTACATAGTTTTTTGAATGGGCGAAGTAGATTATTGGTCTTAGCATATCAACATGTTTAATTTAACTCTTATCATAAGTTATCTAAGTGATACCACGTTGTTAGCAATGGAACCAGAAAGCACTCAGGAGCACATACCTCCGCCAACACCTTTGTCAATAAAACCTTAACAATCAGAAAATAGTTTCCTGTAATGATCCGTACATCTGGATCCAATTGCACATAGTGGCGGAACATCATGAGTTATTCATGCCCGGGTATTTTTATTTTGATTGGCCTTTTTTTTCATGGTATTGGAAAAATGTTTTTAAAATGTTTTAAATTTTTGTCTGTTGATTATAAAGAAATGGGGCCAGGTTATTGAAGAATTGTAATGTGCATTCTTCATTCTAAAAATCAGTTTCATAGCATTACATATTACTTTTTTAAATCTTTTTTTCTCTTCTTTGTGTTTTTTCTCTTCTTTGCCAAGAGTTACTTGATAGTTATGAACAGTGAAACTGCGAGCCTGGTTCTGGCTGAAAAATTAGAATATTTTGCCTATACCAGCCCCTGCAGGGCTGTCTGCAAGGGTGGAAAAAAGGGAAAACTTTCTGGGGCCCAGCCATTGAAATGGCCCATGGAGGCCTACAATAATCACGTTCATCCTAATATAAGCATGAGTGCTTATTACATTTTATTTTCAACCTCGTGCTTATCTTTACTCACTAAAAAGCAAAAAATAAAACCTGTTTCATAATGAAAATCTAATGAAAATGGTATTTATTCAGTCATTTTCTTGTACGCAGTGTCAAACTGTCAAGTGCACCATGGGTAGACGGCCAAATGGCCTGATAAGTGTATAGATCCAAATTAATTAGTTGCTAATGTTGGAGTGAATTTCCTTTTTCCAGAACCTGCACATAAATCAGAAAAGAATTGATAAGAAAGAGGACGATGAAGGTTATAGTGAAGGCATTCATGTGTTTATATAGGAGTAAAAGAGGGTGGACATTGGTTGATTTAGACAAAGTAAATCACATTTGAGGAGGGCCCATGTACTGGACATTTACAGCAGCTCGCCAATTCTGGGGGCCTGAGCCTCTCTAAATTTTAAGAATCCAAGTCATTCTTTTGCTTCATTTTTTAAAGAGATTGATCGATAAATTGATACCACTTAAAATATTAGTCTGTTAAATATGATATTAGCTAGCCTGCCTCTGTCCAAAGGAGAAACAATATTGCCACTAGCCCCTCTTAAGATTACTAAAAAAAGTTATATCTTATTAATTAATTCTTTAATTTAAATAAACCGATCATAAAAACATCAATTTGCCTGTTTATGGGTGTTACTTGTATGTGCCAGAATATTTTTTAGCTGGAAGCAGTGACTTTATGGAGTCTTCTTTTGTTGCCTATAGTATGGTGACGAGAAGACTTCAGGATATAGTCCTGCATATAACCCCATTGTAAAATGGTGAATCATCATTTTTGCACCACAACAAACAACTTGTTATTAGAGTAAGTAGGGCTTTTGTAACCTCTGAACAGAGTCAGGTTAGCTGTTTCCCCCTGCTGGCAGGAGCTTCATGTTAACTGTACAGACATGAGCATCAGATTTTCAACAAATCAATAACCCGATTTCATAAAATGTCGAACTATTCCGTCAAATAGCTGTTAATAAAATCTCATACTGCTACTATGGATACTGCACAGATGTTACACCAGCGTCAACATGCAAACCTTGTGACTCCTTTAGTTTAAGAGAGAACTGGAAACAAGATTCACGTGCTCCCTTTCAAAGAGGCTTTGTGCATCTGTCTCAGTGTGATTCACTCTGATTTTCTAATCTCATTTGAGTCAATCTGATTTTTCATAATCAACAGAGGCTAGAGACTGTCAGTGCCAGAGCAGTTCATGTTGTTCCCAGTGTTGTTTGTGTTCCCAGTGTTGTTGTTGTGTTTTCCGTAGGTGGAGAATGGAGCTGGTTTGGGGGGCAGGAATATATCCTGTTGTTTTTATGTTTTTGTTTTTTCCTAGTTGCTGTATTTGGAAAATATTGCTCTGTCAGCAGGTCAGGTAGATTTTTTTCCCCCTCCCCCAGTTCTTCCTCTCCTGCACAAACAAACATTAAGTGCACTAACACACTCACTGCTACATACACGCACAGACACACACACACACACACACATGCACACTCATAATCTCTGCTTTGTCCTCTTTTCTCCTCTTTTCCTCCCTCTCTCTCTATGCATGAAGGCAAACTCAGCAGACCTCTAGGCTGGCAGGGAGCAAAGGCATTCTGGGTAATCCAGGGTGCAAGAAGGCAGGAAAAACTCACACATGATGCTGTGCATGATGTTGTGCACTCAGACAAACACACCAATAAAAAAACAAACCTATCCAGTCTGTCACCACTGAACCACAGCGATACAATATCCATCTGTGCATTCATCAGCTGAGACAAATATAAGCTCTGTTTGTATCTAGCAGAATTTGGAACCAAAAAGCTGCATCCTGCTCCCTGTCGTGAAAATTAACGATTGGAAGATATGAAGTGGAATGAGGAAGAACGAGGGTGGCGGCGTGGAGACGAGGAGGATACAGGAGTTTCGTCAGTCAGCTTTTATCTCAGCTCTGATTAAACCTTGTTCTTGTCTGACCTAAAAAGTCAGCTGGCGGAAACTTCAGAGACTGTGAATTTCACTGGTGCTCTTTAAACCCAGCTGGGAGCGAAAGTGAGAAGGGAGATCAGGAAATAGAACAGAGAGTGGGCAGATGCACACAGACACTGGGCAGACTGGCTTTATGTGCTTACTGTTCACACATAATGATATATATGGATGCACACTGTCCAGTACTGCATGTTGTCTGGTCTGTATTCCTAATGAGGATGAGGAAGAGGGCAGTGCTGGGTGGTAACACTGGGTTAGCACAATGCCACAGGAAGCAGACAGAGGCTATGCTGAAATGTGCCTCCACCGCCTGTCTGGGACAAACACGACAAAAAACATACGGTATAAAAATAAACCTGGGCCAGCATAGCAGGGCATCGGCATGAACAGGAAACATCTCACTGGGGGAGAGACAGCAAGTGAGACAGGGGGGAGGACCTGTGGATTGCTATTTTTGTTGTTTGTTTTCTATATGTACGTGTGTTTTTGTACGTCATTCTAACATAACAAAAACACATTGATTCTATAATGGAAACAGAATGTGGAATATTATATTCCATTACTGGCTGTAACTCCTACACACTGTACCTGTAGATACAGTCGTTTCCACCACTGCTGCGTAAAAAGGTTTTGAGTATCTGCAGACTAGATTGTGTTGTGATATTTACTCTCCTTCGTTGAATGTGTGTTTATGAGTGTGTTTGCATTTTTTCAGAGTGCTGCAGCAGCTCCCAGCCCTGTTCTTGGGAACCTTCCCCCAGGAGATGGCATGCCAGTGGGGCCAGTCCCCCCGGGTTTCTTTCAGGTGCGTGCATGCACACACACACACACACACACTTACAGTACACAATGTGTGAGTGGGTTATCATGCCACTTATACATGTATTATTGATTTATATTTAATGTATGTTCCATATGTGAATAATTAATTAAAGCTTAGATATGAATTGGCCAAAACACACAGCTGTGTGCTGCCAGACTGCCCAGCTGGGAGATGTGTGTGAGCAGGGAGTTCAGTATGTTCCACAAGCTTCCTTGTCTTGTTTAATCTAATGAATACATTAATGAACAACACTGATTAAGACAATAATTTAAACACAAGCAAAATGACCACACAGTATCATAACGAATGCAAACAAACAAGCATGGCTATCGTTTATACTCAGAGATGGTAAGTTAGCATGTTAGCTCTGGGAAAGTTTGGCTTCACGTTCTCTGCCATTCCTGGGTAACTAGCTTGATAATAGCTTTAGCAATACATCAATCTAGCCATGCAGAAGACGCAGGCGGGTAGGACATCCAGTCATTTCACTCAGACCAAATGAAATGACTGGAAAGGCTTATCAGAGGCTTATGACAGCAAAGACAGTGTCTTTTTTTGTCCCAAAAAAAAAGTTTGATGTATTGATTGCTATTGGGTCGTTATGCGATCGCCTACATAAAAAAATAGAACTGCTTCAAAAATACAAATACATTACTAACTGTAGCTATAATGAAGCTGTTCCTCAAAGAACTCACTCGCTCATGTTTAGCTGTATGCATTAACATGCAGTACTTTCATATAGGTATATAATCAGCATTCCTTTTGGGGGGGGGCGCACCACCGCGTGTTTCTCAAAACAGTCAGAAAAGGGTCTGACAGGAGAAATAATTCTCTCACAAACAAAAAGTCACACTTGAAGCTTCACCCCAGATCTTCTCTGTTCCCCATCAGAAGGAGTCTGCCAGTTGTGCATTGATTAATCGTCATTATCAGTCAAACTCAGATGCTCGCATTCCGACACACAGATCAATAGTCTCCAAAGGCATGTCTCAGCTCCGCTTTCAAAAAACTCAAACTTAACGTTCAAACAGCCTCTTCCATCTCCCTCTGACGATCAGTTTTTCTTTGAAGACTTTGTGGATCGGTTAGAGAAGTGCAACAATTATCAGATTGCCAGTTCTGCATTTAGGTTCCATAAAATAACTTGTATTTGGACTAGAGAATGCTACAGAATGCACAGCTGAATTTTGTGATCAATACATAAATGCAGATCACAGACATTGAACACCCATGCCCGCAAATACTCAGCCACATGTCTGGTTTTTCACTCATGTATTCATTTGTTTAGATTATTCCTTTAATAAGTCCACGTTAAATTGTTTGCATTTATATTATCAGTTATGTATGAAAACAAGATTCCAATTCATTCGTCTAGAGTTTTAAATAGACCTAAAATACTGTGGCTGTTTTTCCTTTGGAATAGATTCTCAGCATATCTGGAGGGGAGAGAAGAGGGGTAATTAAAGAACAGGCACTAATCAAAACCAATGGACTATTGCCCTCTAGTGTCCTGTTACTGTATTGCTTCTTGAATGGAGCAGACTGACTTTTCTGACCACATTGGCATCAGTTCAGCAGACATACTGTTGCACCGGTATTGCTACCGCCTGTGGTGAGGACAAGTGGAAACCCTCTCACAGCTGCAAAAGACCTTCTCACACAGGCTGCCAAAGTGCACACAGTTAACACATACACTCGCATCATTAAGAAACCTCATCTCTTATTTTCCCGTTCTTCTTCTATAAATCCAATCCAATGAAATTGCGGTCGGCTTCCGCATGAGAGCACTGCTGTCATGGAACGGTTGTTAAAGGAAAATGAGCCCAAACCTCAACCAAAGACAAACACAGAAGTTTTCTTTGTTTCCTGTTTTGGAGAGTAAAAACTTTCCATAGTGCTTCATGCAGTTTATGTCAATTTAAACAATATAATATGTAGACACTATGCTGTAATAAGTTTCCATTTAAAATCACCTGTTTTCATATTTTTCTTTGTTTTCCAATCTTGACATGAGACCCATGAGTGTGCCGTGTATGTTATATAGTAGATTGTGTGCACATTATTTATAACCTCGAGTGATTTTACCTGCATTCACGCTCTGTTTTCAGCCATTTATGTCACCTCGATACCCCGGAGGACCCAGACCACCCCTCAGATTACCTAATCAGGTAAGAACCACACTAACACCTGTGGGCAAGCACACACAACTGTGGATAGTAGAGATGGACAGTATGTGTGCATATCAGTGATGATAATGCTGGTGATGGATCCTCTTCTCTCTGCAGGGACTCGGAGGGGTCCCAGGTAGCCAGGCCATGTTACCCAGTGGAATGGACCCCACAAGACAGCAAGGTACACACAGACACACTGGTTTTGACATCACCCTCCCTTTTTTTCCTTTATAGCATCAAATAACTAATTGAAAATAAACATATCAAATTTAATACTAGAACATACATCAGCGTGATGAGAAGTTCCTAAAATGACAGAAACTTAGGAAAAGTTTATTTGATGTGTACTTTTTAGTTTGGCCCATGACACCATCTCCTTGCATTGAGGGGGCAGGACAGCAGCCAACCACCAGGGGGCGATTGAGATGGGTTTTTCATTTTTATACAATCAGTATGAACAAACAGAAGTTACAGCACTTACAGTACAACTGCTCAGTCACCACCCAGTTTATTCAAGAATAAAACTGCCATTATTTCTGTGGAGCCACAGTCTGATGGAGCTTTTGCAATGGAATTGACATCCACAAACTCTTAACAAGAGTAAGAGTCTGCTGCCACAGTCGTGGTTCTGTAACGCTGCACTAGAGGTGTTTTGGCCTACATTGTAACGTCAGCATGAGAACATGGTCACAGTTAATGACAGTACCAACATGCCAAGGCCATAAGCATGGAGTTATCACTGGGGGTCTTCTCTCCCCCTTACAAAAAAATTAAAATTTCAAAACCAGTTCCTGTCATTCTAAAATATATGAAAATTCAGTAACAACTTAGTTGAACTTTTTATGTATTTTTAAAATAATCTAATCATCATGTAACAGTCTATTGTATGACATTATTCTCTTTTTTATTGATTCATTTTATGCAGCAGCAGCAAAGTCCAGATATGTAGGGTTTGCAAATTGATGTTTAACCCACATATTATTTGTTCTTAACATCAATATTCACTCATTTTCTCACTCAAACCCCCCTCTTTCTCGCCATGATGTGCAATAGTAATAATAGATAGATAGTGATCTAAATCACAAATGTCTCCATCAACAAGAAGAAAAGTCAAGAGTTCACTCACTGCAATCACCTTTAATTAATCAAGACCATTGAATCCTTATTATCTCCGCTACACATTGGTGGTAGTCGCAGGTAGCCATTTTTGTTTCCATACTGCAGCTAGGAAGACTACCCCCTATGAAAATATATTTAAATCCAATGGATCCCAATTTTTTTTTGGGGATCTTCTGGCCCAAGACCCATCCTCCCACCAATTCTTTGCGTAATCCTGCTGATTGCAGGTGGGAGAAAACATAATCTCCTTGGGAGAGGTAACAAAATTTCAACCCAGTTGTGGCACCAGAGGAAAGGCCAAGGGTTCTCTTGTTAAATGAAACATTCATTTGAAGAAAGTTCAGCAGACAATTACCAGAGTTGTTCACAATTGAACAAACAAACTCTGAAACAAACAGACGGTTGATTATATTTTGACCTTTTTTGTGTTTCAGGACATCCAAATATGGGAGGACCGATGCAGCGGATGACTCCACCCAGAGGCATGGTGCCTTTAGGGCCCCAGGTATGGGGCCACATGATCTGTGGGAATATTTTTAAAGTTCTGATAGCTAATCTCTTAACATAATTTGGTTGGTGTGTTTCTTCAGAACTACGGAGGGGGGATGAGACCACCACTGAATGCCCTGGTTGGTCCTGGGATGCCTGGAATGAACATGTGAGTGTTATCTACATATTGTAATCCACTTGACGTCACAAATGACTGTCATGTCCCAAATGCAACCTTTAATTACAACTTGACTGAATGTTCTTGACTCGTAGAGGTCTGGAGGTGGAGCTAGGAGCCAACGTTCCTCTATTTTGTCTTCTTTTCTTTCTACTTGTTCCCATCACATCTCTGGGACTACAGAAGAACTTGTTATTGCCAACTCTTGTCAAAGGAATTGGGAACAAACAGAAAACTAACTCAACAGTGTTTGTGTGTGTTCCAGGGGACCTGGTGGGGGTAGACCCTGGCCAAATCCACCAAACTCCAACTCAGTAAGTCCTGTCCCACAGACACCCAACAGAAGGTTTTAACAGTTATTTCATTTCTTTCATGATTTCCTCCTGTATTTTTGCAGACCCCTTACTCTTCTGCGTCTCCAGGAAGTTATGTGGTATGTATGCTTGAGTTTAAACCGTCGCTGTTCACTTGCTGTACAGGCTGTGACTCGGTAGTTCATAAGTTAACCTTATGGAAACCAAAACTGTCATTTCAGGGACCTCCAGGGGGAGGGGGTGCACCTGGGACCCCAATAATGCCAAGTCCAGCAGGTATGTGTATGAATATGAGCGTGTATATATATATACTGTATGCTCTTTTATCCATTTATTGTTTCTCCATTTTTTATGTCAGATTCAACCAACTCTGGCGACAACATGTACACTATGATTAACACAGTCCCTCCTGGTGGAAGCCGACCAAACGTGAGACATTTTTCTCCACATATTGCTGTGTCTGAGTGTACTGATGTGCAGGTGGTTGTGGAGTTTGTGCTCATGTTAGTGTACTCGTGATGTCAAACATTGGTATTGGTTCTACTTTTTGTTGTCTTGTTAATGGTACATGTTGTTAGAGGTGTATCACTGTCTCCTGTATACTGCATGTTCTCCTCAGTTCCCTATGGGGGCAGGTGGTGACGGTCCATTAGGGGGAATGGCTGGAATGGAGCCCCATCACATGAATGGATCATTAGGTACAGGAATTAGCAGTTTGTTGTATGTGCTGAATCGACCATGAATGGGTTTTTTTAAAACATTTCTCAATAATTAAAGCAAAACCAATTTTCATTTGATAATCATTTGTATTTTCACACTCTCTCAGGGTCAGGTGATATGGACAGTCTCCCCAAGGTGAGAAAAGATATTTCTCTACTTTGAAACTCCAGTTTGCAATTGCACTGCACGTCTCTTTTTTTTTTTTGTAGGCTCATTAGCGTACAGTTGTCTTTATAGAAATGTGTGTATTACTTTTTTTTTTCTTCATGCAGAACTCTCCTGGTAACCTAAGTATGAGTAACCAGCCTGGGACCCCCAGAGAGGATGGAGAGATGGGAGGAAACTTCCTTAACCCTTTTCAGAATGAAAGTGTAAGCCAGTTATCATTTGCTACAGGGGGATGTTTGGTGTTTGGTGTGATAAACTCCATACCAGCTATTACGCTAAGCATAAAATTGTATTAAAAATGTTAATGCTTTCAAAGGGGAAGTTTTGCATGTTGGCAAAAAGAAAAGAAAACATCATCACTTTGTCAACACACATTACAGAAGCACAATGCTTTTAAAGACAAGGGCAAGGGAAATGTTTCCAGAAGACACTAGTTGTGAAGAAGACCTGGACATTCTTGATGATGCCATGGTTTGTGACTCAAGATAAAATAGTCACATTTTCACACACACTCACACATATGTATTTCTCCCTATCTGATCTCTGCAGTACTCTCCAAACATGACGATGAGCGTGTGAAGGCTCTGGAAGCACGTCGGCCATTCGCTCAGCAAACTGGCGTGGATCGGTGAAAAGCAGAGAGAGACACGATGTGATGTCATCTAGGCCAGTGACTCTTCCTCCACCACTACCTGCCTCGTCAGGACAGTTGCCCCCAGGCTCCATCCTTCCACTAAGCCCCTCGCCCCCAGTCATCGTTTCTATCCACGTCTCTTTTCCCCTGTTTTTTATCCCATTCTAAGTGGTGACTCTGCTACATTCATCAGTTCTTCCTCTGCAACTATGAGACTGTACAAAGGAACCAAATTGAAACAACCCAGAGGAGAATTCTTTGTATATTTGCATACTGTGTGTATGAGACACACTCCAATCACAGACAGACTTCTCAGCATTTTGCATCATATGACACCCAAAAATATCATGCTCCAAAACAAAAGGCCAGAATTATTTATCCTGTAGTTAAACTTTTCAAGGATTTAAGAGATATAGACACTTTTTGATTGATAATCCAATTTAAACTAACTGGTTGTTACGTGATACATCCTCTGTCTCTTCTAGGGAAATCACTTTGTCCATTACTGGAGTAGAATTGGAGAGACATCACAGAGACATCTCACCAAGTCTCATGTTGGCCTGTTTTTGTGGTCTAAGAAGTTAAGACCACTAACAATGTGTTTTATGTTTTATACATTGTGTCTAAGAAGTTTTATAAATCCCCAAACTCTGCGACAAATCTGGAGAATTTAAGATCTTTTGGTTCTGCCTCACCTGCATCACATGTTTGCAAGGCCTGATGAGGTGAGGTGCAAATCAAAGTTCACGCATTAATCATGATTTTCGGAGGGCCTCTATTTTAAATTTGAAGCCACACTTAACAGCAACTGGGGGGGAAAGAGCTTTGTTCAAGGTTTAAAGGTCCAGTGTGTAGGATTTATCCAAATAAATACACCTCCCCTCGCCCCTCCCTCTCAAGCATGAAGGAGAAACTATGGTGGCTACAAAACTCATGAGAGGTCTGTTTGTCTTTGTCTGTTCAAATATGACAAAGTTTTTTTTTAAAGTAGCCACACTCATGTGATAATTGTAAATGCTAAAATTTCAGAAAAGTCAGTGGAGGATTTTAAACAAACACAGGACAAAGTTTAAGGTTGGATGTGCAAAACATTTTTTGGAGCGTGGCCAGGTTATCAACAAGAGGGGACATTGAACCTGCATGTCGTCATATGATGAGCTGGTGTCTGCTGAGGCCTCTCTCAAATCTAGTTTTTAAGCCTTTATCAAGTTGACTGAACCATTTAAGTCTTGGAGCCACCATTGGATTCTCTGGATGCTTAAATGAGACAGAGAATTCAAAGACAGATGGCCAGTATGGATTATAAACTGACACATGCTTATAAAGTCACTTTGGTCACTCATTCAATTCATTGTCATCCGGATAAACTGTGATCATAGTGTGATGTGAAAAGGTTGGTTTGTACAGGAAGCTAAAATAAGCTTGTTTTTAATCAATGGTTTAAACTTTTTTCACTGCCCAAGATGTATTATCATCATGTACAAAAGGTTAATATGCCTGTTAACATTCTCCTTTCCCCTCCCTTATTGCAAACTGTACAGCTCACAAATGTAGCTCTCCTGTCTTGTATGTGTATTTGATATTATTATTATTTAAAGAAAGATCCAGAGAGAATTATTGCAAAAGGGAGGGATGGACTAACGATGCACCGTCACAACTGAACAGAAATGTTTTATTTTGTTTTTGTGTTAGATTTAAGCCATAAGTGGGAACACATGAACATGCATTTGTAAATTTGATCATGTTTTTTGTTTTGTGGCATTATGTGGGACTCCATTTGTGATGTATTAATTTTCTCTTTTTTTATTCTTGTATTATGTTTTTGTAAATACACAGAGAAGTATTTCATGAGTTTTGAATATGCTAGTATAAAGCTTCTTTTCCCTTAGTCAAAGTGTAAGCTCTTTATTTGTGTGTCTGGACATGAATGCAGTCACTTCAGGGTGTTTTTGAATGGTTGTAGACAGTTTAATGTTATCAAAAGTTATGTCTCTCCAGGTTGCGTGCTGTAGTTCAATCTTCTTCTATTGTACAGCGCAGAAACGTCTCCAATGTGACAAACTTTAAGGACAAAGACCGATTGTGTTCATGCCAAAGCCAGTTCTTGCAACTGAGCTTAATTCCAGGATTACTGACACTATTATGGCTGCCACCCACTTTGTTACAGAACTGTGGGAACAGTGGTTGAGAGAGGTGGGCTTTTGACCAGAAGGTTGCCAGGATAATCAAAACACTAGCCAAATAAATGTGGGTTGGTAAAGTTAAGAAGGATCACTCCAGGTTTATCCTGCTGCTGTCTGATGTATGTTGTTTGGGGAAAGACAAGGTTTCCATTAGAATAGACAATAATCAATCTATCTATCTATCTATCTATCTATCCATCTATCTACCCTGCTAGAGCACACACAGTGGAATATTAAACTTATGCCAGCCTTACAGGTCCACTCATAGTGAAATTAGAGCCCACTGTTCTGTAGTTATTATGTATTTACCACTTATAAAATCAAGCAGAAGGCTCAAGTAAAAGGGAGAGAAGATTTCAGGAAGTTTTAATGAGACAACTTTAATGAACAACACACATATATGTATATATATATATGTATACACATATATGTATTCTTTGCTCTCTCCCACCATTTCGCACACACACAAATATGCTATGGTCCGCCCACCTGACATCTCCTTATTCTCCCCAAAGACACTCTCTCTCTCTCTCTCTCTCTCTCTCTCCCCCCATATATATGTAACTTCCCCTCTGCTAGTCTTCATGGTGGCCTCCTTGCAGGAGTAGATTGGTCCTGTTTTTGCTGTGATATCCAGTTGGCTGTCATTTTACTTCTAATCATGAATGTTCAGTTTTGTGTAGCTTTCCTGGCTCTCTGCTCTCTGACTGCTGCATCAGATCCGGATTGTGAGGAGCTGGTTAAACCTGTGGAGGATCGAAGCCGGGTACGTCATCCTCAGCATCTGCATTCAGGATGAGGCAGAGTCAGTTTTTAAAAGACCTCAGTGGTGCTTTTGCACGATTAAACCAAACTATAACTTGTTGTAAAGAACTGCAACTTAAAGCAAGGTGTTGAAGAAAAAACCTTTAGAAAAATGGACGCAATAAGAAGGAATATGTGGATTTGAGGGTGTTATACTAGCAGCAAACTTTGGCATCTCAAATCTTCTAATTTCCCGAAAACACTTTAACTCACCAAGTAATTAAAATTCAGGTGACTATGATTGATTTCTTACCTAAAGAATGTCTCCAGTAAAAACAACACGTGGTGTTTTAATACAGTTTGTAGTTCTAAGTTGGACTAATATGTTTTTAAAATGTATCATATGCTGCTCTACCTAGATTTAGGTTAGATTTTTATACAAACTTGACAGAGTTATGAGTCTTAATTTTGCACATCTGTGTCTAGCTTTCTGGAAAATGGATACTCTATGCTGGAGCATCAGACAATGAAATGGGCATGGAGAACCTGAAAACTATCAACAGCTCCTGGATTGAACTCTCAGTCACACCTGATAGTGATGATATGACCCTTCGATGGGGAGACAAAATGTAACTGTTGATCTTTTAAATGTTAATATATTGATGGAAACCAGAGCACAAGATAACAGGTGAGACCTAATGCAGATTTCATGTGCTTGATATGTTCACCTCTCCTTACAAGGAATGGATCATGTCATCATGGGAGTGTTAAGTGCCTCTCGTTTGGAAACTTCACCAAGGTGACATGTAAGTAAATTATGACATGTATTATTATACGTGCTGTAACCCTAAATTACTAGAAAAGGTCCAAGTGTTTATTAATGTGTTAATCTTGTATTTATATCAAATAGTTAACTCTAACTCCAGCACTCATGTTCATGTTGGGAGGCACCTGATGACCTGCCCTGACTGTGTAGTCTGGACAGACACAGTGGTGGAGGGAGCCAGAAAAGATAGAAGCATCTACATCTTCAGTGAGTTTCTCAGCATTTCAGTACAAAAATGTGTTAAAGCCCAAAACTCTGAAATGCAGCACTCTGCTGTGTTTCTAATTACTGACTTAATAGAGGTTCAACATGAACTTTTCCCTCCTTCTCTTTGCCCTGCAGCAAAGTCTGGGACACTGGATGCCTCTCATTTTGAAGTTTTTAAGAAACAGGCTGCATGCCTCAACTTCCAACAAGATTTCCACTTTGGAGAAGCCACAGGTGAGATGCTGTGGCCGTTTTCTGTCTTCACTACTACACACACACAACAGAAACAACGTGTTAGTGACTTTCTGCCTGTGTTTCAGACTTGTGTCCCGATGCCCCAGATGCAAAGGAGGGAGAACAATAGAGAAAACACATGTTGAAGGGACGGTCATCTCCTGCACCTCAACTCTATCCTGAGACCTGAAGTTACTCCATTTTTGAGTCAAATTTGTATTCAAGTGTGCTTGTGTGTCTTCATAGATGTGAGGAGAGAGCCTTTTTTCATTGTGGAGGGGGCTTAATGTAAGGTTTTTATTATTTGTCTCTGTATTGTAAAAACAAAGACCTACTTACCTGTAAGAGTTAGTCATCATGGCAGACTCGATACTTTCACTAAAAATTCTGTATTAAAGACAACAAATAGACTTTTATCTGTCAGATTCATAAATCATGATGGGTGCCATTTAAATGCTGCTTTCTTTTATTCACATAAAGCTAAATTACAGGTAAGATTGTATGTTTGCACTCTTCTGTATTGGATAAATACAAGCTATCTGTACTTTCTGGCTCTCTGCATATATTACTGACTCTACTAATTACTTTCTCTGCAAATCTCTTCCAAAAGGAAGCTACACCAAAATGAAAGTCTCAAAGTAATTGTTATGGACTGTGACTGACATGTGGATAGAGAGATAGAAATACAAAGCAGGGTTCATGGATAGTCTTATTCTACCTCAACTCTAGTCTTTTCATCTTGTCTATTTGTTGGAGGGTCCCTTGAAGAGTAGAAGTAACTATTCTATAAGGCTGTGAGAGTTGCACATGAAAGAAGGAGAAGGTGGTGACTTTTAACCCTATTGCAGCTTTGTCTCATTTCATTTCACCAGTTTCATTTTTAACTATCATGTATCCTAAAAATTATGGTAAAGTGAAAACTGTAATATCTCTCCCTGATTCAACATGGCTTGAGGAATTTCAAAAATATTAACAGTAACACATTGCAAATAAATTTATTTTACAGTTCAATATTATTGTTAGTGCACAACAACAGGGAGTGAAACACACAGACACAAAATTTACACAATGGAATGTATAGCGCTTTATGTGTGAGTTACATAACCCTCCCATCCATTTAGTTAAAATTAAATTATGTATTTTTCCTCCGCGTTTTATTCAAAAATGGTTAAAAATGCAAATTAAGAAAACATGAAACGCAGTCAATCTTAAAATGTGCTCTTTGTGTTGTGTTCCAACCAGAAATGTGAGGACCCAATTGCAGACATGAGGTGCACTCAGGTGCAGGTCACAGATATCTAATATCAGAATCCAAAAAAAACAAAACAGACAAGGGTCAAAACCTGTAAGCAGTCCAGCAGACAGTCAAAAATCCAAAAAACTTAAATAGAGCACTGAGAACAATGAGAATACTGGGGAAAGGCTTGTGACGTGTGATGGGACATCGACAAACTGGCAAAAAACCAACAGGAATCACACTAAATACACTGAGATAAGGAGGGAATGACAAACAGGTGGCACAGGGAGGAGGAGGAGACAACCAGCCACAGGTGGAAACAATCAGACCCTCATACACTGTGTCAGCGTCATTGATGTAAAGCCCCAGAAACCAGGCCCAGATAATATCATCCAACTGCAGTGGCAGAGATCAGTCCAACCTTCACCAGCACAGAGAGGAGAGTCAGCAGCAGCAGCAGCAGGTTCAAATACAGGTGTTAACATTTGGATGTGCATCACCTACAGGTAAGAAAAGTAATTCTTATTATCACAACTGCAGATGCTTTGTGTGTGTGTGTGTGTGTGTGTGTGTGTGTGTGTGTGTGTGTGTGTGTGTGTGTGTGTGTGTGTGTGTGTGTGTGTGTGTGTGTGTGTGTGTGTGTGTGTGTGTGTGTGTGTGTGTGTGTGTTCTATTGAGAAATGCGGGGTCTATTCAGCCTCTGCCAACTGGCTGTTATCTAACATGATAAATAGGACTCCATTCTTTACTGATTGGTTGTGCAAATCGAATGAGCTGGGGTCCCACAATCACATGATTTAATGTTACACTGTTGAAACTGTTTTACAACACAGGTCAATAGCTGTCAGCTACAAAATGTGCTTCCTGGCATGTAATGATCATGAATTTATTGCAAAACACCAAAGTGTAAGTATGTTGTCACCAGTAATAGAGTAGTGGTAGATTATTTTTACTTTTGCATCATTGAATGCATTTCCGACATCAACAATCGATCCCTTGGTGAAGCCATCGGTGTGTATAGTATCATGCATGACAGATGAAACAAGACAGCAGACGTAAGAAGACATGACAGACAAGATACATTTGCTAGAAACTCGGCCACAAAGAAAAGATGGGATGTCAGTGGTTTTTCTATCCACTTTGTTTTTCTCTGTTTGGGTTACATAATCAACTTGTGCCCCGCCTCTAGCCCAATGTCTGCTGGGATAGGCTCCAGCCCCTCTGCGACCTTTTGCGGGATGAGCGGTTACAGATAGTGGATGGATGGATGGGTTACATAATGGTCATTCATGCTGAATACATTCTTTGCCTGTGAAAGGCAGTAATAGTAGTTGAAATAAAGTTCCTAAGTTAGTATTATATTAATATCTTATTAAAAGAACATGAGGTTCAGTTTGGTTTGCACAGAAAAAAGTCAGTAGAAATGTCCTTTAAAGGGATACTTCTTACTTTTATACTTTGAGTTCATTTCAGAAGCTGTACTTTTTCACATTAAGAAGTTGAATCAATACTTCTACTTTTACCACAGACGTTTTTTACACAAGTAATTGTATTTCTACTTGAATGTGTACTTTTTGCCTCATCTACGTTAACAGTTATTCTGCTGGTCTTTTTTAACCGTAATATCTTTTTTATCTTGTGTGTGTGTGTGTGTGTGTGTGTGTGTGTGTGTGTGTGTGTGTGTGTGTGTGTGTGTGTGTGTGTGTGTGTGTGTGTGTGTGTGCGCGCGCGCGCGTGCGTGTGTGTGCGTGTGTGTGTGGCCCAGCCCACTGTTACACAACACTTTGCCTGGTTCTGTTGAGGAGGCTCATGCTGGCAGCATCCCCGACATTCGTGCTGCCTGCTGTCTCGAGCCATGGCTGCACAGCTGGTTGTTGCTCTGCTGGCTCTCACCTCCCTGAGTGCTGCATCTGAACTGGACTGTAAAGAGCTGGTTAAGCCTCTGGTACTGGACAGCCACAGCCCCGTGAGTATCAGCGGTCATTTGTTATGAGCTGGTTGTATGTGAGAAGGCTCTGAAGTGTGGGACTGTGTGTTAACATGAACATCTGAGCTTTGTTTCGGTGTTTAGATTTACTTACATTAAAATGTGCTGCAGGGGGTTATGAATAACTAGGGCTGTTAAAATTTAACAAATGTTTGATTATTATTGGTATTAATCATATAACTCTTTTGAATAAATTAAGTACATCTGTGCAGCTTTTACTGTCCATTTATTATCTAATCCAATACCCAAACACATTAATGCATAAATTGCTTATCTAACGCTATATCAGATGTTGTTTCCGAGGCAACAAATTAATTATTAGACAATAAAGTGCTATTGACCTCTTACACAGATAAGCAGCCCAATCATGTCAGTGAACTGTGTGGATTATTTGCCTCTGTGTTGTTTGCAGATTTATGGAAAGTGGGTGTTCCATGTGGGGACCTGGGACCAGCCTGGCCTGAAGAGTGACCTGGTGTCGGTGAACAGTTCCTGGGTGGAACTGTCAGCTTCCTCAGACAGTGGAGTCATGACCGTTTACTGGGCTGACCGCCTGTAAGGGCGCTATCAACTAGAAATAATCATTTTGTCATGTTTTCACATACAAATGACGACGCTCCCAGTCGATGGTGTGTGTCGGACGGTTGGTGCAGATTGTTACTCCTTTCTCTTGTTCTGTCATTACAGAGGAGAAGATAAATGTCTTCAGGGTATAGCCAATGCCACCATCTCAGAAATGACCAGTCACACCACTTGTAAGAGTTTTACGATGTTCTCACTTTTACTGTTTACACCATCATCTCTCTCTTCTTATGCTGTGTAATATGAGTGATGCATGCAGTCAAAGCACATTGCCAACATGGATTTAATAAGAAAACACACAAATCTTCAAATACAGTATCTGAATATTTGCATTGAATGTATGTATCTCTGTCTTGTCATTATCATGGTGTTTTAATTGTAATCATTTCAAGTAAATGTGTGAAAATACAAAACTAATACTTATAGTATGGTTATTTATTTCACAGTTAATATTAATGGCCACACTTCATATCATGATGGGAAATACTATGAGACCTGCTCCGACTGCCTCCTGTCCGAAGACACCACCCTCCTCCCTGATGGGAAGTCAAAGGGACGATACCTCTTCCTCTTTAGTAAGGCTTTTTTTTTTCTTTCCCACATCACCTGTTTAGTAAAATGCTTTCTTCAGTCTGTAGGTTTGAGAGGTTACTTTGCCATTATCTCTATTTCCTTACCACTCTCCCCTTGACTTCTCTTCTTCATCACCGCCTCACTGCCCTTATGTGTCTGCCTGTTCTTTTAAAGCACGGACCGGCGATCTGGGGCCATCTGATTTAGAGACTTTCAAGAAGCAGGCAGAGTGTCTTAGATTCCTCCCAGAGTTCCACTTTGTTGGAAAAGGTCAGTCATCATTTCAGTTTTGTACGTGAGTACAGTAAATAATGTGAGTAAATTTCATGCTACGTTCCGCACTAATCATTTTCTCTTATTTCAGATCTGTGCCCCGATGACAGGGCAACTGTTTCACCTGCTGCAGAGAGTACAGAGAATGGTGAAACTGATGTGCAGCCTACTGCAAAGTAAAGCAGACCACGCAGGTGTTAACATCCAGCTTAACATGTACTGAATAATTCGCTCATAGAATATTGTGCTGTGGAATAACTAAGTTCAGTGTCATGCTAGATCTGTGATCAGTCATGTGTAGTCTTATTACTGTGTATCTGCAGCTGCTGATCTATTTGACCTTTCATGATTTACTTGAGAAAACGTGAAATCTATATAGCTTATGGCTTATTCTGGCAGGTACAGTATTGGCTGAAACATTCACTTAAATGCATCCTTTAAATCGATTTAATGGTCTGTAAATTGTTGAGTGTGTGAAATAGTTGTTGTGGGGTAAATTAAACAGCTTTTAGTCTCCTTCTGTGCTTTAGTCATTTATTTCATTACTCAGAAAAAGGTGTTTGGCTCCTGAGCTCCAACATTTCTTTGTCCTTCACAATAAAAGATGCCACACAAGGCAAAAATCATACACTTTGTACAACGGCTGTAACTCGTCTCAAATGCACAACCGTTCCCAGTAACTTCGACAAAGGCTGTTGCTGGGTTACATCACTCTCAGTGGGAGAAAGAAGACACAACGAACCAACCTTCGTCACGCTGAAGAAAGGTTGCTACAGGCTCTTTTTAAATATCTCAACAGTCCCAGGCGAGTCATGGCACTTTGCCTGACTTCATTTAGGGGCATCAGTATTGGCAACAGAGGGCTGTTGAGCCGGCTATTCAGTGCTCAGCAAAAAGAAATCTGCATGGTCATTACAAAACCTTCATTGGTGCAGCTCAGCATGAAGAAACCCCCTCGTCCCCCATGTTAGGTATTGCACAACACCTTTCTGTTTTTTGTTGGAAGCCCCAGAGGGATGAATGAATCAGCTTTAGACGTTTTTTCTCCTCTGTCCTCTGCACTGCTGCAGTCTCTCCCTCAACCATCAGTAGTAGCATGGCTCTGCCTGTCGTTGTATTTCTGTTAGCTCTCAGTTCCTTCAGTGCTGCAACTGCACCTGACTGTGAGGATCTGGTCAAACCTTTTATGCCAGAGGATCCCAAACTGGTAAGTTGTGCTTATGATCCTTTTCATATTTATCCCAAAGATGGTTGATTTAATTTGAAACCCATATTATCAATGAGCACTCTGATTTTTTTTTTTTTAAATACGTTTATAAGCATCTTTTTATGTGAAGGTATTTGGCAGATGGGTGTATGTGATGGGGGCTGGTGACCCCAAGCAATACCACAAGGCACTGGAGTCTCTGAAAAGCTCCTGGATAGACTTGTCTCCTACTTCTGACAATCAAACTGTGACATTGCAGTGGAGGGATCACATCTTGTAAGACAATCAAATTAAGCATGTTGTGCAGAATCATCCTCAGACTTTGTCGGATTATAAGTCTGCCGTGTCAAATTGTAAGCTTGTGAAAAACAAACATATTCTTGTTTCTCAGTAATCGCTGTATTTTGGGGGAGGTAAATGCAACAGTCTCAGGATTTGCCACCACATTTCGCAGTAAGTGAACATCAGAAAAACGATGCATAGAATACCACATGAGAAAAGATGAAGTAGCGTATGTCTTTACCATGATATTAACAGCATGAATAAGTGCATCTTATATCCACAACAACAGATCTCCTTATAAATAACATTGCTTAATAATCAGTGACTGCATGTCTACTTTCAAAGAAAATCTGTCAGACCACAAAGGCCATATTCTGCAGACTTGCTCTGACTGTCTGCTGTGGACAGACACCTTTCGAAATGGGGACGTCACTGGTAGATACATTCTGCAATTCAGTAAGTTCTCTGCACCTACTTTTAACACAGTTGGGTCAGAGGTTCAAATGTCGTAACTCATTTTTTTTAAATTCTGTTCTCTTTCAGCAAGGACAGGGAAAATAGAACCCTATGACGTTGAAGTCTTCAAGAACCAAGTGGGGTGTCTGAACTTCCCAGAGAACGTCCATAGCTATGATGGAAAAACAGGTAAGCAACGTTTAAACCTCTAAAGACCAGAGGTCGGAAGTAATGAAGTACAATTACTTTGTTGCTGTACTTAAGTGGAGTTTTCAGGTATCTGTACTTATCTGTGCAAGTATTTCTTTTTCTGGCAACTTTTTACTTTAACTCCCAACATTTTAACACAAATATCTGTACTTTTTACTCCTTATATTTTCAAAAGAAGGTCACTACTGTAGCAGATTCTTTTTATTTTAAACGTTACTGCACTTTTGCTTTAGTAAAGAATATGTGTGCGTTTTTGCCACCTCTGCTGATGACAGTAGCTAATTACAAAGCTGGGCCTGTGAGTCGAGATCTTTTCTGAAAACTATAAGTTAAACAAGTTTCCACAAGGTAGTTTTCAGAAAACTTTTTTGTTTTTGTTTTATTGAGAAATGCAACATTTAAAGGTGATAATACAAAACTTGTTTTTGGAGTAATTACAGGAAGTCCCATATATAGGAAAATGGAATCTATTATAGTAATTAATATTATATGTTTTTCTGTGTTTCAGAGCTGTGCCCTGACAACTAAGAGAGCAGAGAGTGAGCATCAGATACAGCCACAGTTGTACGGAGCAAAAATGTGTTCCATTTAGTAGCATGTTTTGATTTAATTATACATTTAGCACAATCTTTGTAATTCACACTCAAGTTTTTTGGCTTAATGAGGGCCAATGTATCAACAGACAATATACTGAATTCTATTATGTAAATGTAGGTGTCAAAACTGCTGTATTTGTGTGAAAATAATGCAGTTACAACATCATATGTGGGCTGTTTGTCAGATTAAAACTTTTTTGGTGTGTTTTTGTGTGTGTGTGTGAGTGAAGGAGAAGACACAGGGGAAGGGGAAGAAGTAGAGACAGCATGTTTGTAGGTTTTCCACATCCTACACATCATGACAGGTGGTGATGCACAGGTCTGATAAATATAGGGTGAATCTCTCAGAGGCCTCCTGACATCTGTCTAGTTAAGCCACCAGCCTGCTATACCGGGTCTCCAGGCCATTTTGACCGGTCTCCACCTTGCATGACCTGCTGCTGTCAGTCCGCCCACTGGTTCTTGTGCTTTGCGTTGCTGAGCTGCTCTCTGCTCTTGCCAGCCGCCTACATCTGAGCAGTTCTGCCACCTGCTTTTGACACTGAGAGGAGCCAAAGTAATAGAGTACTGGATCCAGACAGCAGCTGAGGCTGCCTGCACACATAGAGAGCAGGTACGCCTGGTAGGAACTGTCACTGGACGTCTGGGACAGCTGAACATAGTGAACCATGAGGATGATGTTGGTGGGGGTGAAGCAGACCACAAACACCATCAGCACCACCACGGCCATTACTAACGCTCTAGTCTTCTTGGAGCGGTTCTCCACGTTGGCTGCTGCCAGAGCCTGAATAATGCGGACATAACAGACAAGAGTGAGGACAAGTGGGATGAAGAAGAAGACAGAGGAGTAGATGGGGAAGAAGTAGAGATAGTAAGCTTGTAGGAATTCCATATCCTGCACATCATGGCAGGTGGTGATGCCCAGGTCTGACAAATAAAGGGTTTGCCCAGAGACCAGCAGGGGGGACACTCCTCCTAGGGCTAAAAGCCACATCGCAGCACACACAGCTGAGGCTGTCTGAGTGCTGCGCCAGATCAGCGACTTCATGGGGTAAACCACAGCCAGGAAACGGTCTACGCTGATACACGCAATGAGCAGGACGGAGCAATACATGTTGCAGTAGAAAGCTGCTGTGACAACCCTGCACATGAAGGAGCCATAGATCCAGTTGTTGCCGTTGTAATGGTAGGCAATCTTGAAGGGAAGGAGCAGGCCGAACAGCAAGTCAGCGCAGGCCAGGTTCAGCATGTAGATCACTGCCGGTTTCCTGGGACGGATATGACGCACAAACATCAGCATGGCAACGAGGTTGAGAGGTACGCTGATGATGAAGATGAGGGTGTACACAGACGGGACAAAGCTTGTAGCCAGGCGACCCTGAAGGAAAGCTTTAGCTTCTTCTGAGACAAAGTAGCGCTTCTGTGGATGGTGGTGTGGGCCGTGAAGGCCCTGGTTTTTCCCAGACCCAGAGCCGGACTCTCCATCATCCCTCAAACCGTCCAACACAGACAGGTCAACGTAGTCTAAAGGCTCATCAGTGACCAGCACAAAGTTGCCAGAAAAAGTCCGTGGGAGGAGTCCTGAGCCTTTGAGGAAACAGCAAAACAGAGAATACATCAGTGGAACAACTGTATGGGACTCATACTGACTTAAGATGCAATATTATGTAAAGGCAGCACACTGTTACTCACACTTCTTAAAGCATTACCCATTTAAGAGATACATCTGTGAGGTGTGAATCTTACTCTGCATCTACAGCACAGAATCCACCATGAACAGTTTTTATATTTTTAAATAATTCCTGAAATGAGAAATCCTGGTGACCCATTCTTCAAAGAATTAGTTTTTCCAAATCGCAGAACTTACATTTACTGTGAAAAGGTTAGTACAGTTACAGAATTGAGGTATTTTTGTATGAATAATTTTTATTCAGAGATGCCCAGAAGGCTCAGTAGACTTTTTCTTTAAATTAGTTCCTGATTTAATCTTCCACTACCAGATATTTAAAGAATTCATAGAATGTTCTACTTAAGTAGGATAAATAATATGAAAGTGAAGTAAAAATACTCCATTATGTGTATCAATATCAAAATTTACTTTAAGGTGATCTTTATGAAGAATGGTTAAGTTTAAGCGTTTATAACATTTTATTGATATACCAACATACAGCATTTAAAATGGTGTCTGAGAGGAGCTGATTTCAACAACTATGTATTTATGGTTATACTTAAATCTAATGATGCCTTTTAGGCTGCAAAGTTTGAACTATCATGTAAATGCCATAGAGTAGATGTATTAAGCATGCCTGGCATTAAAAAGTACAACCTCCAAATTGTAGTTTTCCACCACTGTCCATGACCTGCATGCTGCCAGCCATTAACAGAATTATATTGTACATATATACTATACTTATACTGTCACCAATCATTCTAAAACAACTCATGGATTACATTTCTCCTTACTTGCATATTCCTCAGTTTCAGTCACTAATGATTGTAAGGTGAACAAAGTGTCATTTCTGTGTAAAAAGCAATTAAGAAGGCAACTTACCATTTTGGGAGCCGAGTGCTGAGCTATGGAGAGAAAACACCACCAACAACCCTTCCCACAGGTGAATCATGGCTTTACTGTATATCCTCCAACTGTTTTACAACTGTTAGTGCCCTGAAACGATCTGTATGCCTGAGGAGTTTCTGAAGTGTTTCTCTGCCAGCATTAAACATGTTATTACAGTTCAGTGAGGATACTCCACCTCCTCATTGCACATCTCCTCCCATTACAGACAAACAGGCCTAATATGTGACTGTGATCTGCAGACAAAAATACATGTTGTCAAATTACTTCAGGGCTGAACACTGTAAAAAGGGTTGTTGATGAAAATATGTTGAACGCATAAAGTAACACAAATAGTATAGATGACAGATGAGAATTTCATAACTGTAGACATGTGTAATTTATTAAGCACATTGCTCAAACATTAGAAACCATTTATATACTGACATATTAAAAATACATTAGTTGTAGCTTTTTAAATGTTTATGTTTTATTAATTAATTAATTAAAAGTTTTCTTTAAACACTTTAATTAAAAGGCACTGGTCTTGCAAGCAGGATGCAAAGATTCCCATAGCTCCATTTCAGAACTAGCAGATTGCACGGCTTCTTGAAATTTCTATCCGTCCCTTAAAGTTGTTTCAACAAACAAGGTAACAATAACAGTGTGTTTCTTAGCAGTCTTACATACAAAACACAAATACCATTACAATCTCATTCTTAAAAATACATTACATTTACAATCACCACATGGAAAAATACAGAATGGATAAATTTGGTTTGACAGTAACAACATTTCATTTTGGTGTGATCCATCAAATTATAATCAAATGAAACAAAAACACTGCCCTGCATCAGCTCATGTTTTTGGACTAACTTAAATTTCAACACCACAGTCTGTTTCCCCGGATCCTCTCCTGTTGATTTGTCCCCCTTGTTCTTTGCTTGCTCATTTTCCATAGAACTTTTTGTTCAGGAGGAAAATGAGTAAATTGACATTGACTTTGGCTTTGTCAAACATCTTCATGACAGCCACACCTTCATATTGCAGCTGGAGGAGGTCCTGGAGACAAAATAAAAAATAAAAGCAAGTGAAAAATACACGCAAACAATTTTACTGAATAGTCTCTTCTTTATAGATTTATACATTATGTGCTGTCTCTCTACTATTTTTTCATACTAACAAAAATACCATCAAAGAATTAAATAAAACCAATGTGTCTTTTATTGGAAAACATGTGCTTTGTTTCCGTGATATTTCCTGCTAGTAGTCCAATTACAGGAACAGGAATTTCAACGATGTGTCATCAAGGTTTAGTGTTGACAAGTGAGCTGCTTTATTTGATGAAATTCTGACACACTTAGGAAATGCTTACCTGGAAATGAAGCTGGACCTTTTCCATCTCAACTCCCATAAACTTAGCCTTCACTTCAAAATCCCCAACTTCCTCAGTGGGTGAAATGTCAAACATGACATTTTTGAACCTGAATGAAGAGGAAAATAACATTATGAGTAATAACTCAGCATATGGGGAAAACCAAATCATTCTGACATTATCTAATCTTATTATTGCAGAATTACAAAAACAAAACGATTATAGTTGTCAGCACTTCCACAGTACTTTGACAAACTGTTGATAAGACTTCAATCAGCTTAAATTTGTTTACTTTAATGTTTTAACTGAGAAATACAATAAAGAGCATGGTAATGGTTTTAAGAATAACAGAATGAAGAAAGCTGTCATTTCACTGAACAATAACTCTTGTCAGATTTTTCTTTCCACAGAAAAACAAATCTGACAAGGCAAATCTTTCTCTTTGTGTATCAAAAACCAGCTCATAGCCAAGCCGCATTATTTTGGCATTTTTCCTCTTTATGGGCAACAAAGAATCTTACAGTAGGATACAATAAAACTAAGACAACAATCAAGATTTCCCTGTATGCCACAGCTTAACAATACAACACTACAATACTACAGGTGGTGTGCGTTGATAAGAATCCAATCCCTCTGACAGGTTAAATGCCCAGACCTTTTTGACAGCTGTCTAAGTGGGACACAGCTCAACTCACTGGTTTGTCTGAAGTCCTTCTATCTCCAGGATGACTCCTTTCTCATGAAGCCTTGCTGCAGTATACTTCAGAGACTGTGGCTTCCACTTCTTGCTGCCTTTATCGTCTCCTTTGCTGTCCAGTTTTATAGATCTGCGTGAATTCCTGGACACAGAAAACACAGAAGTACATATGTAAAATCATCCATCCACACAAATAAATAGGAAGCAAGGTTATCATTCAGAGAGGCAATATTTTCTTCATCCACACAAGGTATAAGATGTAAAGGTACAACTCACTTCCGGTTCAGGTTATCCAGGCAGGTCTTGATGTACGTATCATAATAGTTCATCTGGTCCTGATAGAAGGTGGTTTTTGAGTTGAGTGCCGTCAGTGTCTGCTGGAGCTTCACAAGCTCAGCCTTCCTCCTCTGTCTGTAGCGTCTTTGGTAGCGTATGTCCTGTCAATTACAGGTTTACTTTTCAAATTCAGAAGGTGATCACATCGAACGAAATAATGAGCAGCTGCTTATGTACCTTTGATATGTCATTGATGATGTCCTGGTATTTGTTACTAGTGGTGACAAAGCCAGCCTGCTCTAAGTTACGGAGGTTCCTCAGGATCTTCCTCTTCTTCTGCTCGAGGGGCAGCTGGCTGTCCTCCAGTACTGCTGGGCTGCTCTTCAGACCCTCTGGTGTCTGAGCATCCTGGACTGCACGACGCTCTACAATCTTAGTATGCTCCGACTCCTTCAGGAGCAAAGTCACATAAGAAAGGCAAAAACTTCAACTTAAAGATCTAAAACTTTTAGTACAAATATTTGATGAGTAAAAATGGCTGTTGAGTACATGAGTTAGGAAAAGCATATGAGAAGTAAATATTACCTGTGGTGCAGTAGCCGGGGTCTCAAGAATTTCAGGCAAGCTCTCTCCAGGTTGAATCCGAATCACATCCACCACAAGCTTCTTTGTCCTGACGCACACACAAACATGCACAGAGAAAAAGATCATCATTTTAAGTTTGTTTTCTCCTTCTTTTCTTATATCCTTGTTATAAACATGACATACTAGAGCCTATTATTGCAATTAACTTGATTACATGTATATGTTATATTCATATGATTCATTCATTGGATTTTTTTTGTGTTTTTTTAATAACATTGTTAAGCATTTCATATTGCAATTTTTTACGAAAGGTGCTTTCTAAATAAAATATTATTATTACATTTTTAATTGACTGACACCACTAGCATTATTACTTTGACTTACATGTTCAGTTCAATAGTAAGCAATGGGGGGGGGGGTGTAATATCAGCTGCTTCTTTTCTTCTATAAACTATTGTTTATAAGAGAAAAGCCTGTAAGCAGCCTTTAAAATCCATAATGGGCCTACGTCTAATACATACACATTTAATCTCATCAATATAACATCACTTTCTCTTCACCACTGTAAGTCTATGAACAAGGTCATATTTGTTTTTTCCTTCAGCTACTTAACTGAAATTTGATGGGAAGTTACGCCCTGACCAGAAGACTATCCGATTCATTTTTGGTGCAGGCTTGGATCCAATAGCATCACAATATGTACAGTAATTATGCCCCCCTAACCCTCCCTGTAGCTGGTGGTGACAGCCCTTCAAGTATAGCCTGAACAAATTATGCAGTTACGACAAAATTCAAATGACAGTTGTACATAAAGACTAAAATAAATCCTGCGTTCACATGTATTTCACTATTTAAAATTGTTAATGCCAAAAACTAAGTATAGGATCAACTCTTATATTGAGTTTCCTGTAAGAACCTGATCCAGACGGATGCATGTTTATAGGGAAGATAACCCTGACCACCCAACCCTTTTCCTTTTAGGACAGGAAATGATACAACAGGAAAGACAATAACGAAATGCTCCTGAGTGATAGCCACAAAGAAGTACATGCTGTGTCAGCAAAGATTAAGTACAGTGCATCACAAGGCATTCAAAGCAATCCCAAACTCTATATTGAATTCTTTTGAGTAGGTGTGATTCAGTCTTATGGCTTTAAATTTTTTTAATTTTCATACTACAAAGGTTTAAACCATTTGTCGCAGTGTCCTCCAACAAACTTACTTTGTCATTATAGTCTTTAAGTCTCTGTCATCCCCTTCTAGGAGCTCGAATTTGCTGGTTAGGGTGAGGGAGATCTCCGTCTTGGCCAACTGGCTCAGAGCACTTTCTCTGTTTGGGTCATTTGGGTCCACTGCTCCTTCACCTGAAATAAAGCAGTACGCTGTGTAAAATGACAAACATACTATAGCCAACTTGTGATTAAATATAAATACAAATTTGTGTGGCAGTACCAAGTAATGTCTCTACATCAGGGACATCTCCCAGGTCCTGCAGTAGCTCATGCAGCAAGTCGTTGTGGTCAGGAGAGATGGCATCCAGGTGTTCCAAAAGCAGCTGAACAAATGCATGTGTGTTTAGTGTTTAAGCTTTAAATATTGACTGTGTGACTTGACACTGAAAAAGGGTGTGACACAGTGAATGAGCCTTGTTGAATTAATGCAAAGAGAAACAAAAGAACAGATTTATAAGCCATAGGTGCTTATTAGTTAAACCTTTCTCTCAAGTTAAAGTCATTCTTTCTCAATTTTAAAAACAAAAGTACCTCAATATACAGACTATACTGTATGTATGTACTGTATGATGTACTGACACTCACTTTAGGCCTAAAGATAATAAAAGAAAAATCCCCGTGTCCCAACTGAAACAATGATTTTTCTTTTCTAATATTAAGCAAATGCCGAAAGGAAGGTTGAGAGAACACCAACATGTATGTCATCTCCATTGTTGTCCCTGTATGAATAAGTGTAGAGTGAACCTGATGGCAAAAGGACACAGATGGCTTTAACTCACTGAAGGAAGTGGTGTGGAAATATAAATAAGGGAAATGGGATAATGATGAGAAGAAAACAAGTGGCTGTGAAAAGAGATAATGGTGCATCCTTGTAATGGGAGGCAACATATATATCTACATCCTTTGTAAAAGCACAGGAAGTTAGTGACTTCGCTCCCAGGACCTAAGAACTTGGAAAAACTGCATTAAGTACTGTATGCTGCTCCCTCTGCCTGGAAATTGCCTGAATCTCAGAGAGCTGGTCTCACTAGATGAATTAAAGTAAATACATAAAGTTAAATGACTCGGATGCAGGTACATCTGAGGTTTTGTTTGGCTCATACAGCCCCTGCTGTTGATACTTCTGACTAATATTAAGGAATATTTTTGATATTTTATCTTTTCTGTATCTTGTCTGTATGTCTGAAACACTGTTGCTTGTCTTGGCTAGGACACTCTTTAAAAAAGAGATTTTTAATCTCAATAAGACTTCTTTTCCTGGTTGAACAAAAAAAAAATTTTTTTAAACACAATTGGTGCGATTTAAGCAGCTCCTGTAGATCAACTGAGTGCTGTAGAGACATTCTGAACTGTCATTAAATAACATTAAAAAGATTAAAATAACACTAATAGTGCAAAGATGTCATTGACTGTTCTAAGCATGCACTTGTGGCACCACATGTTCTCATAGACTGATATTATAGGCATTGAATGACACCATTTTAGAGTCATTGTGCTTTACCGAATGGGTATTGATGATCTCCTCTATTGAAATGTAGATGATAGGTTTGCTTAGAGTCACCATGTCAGAGTATTCATCAATATTAAACTTCTCCTCTGGTTCAGGGACATCACATGCCGACTGGAAAAACACCCTGGAAGAAGAAGGAGTTGGTGATTATCAGTCTTTGAGTAGCGAATACTGACAAAGACCAGCCTCTGCAGTCAAAAGAAAATAAATGACAACAGTTTTCATCAAAATGTTGAATTCTCTTAAATGTGCCTGTGACTTTTTCAGCTAGGGTAAATCACTCTCAGTGATGTGTTTTGAAATAATGGACTATGATTTGATTTCCAGTATATCTGAAATGAGTCAATAATTTTGGCAAATGGGCCCTTATTTGTACAGGATAGGCCCATCTGGACATCTGTTTTTTTTAGCGAACATGTTTGCTGACACAGCAGATAACTGCTCCTTCCTTTACCAGAATTATCTTCACTTGCAGCACAAACACAGTGTGTAACAGACAAACACAAGAACACCTTTACCTCATGTGTTTTCCCATTTGTTATGAGGTTATTTAACAAAAATACAACAGCAAACAATATAGTATAATTACAGTGTAATTTAGGACTTATCTGTACTCAGTATTACTCTGAGATAAAAAAAAAAAACTTTGACAAATTAAGAACATTTATACCAGCTACAAACACATTTGTTCTCTCAATGTTCACTTTTTCCTTCTTACCTAAACTTCTCATATGTCTGAGATATGTAGTTGTTCATTGGTGTCATATGTGCATTCTCGCCCTCAAACAGCTTATTAGCAGCAGCATGCTGCAGCATCTTTGCCACAGATCCCAGGTTACGTCGCTGGTCTAAATGAAGCTGCCCTCCAGCTGACATGTCGATGATGTCAAAGCCGTCAGGGGCCACAATGGCTGGGTTCATGTAGCGGTAGTAAAGTAAGTTTCCTACAATCTTAGATAAAAAGAATGAGTCATTAAAACATTCTATAAAATAAGCGATTACCTCAGTGTAGTCACAGTAATAAAGCATGCAGAGAAGACCATATAAGCAAAACCATCACATACTATAGAGTGAACGTAAAGGAGAAATATATTTTTATACATCTGAGGACTTCTACCTTCATTAGCTCATCCTCTGAGGCATCTGGAAACTTTTCATGAAGGCTGTTCTTCAGAACTTTTGCTATGTATCTCATGCCATAACTACATGCAAAACAAAGAAGCACTGATGGGACATCAAACACAAAACAACATGCATTCACATACCATATGAAAAATGATACAGCAAACTAATGATGGGAAACAGATGTTTTATTAGAAGCTTTGGTACCTGCATTTAAATGCAGTAATGATGGGTTTCAGTGTCTCTATGTTTTTATGCTTTTTTTCTGTACTTTTTCTATAGTGTTGGTCTTGTGATTTTTGGGTGTGGCAAATGCAACACAAAGCCAAGTTCTGTTTTTGTGCTTAAGCTACTGAGCAGATGACTGCTTGCTTCAAAGCAATGTTTGTCTAGTAATGACCATGTTGCCACATGCAGCTGAAACCTTAATAACCAGAATAAGTGACTAATGACATGTCAAAGCATGTGATCATATGCTGTCTGGCACAATTTTAGTCATGTTTTTCTCATTATATTCTTGAACAATAATGGAAAAAATAAGAAAGACAAAGACTCAACAGGAGAATGACAAAGCAGAAAAATAGGAATAGAATAGCATGAAAATGGAAACATCCATATGTCATTGTGAAGGATAAAATTCTCTGTAATAAATAAATAATACAAATTTAGGAACAGAGAGATTTGTTTTCTATCCTTACCATATAAACAAAAATGTATAGTGCACTTTGAAAACAGGACTTAGACTTAAGGCATGTCCTGTTGAAACATTATTGAAGCAGAATGTAGGAGGAGGAAAAAATAACAGGGACAGCTTAAAATATAATGCCATGCAGTACAACACAACAACCACCCTAAATTATGACCTCAAGAGTTGAATCAATACCTTTTGCAGTCTTGTGATGTAATGTACACTGTAACACTGTCATGTGTTTGTGTTATTGAGTAACTGATTTGAACTGAAGTGACTGAATTACATCAATGTTTGGGCAATTTTGTTAAAACACTTTAAATAGAAAATGTCAAAAGACACGATAATTTATTCTTCTTTAGAATAAATATGGTTTAAAATACAGAGAGATATATTTGAGAGTAAACATAATTCATGTTGATATACTGTATATGCTCGGGCGGTGTCACTCAGAACAGAAGGGAAAAGGTGACATTAACACTTAACAGATCCAAAGACTTACGGGATATTATCCAGAGAGGAAACAATGGAGTTCAGGACCTTATCTGTAGCAGACCGCAGGGCCAGACTGGAGGCCTCCAGCCTGTTGCGTACTTCCTCATGTGACATGGCCTGCTCAGGAGTCACTTCATAAGGCAGCTTGCTGAGGGTAGACAACAACAGTAGCCAAACATTTAAGCGTTCATAAGGCTCATTGTTTTCAGTTTACAAGTGTTTTTTTCTGTGTTTTTTGTTTGTTTGCTTGTTTAATACAACACAAGTGAAAATATTTTATTATTCCTTACGGAAAAGTCATCGCGAAATATATTTTGTGGAAGGCATGCCTGGTACCAGTCATGTCAGTCTGGTTCAGTTTAAAGAAAGAGAACTACAGCTTGCTTAAAGTGGAAACATAACTTTTACTTTTCCCTTTCTAGCATTTCCAAGTGGTATTATTGTTGGTACTGCTGTTGCAAAGACAACCAACTCACATATCAACAACACCAAACACACCAAATGTGTTTCCAAGTGTCTCCACTTTGGTAATAAGAGGAAAGAAAGACGCATCTTCACTGATTAGGTTAAAAGCATTTGTCATGATTCCTCTCCATCCCATCCTCTCCCCTCTTCCCCATCAAGGATTTCTTTGAGAAGCTGTATACATGCAGATAATCTGCAATTGTAAAAGGACCCCTCGCACAGACTGTTAGCTCTCCTGCCATCAGGCAGAATGTTTTACAGCATCATGACCAGCTGCTCAAGGTTCCATAAAAGCTTCTTCCCACAAGTTGTCAGACTCTTGAGACTCAATTGCAAACACATTCAACTACATATAAACATTCATCTCCCTGCCTTGACATTCCATGCTAGAATATTTGGACTGAATCCAGATAGAGGGATGGGATCCATGAATTTCAGTCACTTCCTTTAACATTGCAAACTTCTTCTTTTTTTATCAAGTACGCTTAAACTACACATAAAACTTTTCATAAAACTTGGTGGAAGAGTGGGGCATGTGCCAAAAATTGAACCGCTGAATTGGTAGTGAGTAGAGCTGAATAAAGGGTGGATCTGTATTGTTTTTCACTTACTTGAACAGAATCCTGAGGGCAGCCATTCTGAAGGTGCACACGTCATGATGGACTTTAGATTAGGGATTAATTTAATTAGAAAGGACTGTTGGGCCTTGGCGTACGTATGCGCTCTACTGAGTGCCATTCTATTTGAATTTATGAAGCTGAAAAAAGCAAATTCCTGAAAGGTCGGAAAACAATCTAAAGCACTTGCGAGCTCTGAACGATTCTTTGGAAAAGGTCAGCAATAATTTAAAGTACACAAAGGTTATAGATAATGAGAAAACATTTACCAAATTACCTTAGACTCTCAACAAAATACATTACAAATGAACCTCAAACAATAAATGGCAAAAGTCATTACAACTGGCCACTGGGGCACATCATGGACATCAAACAACCATATCTAGCAATCTTTAGACCAAACCAATAGACGACCACAACTGTGTGCACGATTTTCACCCACTGCATTTCCCCTACCTGGCCTCTCCGGTAGCCGTCTCTAGCTGGTTGACCCATGCTTTGTACACATCCACTGGGTTGGTGTTGATCCCTAAATTCTTGTCTTCAATGATGTCTTTGACCACTGGAGCCAAAAGCTGCCTGAGTGTGTTGTGACCGCGTGCTCCTCTGTTGAAGCTCACCACCATCTTGACGACTGTTGGGTTCCCTGTCACTATGTCCTGGATCTGGTCAACCTTAGAACTGAGATATGTGGACAAGAAGGTGCAGGTGTTATTGTCTGCTAAACAACAAACAAAACTAAATCTGGTGGTCATGTGTTTGGGAAATTCCAAACTATACAAAACTATTACAGCCATTAATGTAATCAGAATACATTATAACTAACAGTGAGACAATAGTGTCACATTTTTCCAGTGGTGTAGTATTGATTGTAGTTCTCACTTGATTTCCTCCTCCAGAGCTGTTTTGAAGAGTTTGAGCAGCAGGTATTCCTCTCTCTGGTTAGAGGCGTAGTTGTACAAGGTGAAGATCACAGTGTCCATAAACTTAGTGGACTTGTTTTGGGGCATCTGGAAGATCAGCTTGGCAAGGTACGGTGGATTGGTCTGAAGAGGAGCAAAGAGAAGAGTAGCATTAAGTGATTGTCTTCGATTGCACTCGAATATCGGACAGATTTTTAGTTTGGTAGAAGTGAGTACAATGAAGAAGAGTTAGACACATTTTTGTGATCACCTGCAGCAGGTAAAAGAGATGCTGGTAAGCTTCCAGTTTCCTTCGTTTGCCTTTATTTAGGCCTTTAATACCCAATCTGTCACCTATGGTCAGGTCCACTGTACTTGCTTTATTTTTCTTACTCTTCATTTTCTTGTTATGGGACACAACATCCTATTAAAAAGAAGCAAACACCAAAATGAATTACGAGGACAAACAAAGACTTGAATTTAATCCCAGTTCAATGTTGGTAACATTTGCCTGTAAACATTCCTGCCATGCCTTTCATTTTTTGAGAAAAAAAAGAAGAAAAAAAAAGAGATTGCAAACCTGCAGAGTGATTCTGTTCTTCACCAGTAGTCCAATCTTTATGTCCATCAGGTTCAAGTCTTTTTCCATCTGCTGGTTGGAGCGAATATTGGTGACCACTTCCTCCCTAAGTCGCGTCACTTCCTGCTCTTCCTGAAGGTCCAGGGCACTCTGCTCCAACAAATGGACAAACTTACGCACCACTGACAGAGGAGGATCCTTGGCCCCAGCTAAAATTCAGCACATAGCAAACACATTTGTTTTACAACTTTCCCAATATTTATTGTTAACGGGGCAATATGAAAAAAAATAGATATCACAACATTTTTGTGCAACATCTTTATATACATGTATCAAAATGAAGAGGGGAAAAAGTAAAACCAGGACAGAATTCATTTAACCAATGTTGCAATATGACCATGATCAAAATCCTGGACATTTTTTAGTCTTACATTAGGATATTGATGGTTTATCAATATAGCTCAGCTCTAACTACAGAACAGTAAACTGCCTTTTTGACTCACTTAGGGTTCTGTAGTCATCTCTGGCTTTGTTGGCTTTCAGAAAAGCCTGGATTTTCACAATTTCTTTTTCCTAAACACAGATAAATGCAAGTTTAACACAACATGGGACAAACACAAACCCAAATGATGTCCATCAGTGATGTTGATTCATTACAGTGTTACTCACATGATCTTTGAAGAACTGCAACCTCTGATTGTATTTACACTTGGCTTTCCACATTTTCACCACAGACTGGATCTAAAAAACGTTGGTATTTTATGAAAGGTTTTCGATACGGTTGTCTAATCACTTGATTAAGTATACTTCTTAAGACATTTTTATAAAGAGAAAAACAAGTCATCACCTTGATGACAGATGCAACATTTGTTTGAAGCAAATTCATCCTGTCTTTGTACATTTTCCTCTGTTTGTAACCTTTCCAGCAAGCCTGCATAAAAAGGAAAAGATATGATCAAAACATGTATGGGCCCTGCTACAGGTTCAAATCAGTGATATCAGATCAGGGATGATTGAAAATTCTGCCGTTTTTGAGGTGTTGTCCTTGCTCTAAATACATTTTATGAACTTTTGAATGATGAAAAATGAAAATATTTAGTCAACATACTGAAATGTACTATGCTGATTGCAGTAAATTTTGAACTTTTCTTTTTGTTTACGTCCTTTGCAAATTTGTAATTGCTGCAACAGCCCACATCTTTATCAGGGATCACTGAAATTGATTGAATTTTCACATTAATCACAGTTGAGCCATACGCTACCTGCAATTTAACAACATGGTGTTCTTGTTGGCGAAGGTACTCCATTCTCTGGGCATGCTTTTTCCTGGTCAGATAACCTCGGATCCTCGCCTGCAGCTGGGTCACCATGGATTCATTGGCCAACCATAACTGTTCCCTGTTATATTCTACAGTCACACAGCTGACAACACCCTAAGGGAAATTGTTTTCAAGCTTTTCAGGTTGCCAAAAAATCTACAGAGTGAATATTGTCTGATCAAATGAATAATGCAGTTCATAATGATGTTACATAATGGATACAGCAGGGGTACCTGGATTTCCTCTTTACTGAGATGGTTGCCATTGTGTTCAAATCTTTCAGGCTCCTCCCAGGTGCCCTGTTCAGTCTCCAGATTATAGTAATAGTCATATCTGTCCTTGATGCAATGTTTTACCCATACACTATCAGTGCTGTCTGGAGGAAAGCAGAAAGTGGCCCTTTATAAACAGTGAATGTCATTTTGAATTCACAATCTGAAAATAGGGTTTTCTCTGTATAGGCATACTTTTCTTCAACACTGAGTTTCTTTGTCATGGTTGTGTGGACTACCTTTAGTAGCACTGTTTGTTTGTCTCTGCTCCAGTTCAGCCTGGTATGTGTCAGCACATTCAGGGAGCACTGCTCTCAGTCCAGCACTGGGGACTTGCAAAGCCTGCAGTGTGTTATTAGAGTCACCCTCTGCCACCATCCTGTTAATATCAGCTACTGCTCCAGCCACTAGCACAGCAAGGATACAGCAGTTGTTTAGTCAAATATGTAAGGAATAGCAAAATCTAGTATTCAATGTTCCTATTGTATGAGAAGAATTTACTGTGCATGAATGGACTAGTGTTTAAGTGGTTCAGACATGGATGAGTGAATTAAACTCCGTGTACATACATGAGAGAGCCTCCTCTTCATCCTGGTTTGCTGTGTGAATGCCCTCTTGGATTTGGTCCAGCCACAGTACTGCAGAGGCATCTCCAGAGCTCTATAAACAGGTGAAAGGCACAAGATCACTCCTCTTCAGATGAAAGTGACTACACTACATCTCAAGCACATAAGGCATTGTTCATGCACAGTTTCATAATCCTAACCTGTAGTAATTTCAGTCAAAAATGAAATGTCTAAGGTTAGAAATTCTTGAACGCAAATTCATCAAGTTAAGATTGTGGGGATTTTTGAATATACAGTAATTTATTGTTTTCGACAGTAGCACTTAATAGCAACACTGATTACCAACACTGCACAAGCTGGTGCTGATAGAGCAACAGTTATTACAATTACAACTACCATTTCCCCTGTCCAAGGGGAATATAGTGTCACCACAACTCAATAAAATTGTTTGAACTAAAAAAAAAACAGACCCAAAGAATTTAACATCACAACAGAATGTTTATTCAGCCTTACTTTTGTATTTGTTCTCAGGCTAAATTTAGAGAACTGTGGAAGGGACAGGGGTGTATCCCTGACCACAGAGCGAACAGGAAGGAAGTCACCATTAAAACACACAGGGCAGACTAAATTCAGCTTGTTTGTTTATATCTGCATCTGACCAATGATTTCCCAGAAAATGTATCATGTAGCGAGAGAACTCAGCAGTAATCTACTGAAAAATCTATTTACCTCTGCCAAGAGGTTTTGTTTTCATCAGCGTTAATTTGTTTCTCTGTTAGTTAGCTGAAATACACAAAAACTACTCAACCGATTTCAACAAAATTTGTGGAATGGGCAAGCTTGGGCCAAGGAAGAACCCGTTGAAATTTGGAGCAGATCCAGAAGAAGGTGCGGAAATACGAAACTTCTTGCAAGTTAGGCGGAGATATACACTGTCCCTGCACCCTTTGTGTTGTCAATACTAATATAAGTCTTTCTTCGTTTGTATGTGTGACACATTTCAGTGTAAAGTTAATCGTACAAACCAGATACACAATAATGCAATTGATTTATGAGCTGCACATTATCAAAGAGAAACAAATTTTCACACACATTTTTTAGAAATGTGATGGGCTCCATCTTAAAATCTAACAGCCAGGCTGAACACCACCCTGAAATAAATATAAATGCCAAATTAGTTTAATACCAAAACGGTCAAAACCTACACTACAATAAAACTACTCATTATAAGAGTTATCAATGTTATTTGTTTATGGATCACATTTGTGAATAAACCATAAAGCAGTATCTTCCCCACCCCAGTGAGTCAGAGGGCAGTTCCTGACGCAAGCAGAGTGGAATTCGGTTTCAATGCCTGGACAGGAAACATGCTCACTGCACCATACAATCACAGACGTGTCCCACATACACTAGAGGGAAGCTGAGCATGAGCACACAGCATTTCAGTTCAGTTTTCAGCAGCTGCACTGCAGAGATGCAAAACAGAACTCCTACATGTACTGAGAGGTGTGAAGACGAGCAAAACCTTTAAAAGCTCTTAGTATAGACTGAAGATTGATATGGCCTACCCTGTGCTAGGACTACTCATATGTTCGATGGCAGCACAGACCATTCAGTATGATGGTGAGTTTATTATTTTGCTGTTTATTTAGTTATTTTGTAACTGGATGAGGGCACTTTTTTTAAAACCAAATTTACAAAGCACAGGTTTAATAATCGTATAAATACAGCTATAAAAACAATACAAAAAAAATCTCCAAATCGCAATAAAGACGCAGAAATGCATAATTCTATAATAGGGAATGTTTGTGTTCTTTATTTAAAAAGAAGATATACAACAACTGTTCTTTCATTATTGATCTTAAGTTGCTTCAAAGCCATAATCACTGTTTTCTACCCATTTATAGGAAAAAGGATGAGCATCACAACCAATAGTTCACTTGGTGTAATACCAAAAACCTTTAATGGGAGGATGTACGAACTTAATGACACAAACCAGCTGCCGGACCTGCTCTATCCCAGCACTGACCCTTGGCTGTATGTGAACTCTGAAGATGCAGTAACAACTTATACCACAGGGGTCCTCAGCACCTGGGTCATACCTTCATCATACATCCTGGCCATGCTGGTGGGTATTCCCTCAAACACCTACATTCTGGCCTTCCTCAGACACAAAGCAAAGTCCTTCTCCACAGTAGTTCTTTACCTGAACCTAGCTGTGTCCGACCTGGTGCTCCTACTTTCCCTGGCACTGCGTGTTCACTACCACTTCAATGGAAACAACTGGACATTTGGAGAAATTTCCTGCCGGCTTATAACAGCCTTGTTTTATGGCAATGTTTATTGTTCAGCTCAAACTATAGCCTGCATCAGTCTAAAGCGCTACCTGGCTGTGGTCACACCATTTCTGTACAGAAGGCTGGCTAAGACTACACTGGCCATTTGGACGTGCTTGGTTGTGTGGTTCCTGTTTGGAGCTGCTGTTGTGCCTGAGCTCCTGGTCAGGCAGAGCTACCAGGTTACCCCGCTGGGTGTCACCACCTGCCATGATGTCCTTCCCCTAGAGGAAAAATCCCATTCAATGCTGGTGCCATACAGGCTGCTGCTGGTTTGTCTGGGCTTCGTAGTGCCATTCCTGATTTGTATCTATGCTCATGTGGCAGTGGTATACCACCTAGGGCAATCAGGTTGTAACTGGAGACCATTCATAAGGGTCAGCACTGTGGTTTTCATCATCTTTGTGGTGTGTTTCTTGCCCAGCAGCATCCTGCAGATCACCCACTACAGCCGCCTGTTTTCTAATGGGGATGACAGACTGTATGGATACTACCGATTAGCAGTGTGTCTCTGCTGCTTCCACAGTTGTCTGGATCCCTTCCTATGTATTCTCATTTCCAAGACGGCAGCCTCAGAACTACAATTCATCTCCCTCAACGGGATACCTCAGAGACCGACTGTTATGTGAGACGTGCGAAGAAAAAGCACCTCCTTACTGGGCCATTGTTGGGAACCAGCAGGGAAGCACAAATCCAAAAACAAAGATGTGAAAGTCTAAACTGGATACTGTGAATTTAATAGAACAATACTGTAAACTCTGTTAGGTCCAAGATAACATAAAGGCCTGTGAAGTCTTTGAATCTTTTGAATATCAGGACCAGAAAATGAGCATTTAGACTGTAAAACCTCAACAACTCTATCACTTCATCCCAGCAAAATCTCAGATTGGGATACTATTGGTGTAATGACACAGAATCAGAGTATGTTAACAATTAGAATCGTGTCTTGTTACAAAGTCAGAATCAAAATAATAATTTAAATGAATATTTACTCTTGCCCTTACATTTTCTTATGTGTAAGGCTGAACAATAAGCACATAACAAAATGAGTAAATAAATAAAATCATGTTGCAATTATTTTTGACAGATATTGTTATTGTAATATTAAAACTGTATTCAGATTGGTAATTTTCGCATTTAATGTTTACTAATAAAGTAAGTTAAGTAAGTAAGTCAGTAAGCAAATAAGATGATGGGCTTTATATCTGGAAAAATAGGATTTGAACATTATGTGATGGCCGGGTCATTTCTGTTGGATCATAAAGCCCATTTTGTAATGGTATGTTGAGACGCATTTTATCTTATCTCCTCCTGCAATCTAGATGCAAGCTAGATACTTAGCCATGTTGCAATATTTTAATTAATGATTCAGCCCTCATTACTTGTATAATGTGTAAATAAAAATTGTATTTTTCTTCAACATTAAGGAATTCAAATTCGTGGTTATGTGATAATGTAAACTGGAGTCATATCAGGGATGCAAGCCTACTGTGCAAGTCCAATAAAAGTAACGATCAGAATGAGATAACGTTCTGACCCTGAATATATCAACTGAATTTAGAGTCACAATACCTGGCAGAGGAAATGCTTGGTATATTGCAGGACATCATGGTAGTGTTTGGCTGTGGCTGGGTTCACCCCAGTCAACTTGGCTGTAGGTAGGAGAAGGGCTGCAAGCGTCTGCTGGTGATCACCTGAGTTAAGTGCCTCATTGATCTCAGCTATAGCTATGATGCCTGGAGGGAGAAGACAAGCTCAATTTGATTCTTGATTAGTCAATATATTGAATTTATTCGTTGTGTATTTTTTTAAATTCTCATTGAAGGACCACACCTTCCATCCTTTCCCCAAGGATGGAAACTTTGGTTTAAAAATCCCTACTTGTGCACAAGCTACAGTGTGTAAAACATAACCAGTTTCTTACGTTCGTGCTCCTCATGGACTTGAACATTGACTGTATCGATGCATTTTTGAACATCATTCCAGGTAAGAAACTCTTGGCCCTCGGCAAGTGTCTCTGATCGCTGTTTGATAAGAGTGTCAGCATACCTGTGGGAATGCCATGAAGAAATTTAACAAAGTGCATTACATGAATAACTGCACATCATCTCACCCTGGTGTTGACAAGGTGACAGGACAAATGCCTATGGAGTGCAGTGACATGGGGCCTAAAAATGTTATTCTCATTATTTAAAAACTTTTTAATCTATTTAATTTCTTACTCATAAAAACATACTGTACCACAACTTCTGTGAATGCCAGTTACAGCAACAACAAAACAGTCATCATGAATCACCATCAGCACTGGTAGGCAAGTAAGTGTTTGAGTTTTGAGCTAAAGAACCACACCAATGCAAATGTAAGGTTCCAGTCTTACTAAATATTTTTATAAGGAACAATAGTTGCTAAAAGAGGAGCCTGAACCTACGTCACCAAGCTACAGTCCGGTGGTATACATCTGGATTCAAAATTGTTGTTCCCAGTTTTATGCACTGCCATCTGCTTTTTAGCAGGTCACAGCTATCTAGCCTGCTGCTATCATACCTGTTGAGATTGTCTTGATCCATATTGGTGAAGCCCAGAGGAGAGTCAGTCAGTTGCTCAATCACAGCCTGAGGGTCTTTGGTGTCCAGCACCTCATTCAGCACAGCTACAGCTGACAGCATTTCCACAGCTACACTCAGCTCCTCGTGGCTCAAACCAGACTAACAAACATAAAGGTCATGAATTACAAGCATGAAGTGACATATAACTACAGTATATATCTAGCGCTGACCTCCTCCTACATGCATCAGCAAGTGAGCATGTGGACTCCCATCAAGTTTTAAAAGTGCAAAGATGTCTCACCCGCCCCCCTTGTAGCTGTAAACTGAAAAGCTCATTTTGATAGAGGTTGGCTGCAGTTTGGTAGACAATTGGTAGTTGTGCCTCTGGGTTCATCAGCTCCTCCACGGTCTCCAATGCATCGCCAAGACGAATGGCTGTATTGATTGCTGCAACTGCCTCGAGTTCTGGTAACAAGTAAATTGTGACAAAAAAAAAATCAGATCTTGCAGATACCCCAAATATAATATTGCAAAGGAATGTCAGGACTAAAATTACATTTGCAAACCATGCATTGAAAGTTAATCATGATAATTAGTGAAATAGTACATAAGACCCAACATGTGTGTTTTGAGAGGCTTGCTAGTGGCTACCTACATCATCTGAGCAGTAAGTACTGTTACTTAACATCTATGGTTGGTAACAAAAGGTTCTTACTTCGTTTCTCTGCCTCAGCAAAGTCATTACAAGAGCTGACAACTCTCTGAATCTCCTCTTTGTCCATCACAGCTCTAGCTCCATCCTGCAGCACATAAATTACAGTTCACAAGGAAGATGCCACTAAAATCCTGTGATCATTTCACATGTTTTAATGACCTGGTGGTGTCCATTTCAAATAAGGTAACAATGTCTGATGAATGCATACTGTGGCTTGTAAGCTGCCAAGAGTTACGGTGAACTATGGCCCCGAATCCTTGAAGGCTGAATCTTCTATTTAGGGTTATTTTGAATCAACTGTAAACTCCCCTCCATTCAGTTAGAACTGAAGAAGCCTCTTGGATGAGAGGTGAAATGTCTTCAAACCCCAAATAGAAGTCCGGTTGCTTCAGATTCAACCTTTGAGGATTACCATGACCTGGATGGATGAGAATCTACACCAACATATGGTCCTGAAATTTTCAATTCTAGCCATCAAATACAGTATACCATCAACAACTGCAAATAAATTAAATTAGCTGCTTGGAAAGAAAACCAGAGATGATCTGGCTCTTAAGGACCTGAATTGGAAACAAACGAGCAAACAAGGTGTGACTCAGTATACCTTGGATTTTTGTTGGCAGTAGGTGGTAAAATGTTCCAGGTACCAGTGACAGTGAGACTCCTGAACACCAAGGAGGGCCAGAGCTTCAAGCTTAAGTGCAGCCATCAGAGCAGCCTGGTCCTGAGTCGACACAGCTTGATTAACCTGCATTACTGCTGCCTGGACTGGAGACAGGAAACACCAAGCCAGATGCCATTGAGGGTTATTGAACTTTCTTTACAAACTCTTTTGGATGAGTCCTGACACGAGGGACACATGACATATATAGTTTATATACTGTATAAAAATATAAATTATTTTCTTATTTCAGCTGCACATTCTCAACATTACATTCATACTTCACATGCATGTTATGTTGCTATGCACCAACACTGTGGGCATTGTTTTATGCAAAAACGAAGACATTCAAGGTTCTGGACAGTGTTTTGAGAAAATAAGAGGTAAGTAAGAGGGTCAAGTGAGAGGTAAAATCCTTACTGTTGACAAAGTCAAGACAGCTCTGGATCTCCTGCTGAGTCAGCAACTCCTCATAAACATCCCTTTCTTCAGTAGCAATCAAGGATTGCTGATTGAGGGAGACAAAGGAAATACATATTACTGTACATGCTAAAAGAATCAATGATAATATTTAATATTAAGAGTAGTGCAAAATCACTCCAGTCCTGCACAATCTGGCTATATGGTGGTTTTCACTCAACACACTCATTCTAGATAAATGCCCAAATCTTGTACCAAGTTTCATTAAACAAGCATGAAATTGTCAGGATCCACTATCACGGGTGCATTTCACTGAAGAAAGACATAAGAAGTTATTAAATTGAAAAAATTTAATTGAATACTTTTAAAAAAAATTGTTGTATACTTATAATGATAAAGTGTTTTATGTCAGTATGTGTGAATATAGTAGCAATCATGGTCACTACTGCAGAGATAGCAACATCGTTTTCAGTAAAAGTACTTATACCACAATTTGACAATACTACAAGAAAATTTAACATTTTGTTTCAATACATAAGTATTTCCAAACAAATAATACAAACTAGTTGTACTCATGATGCTACATACTGCATTTAAGATACATTTTAATGTCTTGGTTCATTTTTTTGCAATTCCTAACCCTTTTGTCTCTCTCTCTCTTCTGTAGGACCATGTCTTTACTGGAATGTATGGCCCAGGAGAAGATCTGGTTTCAGAAGCATCGCTATGATGAGGCTGAAAGGATCTATTATGAGCACCTGTACGGTTCCTCACAACAAACAGTTACTTGCACTGTCTCACAGATAGTTCAGTGTCTTTTGCCTGAAGTTGTCACTGCAGAAATAAGTATGCAATGTGCTGTATCTGCCTCTTATCTCTTATTTTCCATTGTTCTTATTGCCTGGGCAATCAAGGCCCATTTTGACCTATTTAGGAATGTAAACATGTTCAGATATAGTTTCTGAACTACTATAAATGGTATATTTCTGTTCTGAAAGTATTTAAAGGGTAGACTCTTGAGTGAGCATGTGGTTATTTGTTCTCTGTTTGGGGCACTACAGTCTAGGACACGAGCAGTGCTCCAGGTTAAGGAGGACGATGAAGTCAGCATTGACCTGTTTGGTTACAATGAAGGCAACAATGCTGAGCCCTCAAAGAACAGACATTGAATGAGTCTGCAGAGAAGGCCAAGGCTGAGACACCTGAAGCACAGACATCAAATGAGTCTGCAGAGGAGGCCAAGGCTGAGACACCTGAAGCACAGACATCAAATGAGTCTGCAGAGGAGGCCAAGGCTGAGACACCTGAAGCACAGACATCAAATGAGTCTGCAGAGGAGGCCAAGGCTGAGACACCTGAAGCACAGACATCAAATGAGTCTGCAGAGGAGGCCAAGGCTGAGACACCTGAAGCACAGACATCAAATGAGTCTGCAGAGGAGGCCAAGGCTGAGACACCTGAAGCGCAGACATCAAATGAGTCTGCAGAAGAGGTCAAGGCTGAGAAGCGCAGACATCAAAAGAGTCTGCAGAGGAGGTCAAGGCTGAGACACCTGAAGCGCAGACATCAAATGAGTCTGCAGAGGAGGTCAAGGCTGAGACACCTGAAGCACAGACATCAAATGAGTCTGCAGAGGAAGCCAAGGCTGAGACACCTGAAGCGCAGACATCAAATGAGTCTGCAGAGGAGGTCAAGGCTGAGACACCTGAAGCGCAGACATCAAATGAGTCTGCAGAGGAGGTCAAGGCTGAGACACCTGAAGCGCAGACATCAAATGAGTCTGCAGAGGAGGCCAAGGCTGAGAAGCGCAGACATCAAATGAGTCTGCAGAGGAGGTCAAGGCTGAGACACCTGAAGCGCAGACATCAAATGAGTCTGCAGAGGAGGTCAAGGCTGAGAAGCACAGACATCAAAAGAGTCTGCAGAGGAAGCCAAGGCTGAGACACCTGAAGCACAGACATCAAATGAGTCTGCAGAGGAAGCCAAGGCTGAGACACCTGAAGCACAGACATCAAATGAGTCTGCAGAGGAAGCCAAGGCTGAGACACCTGAAGCACAGACATCAAATGAGTCTGCAGAGGAAGCCAAGGCTGAGACACCTGAAGCAGAGACATCAAATGAGTCTGCAGAGGAAGCCAATGCTGAGACACCTGAGGAGCAGACATCAATTGAGTCTGCCAATCAGTGCACCAGTGAGGAAGCTGCGAGATGTCCCGAGGGGCCTGAACTGCCAGACGTCACCCCTGCTTTCTCCTCCTCCACTGGTTGCTGTTGAAAGCTGCTTAAGAGGATTCGCAAATTCTTCAAGCGAATCACGGCCTCTTTTGATTGCTGCTGGTGCTCCACTGATAATTTATGTCTTGTTAATGTCATGAACCATGTATATAAACTTTTGTTCAGACATAAAATAAATGTTTTAATTCACTGATGGATTGAAGTGAAGACTGAATTCATTACATAACACACACTCATGAATATTCCAACCCTTTTGAGTGTCTGATTAAAAAAAATCTTAAAAAATGTTACAAAGTCACACAGAGGATAATGAAGCCTTCGGTACAGGACAAAAGTACACTTAATGAGGACACTGAATCAGAAGAGGTCATTGAAGTGTTTGTTTGGCTTCTCACCTTCTCTGTGGACTGATTCTGCTTACGAGCCTTGGCCTGGCTCAGTGTGTCTTGGTAGTCTTGGGCCAGAGCTTCTTGGGTGCTCTTAAGCATTGCATTAGGATTAATCAGGGCTCCCATTGTCACAGATGCCTGGCCTCTATCGATTGCTTCATTGATGGCGATCACAGCAGCATGCACTGAGGGCAAACATTTTAGTGTTGGTTAAAATCTTTTGGAGTTTCTGTCAAAAACATCAATAGAGAAGTAGTTTAAAGTTCAGAGGACTTACAGGCAGCTTCATCTACTGAGAGCTCATTGGCAAGGATTCCTCCAATCTTACTGAACGCTGGCATTTGAATGCCATACTTGTCCAGTTCACTCCTCATGTTACTGATCTCTTCCTCTAGAAAACATAAACATACCAATTGGAGGGAAAAGTGTGGTGTTTATAGAGTTTTTCTCAGTTGCTTTGGCACCATAAAAACATCCAAATTCATTAAATGAAAATATGCACAATTAGGTGTGTACACATCAGTATTTCAGTAAGCCCTGAAGCAACTTTCATCCTTTATTTTAAGAGCATTTAATAAATTCTTCCCCATTTTTTCTGGTGCATAAACTTGAACATTCTATACAACTTTGTTGAGCTATACTTTGGTTTCAGGAGAAGCTGGAATTACCTGTGAAGGCCACCTTCCCCAGCAGGTCCTGAATCTGTGGTGCAATGCCCAGCTTGTACAAATACAAGCTGAAATAAAACATATGGTGCAGAAGATTTACACATAAATAATAAGGAAGCACTGAGAAGTTTGAAACATTCAGATATCTGACAGTCTGATATCATGAAGCAAAAACTCTAGCTTTGGACATTAGACCCTAATAATTGTGATTCCCCCTGATGGCCTTTAATTCCTGCTAATTCACAGTTGCACCACTGAGGGGTAGTATTGGCTCACATTACAACAAGCACTATCTGACAGCAGCCACTAGGCCCAGTCCCACTAAGCATTGGATTCAGCAAGCAGGTGGCTGGAAACTTCATGAAACTTTCATCTTCCCGCTGGTACCTGATAAGTAGTAATGAATTATAGATTTTTAAGGCAGGTCTGGCATCAGCACAGCTTTGAATGGAGCAGCTGTAGAAGCTGATTATTCTGGCCTTTGGTCACAGTGACTGTGTTTACACATGAAATGCCCTCTGTCCTTGGGACACAAGGGACTTTAGACAACCATCTAAACACTGCTTATACAAAGAGTAATGTTTTAACATGCAAGCAGCTGAGATACAAACACAGTAACAGCTGACTAGGGTAAATGAAGGTGGTTGATTACAAGACACTGGGTTACAAAAAAGTCAGCTGACTAGCTTGGAGCAACTAAATCCCTCCAGACTGTGGATTCTTATCGTTTATTTTAATGTTTTCCTCTTCATTTAAGACAACACAATAAGTCCTATGTGTCTGCCACTATGTAATAAGCGTTTCTAAATTTACTTGTTAACTGCATTCTTTCCTTTTACATTGTATTCAGGGCCCCTTTCAATTTTACACCACAATGAATGTGCAGGAGCATCTGTTGCCTTGCCTCTACATGAGTTAATATCCGGGGAAGCACTGGGTCCTTGTGTGGCATATACTGGATTTGCAGGAAGGAAGAGCACGTGTGTGCATGAAGTGGGAAGGAAACCAATTCTCTCAGGGCCTGACCGTAAGATTACAACAGAGAAAACAACCCTAGCAGCTCACATAACCACTCCCTAAATCTGTGTTTGCCTAAATGGACAGGTCAGATAGATAAAACATGCAATTCAGTTAATTCAGTCATCTCAAGTGGAAAAGAGAAGACATGAAGTTGTAATTTTGAAGTCACAAAGACATCACAAATACCACAACTTTTCCTTTAAAAATATAACAAAATTTTTCACAAATCCAAAGAAAGAAACATTATATAAACGGTGTGCATTGACTGATTATGTTTATCAGTGTTTAAAGTAAACTGTTCAAAGTCTGTGAATTGCTAATCAGCCCATGATGAAAATTCATGGAAATGACAGCTTGTGAATTTGTCATGATACAGCAATATCTCCCTACAGGCAAATGTGTAGGAGCTGTACAAAATGAGCTTGACCTATTTAAGACAAATCATAAAATGGGGTGTGTTTAACAATACGTACACTCTGTCTTACCTTAGTATAAATAACATTTTCCAGTTCCTGTTTCATAACACTTAGTACAATTTCTGTTCCTTGCACACAAATTAGATTTAGCATAATGGGCACAAAAATAAGCCATAATGGAACCCCACAGAATAATAAAAAATGTTAGAACATACATTTGTCAACCAAGATATGAGCTGTCCTTAAGATCTGTACTTTAAATTCAATGCCGTGCCAATGGAAAATAATCAATCTCTCATCTGCACAATACATCATAGTTTAATTTGAACTACTAAATACTAGAACTTAGCTTTCAGGTCATCTATAGCAATAGTAATTTAGTCCACTGTTTTTCACTCTTCTCTTGGAAGTAAACTTACACTCAACATTAAGGTTGGGTACCATACTCTGTACTGTGTGTATGACATACGAGTGTCCCCTTTAGAGGTGGCTACACTTTTCAAAGTTGACGCAGGTAACACTAGCTGCAGTGTCTGTAATGCAAAATACAAACCTGGCCAGGGCAATATGTTTAACCAGAGAAACCACCCGGTCAAACACAAAGTATATCTTAAAGCTAAGTGTGCCATGTTCTATACCCTGAAAGCCATGTCCCCTGGCACAGCTAATGTTCGCACATCTGCAGTAAGCGCTGTGCTCTTTCATGGAAAGTTGAACCCTTCATGAACGAAATTTTGAGTGTGGCATCAACAATTTCAGATGCATAAGTTGTTGTTGGAGATAAATGTTTTTTTCATTTCTTTTGATGACGTTCACTGAGCATTTTCACTCCATTTGAAATTCCTTACCAACATGCTATTTAGTATGCTAAAACAGTATGAGAGATTTCACAGGTTTTTGAGCAACTTCTTCTTTTGAAGAAATGCTGACGATACAACATATTTGGGGACTTATTTTTTTACATCTGAAATGACATTTTTGTTAATACAGAGAGAAAGATTCAAATAAAGGTACTATTGAGTAGTGGTACTGAATTTCAGCTACCATACCGGTGTTTGTTCAAAAGTAACTCGACATCCAGGTGTGGTACCTTGAGGAAGAAAAGCAATTGAGTACCTTGCTACAACCTTCCTACCTTGCACAAACAAAAGACTTCTGAGATGAATGAGTAATTGCCAATTGCCAGAAGTAAGAAGTGCATGAAGGCAGTAGAGTGATTAATCACTATGTTTTTGGAATTCTTTTATTCTTACCTCAGTGCGTGTATGCAGTATACCACCTTGGGCATGTTTTTGCGATCATACACATCTGTCGTTTCAGGATAGAATATCTGAAAGAAGAAAGAACAATAGATCAGTCAGTCTTCTTTCAAAAGTGTCTGGACACTTTATTCTGTTGCAGCAAAACATGTGCTCAATATCTATCACAAAGTCTCTTCTGATTTTAACCTTTAAATACATGAGTTGAAAGGGGTGGACATAATAATAGTTTTAGCTAATTGTCATTTCGGTGATACAACTCAATAAAGTCTTTTGTGTCATCTCATAAAAGATGTAATAAGGTTAATACAGTTAACTACCACACCCTCATTACAATTTCATCCGTCAGTGTTTTTACATTCTTACAGAGGCATGAGATGTGTGCGAATGAGTCACGCCACAGAAATTAAACTATTGACATTTTCTAGGCTGTCACGGATGCTCAAACATACTTACAATGAGCAGGACAAGAGTTTAATTAATTGTGTAAATGTATTGTAGATTTTACCCTGTCCTAGCTTTGGATTCTACTGAATGGATGCATTCTACTCTTTGTTATAAAATGATTTCTAATATGAGTGATTATGCACCAAAGCTGAATGCATGACAATTATATGAAAATAAACCCATGACAAAGCGACGACCTCCAAATTCCATATTTTGTGTTGCAAACCATTAACTGAATCTGATCTCCCTGACAGTTGTTTTGTTTGTTGTTTAATTTGTTTATGTCATGCACAAACACATAACTTGTCAGAATAAAATTTCTTGCATGGTACTAAACTTTTTACCAAGTTTGAAAAAGAAAATCAGCTGCAAGAATTATCACATCTGTTTGACTTGATGAGAGGACTTTTGCATTAATTCATGGCAGAGAAATGATCAGGTGATATAGCAAAGTTTCTTCACAACTCTTTTACAAGCTTTGATTCATCTGTAAATGGGGTAGTTACTGTAACAAAATCTGTGTTTTCTTGAGGTGTCATAACTGTGAAAGGTGACTCAAATGGGTCTGCATGCTAAACATGTCTGTATACATGCTTATAAAAAAAGAGAGTATGTGACTCTTACTGGTGGCTGTGTAATCCCCTTACCTTGGGAAGACCCACTGACTCCATAGCTCTGAGCCACTGCACTGTGTTGTCAGTGTGTCTGAAGTGCAGCCCTTTGCTCTGGAGATAAAAACAGGAGCACAAACATAGAAATGTAGCCATATAATTAGGAATAATTGCAAAAAGAAGGTTCAAAACTCTATCACTGTAACTGAAAAACTGAGTTGTTATGGCATGCATGAATAATGCTCCACTACAGAAGAGGAATCTCATCACCAATTGTCTTATTTCACAAGTATTTTTACAGTCTGATGCCTAAAAAACTAAAGCTGACTCATTAACTTATTATAACAGTCTGATGTTGTTTTTACTAACAACGAGCTCAAAATCAAGTAAAAGAATCTTGCCCAAACATTTTTGTAGTTTACTTTAAGAGCACAGTAGCTGCACGTTACAGTAGCTAGCACTTGCACTCGCCTGCCACATTTCCCTCTTTCCTGAGTGAAACAGTTTCAAACTGTCAGGCAGTGCCTAAAAGGTATAGTAGGTCTTCCTGTTTGTATGGAGTAAGCTGGTGAAAAATTAAAATGTAACACAACTATGGCCTGAGACAGTTTAAATTTAGTAAACTATTATGTACCTTATATCGGGACTGATCTCTGTCATAGATTCTTTTCTCTGACACCATTTTTGGAGCAAAAAAGTTGGCAAGTTTGCCAAGGTAGACACCATTCCTTAGTCCCTCCTCCAGTTCTGTGGTAGGGGGCAAATCCTCCTCCAAGCAGGCCTCCATCCACCTAAGAGCAAATAAATATCAACCTTAAGCTAGTTAAGCTCGTGCGACCAGACTGCGTTTGAGGAGGCTATTACAAATTCTAACCACATTACAAACCAAAGTCTAAGCACGCATACTAATTGCATAAACCGAGAAGTGAACAGCATCTCAAACCTTTGCTCGACAGCTGACTTGTGAATATAAATAAAGATTGGAAGAAACTACTCTCAGCATTAAGAACTCAACTCATTTAAGTAACTGGCTAGATTCTAAGTAAAACCAACATTTTGTCAATTTGGCGACTGACTCTGAAATACTATACAGCATGCTATTACTGTACATTCAGAATATAAACAAACATCACTTTGATTATTTGACCACCTATGATCTACAGAGTGCAGTGCCTTTTATGAGGTTCATGTAGACATCAGGTCAATATTGGCTAAAGACAATGCACCAAGAATATACTAATATAAATCAGTAAATACCCAAACTTTAATTTAATTTCTACACTTTCAACTCAAATCTGGAGCAACAGAATAGTCTGTGGGCCAGTGAGAACTGGGCATTTTTACAAACAATACCCACACAGAGCCCAGCATGCTTTAGGAAGGGGGCTGTGGACAAACTTACAGTTTGATTGTTGGGACCATTTAAAGGTTGGGCTTACTTGTTTAGTGGACAATGTGAGGTAAAAGATGTGAGCAGATGTCTCATTCTACTTTATTTAGTCTAACAACTACACCGATTACTGGTGAAGGTGTGTTAGTTTCACACATGCAAGACAGTCTCGACTAGGGCTGACCACAGAGAGGATGGCATAAATAGAAACTAATAATTGAAGAGAGCATATTCAGTTTATAACACAATAATGTTCACTTTCTTTAAACTCATGTAATTTTCCCTTTGAAAGCTTCAACAGTGGCTTTGGAGCAGTCTTTACTGAACAACTCCCTGAAACATTGGGAAAAATCCAGTCCAGAGTGTTTGGTTTTGCACCAGGGTGAATCATCGTTGCCTCAGAATCTGTTACACATTATCTTACTGCCTGAAGTGACACCATAGTTACGATACATACTTTTATCATGGCTCACTCCTAATGGTTCTTCTCTAAAAGGTTAACCTTTGGCTTATCATCAAATAACTATATCATATGTCCTTCGAAAAAGTGTGCATGCTCAGTTATTTAACTAAGTTTTGTGTCTGGATTTTATCCATACCAACAGCTCTGCAAATAATTAAGTTTTACCTCCCACAGGCATACACACTCACACCTTGTTTAGGTTGTTAATTAAAGCTGTGTGGGTCCAGTCTGCCAAAATATAAGTCAGCACATTCAGGATAGCCACAACACACCATGCACTGTCAACAGAAACCCAATGGAGTGTGCAAGTTAGGCACCTTAAGGAATAAAGTATCCTTGCAACCATGAAAATCAGCTGATGTTGCAGATTATAGAAGAACTCTTGACATCCTTTTTTATAAAAAAAAAAGAAAATATTGACTGTTTGTGTACCATTAATTAGACAGAGAAATTAATCAGAAACATTAAAGACATTTTTAAGCAAAAATGCCAGATTTTTTTTTATTTGCAAGCTGAAACAAACAAAAACAAAATGAAGGATATTTTTCTTTTTTTTCTGATATTTTGTAGACCAGAATTAATTAATAACTTGGGTAAATAATTGGCTAACTAACTGATCAAGAAAATAATCATAAATTTAAACTTTAAAAAAGCAATGCTGATGCTATTGTTATATCAATCAAATAATCCTTAAACACCAGCATGATGTTGCATGCCAGATAATGCACGTGACAATGAAACTAATAGACATACAAGCGGGCAGAGGGGTGCGCGCGCACACACACACACACACACACATACACACAAAGCATAGCTTAGTGGCTGAAGCTACCCAGAGCAAAGCAGTGCTGCAGTTCATTTCACATCTCCATAGTAGCGGTGACACATTAATGGGGAGAATCAAATGCAGATGACAGTCGACATAGCTAGGGGAGGTCTGTTTCACTGGAACATAGTCAAAGCAACATCCTGCATGGGTATCAGAGCTCTCCTGTGAAACTTAACTTCCTGTACTTAAAACAATGTTGGGAGAACTTGTCTGCTGAAGCAGGACAGGCTAGTCATTCTGTTTACAAGCCTCCAAACAGGTCTTCCTGTCATTGTCCATTCTGCAACTCACCAGGCTAAACCAAACACAGCTTTCTGGACTCTGGAACTTAATTCTGTCTCAACTCAACACATAAACAATTATTAATCTACAACACTCCTTTGCTTGGAGCAAAATCATTTCTGTCTGCACACAGGGTGGCTTCTGAAAACTTGTGTCATGCAGTTTAGTCATGCCGGTCATGAGTTTGTGGCTGTGTGTGTGCTTGTGTGTCTGTAATGGGAATAATTTATCATATGTGGATGGACAGGGTGTGTTTAACAATCATAATAACATCCCTCTATGAAAAAAAACATGCTCCAGATAAAACAATATGTTAATTAAGGACAGGCATTTTAATTAATTTGAATATCTTAGTACTCGCATGAAATTGTTGTTGAATACTCAAAAAAGATGTCTAATGTAGGAATAAAGTCGGCTCTGATTCGCCCCAGCTGATAATTGAAGGAGAAATCTGTTCTGGTCCAAAAATGTGAACTTTTAATATATAAAATGGTCCAATTAACTTTATTTATTCTTTAAAATTATAAATGCTCTACACTTTGGACAAATACTGACGTCAATACCAGGTACTGTACTCAAGTACCCAAGTATTCATGCCCATCCCTAATGTAAGCATTTACTCCCCAGTAAGGGTGGGTACAAAGTCTCATTGCAGAGACTTCAGTCAGTGTGTGTGTGTGTGTGTTGTGTGTGTGTGTGTGTGTGTGTGTGTGTAGGACAATGTGTCTAACAACTGACATAACCAAAAGCAGTAAGACCAACTCAGCACGTTACCAGATGCAGTTGAAGGAACTGCCATACACATCAGCCAGTTGAAATGAGTTTTTGCCTACATTATTTCCACTATCCTATTGTCATTTAAGGTGTGTGTGTGTGGTTGCCTGACACTATAGCTTCCAGGACAGATTCAGTGAATCTGGAAGGAAGACTGATTGAATACAAATTCTATCAAGGTCATGTCAGATCAAATTTTATTTTTATTTATTTTTTATTTATTTTGTAATTATTCGACACCCATTGCAGTAGAAGCTACTGTACATACTGTGTATTTAAGGCAACATTTTCCTGTGTATGCACTGTATATACATTTAAAAATCAATTTTATATTTAAATAATTTGGGACATCAAAATACACATAATGGACTTTTTACTTTTCTACTTTCAATTGCTTGGCTACAGAATGCTTGATTTATAATGCAGGAGGTTAATTTAATACTTCCTGCATTTTCCTACTACTGAGAAACTTAAGTTCATTTATTGTCCACTTCTGATGCTCTAGAGTTGAGGGTTAATAGATCAAACAAATTTTTATCAGTGACACAAAAACATAGGTGGACTAAGAGTTTCTTGCCTCATTTCAGTGACTGCTGATTCTTACCCCAGAGAGCAGAGACTAATCCCAAGCTCTCAGTAGTGGTCAGCTTCATAGGCGTCTGTCTTAATCCTAATCTAATTTGACACCTTTCCCAGAATAGAGGTCACATTCCACAATTTACAGTCACTGAAAGTCACTGCACACTAGGATGGAATACCAAAAGTGAAAAAGTGAGAGTGTGAGTATGTGGTGCATGTGAGAGTTAAAGAGTGGTCATTCTGAGGTCAGTATTGGAGTTTTACAAAAGCTTCCTTAAACTGCATCAGTGTAGCTAAGCAGCCTCCAGCAATTTTTTTTATCACAATAAACAAAAGGAGTATCATAATGGAGGAATAGCCAGATTATTATTATGGACTGAATCTGTGCTTAGTCTAGTCTACCTTCCCATGTAGATCCATATTATCCAGTGACATAAGCAGATAATGCAGGCTATTTAAATACAAAGTCAAAGTGCATGTTCAGTTGTCAAACAATAATCTGTGAGGAAATGCTGATGCAACTGTGGCTGCACACACTCACATAAAAGAGTGTCTCAAGAAGTAGCATGACCGCTGAATCAGCACTGGGCTAGTGGATGCAACAGTAGGTTAAATCATTAATAATCAATCCTAGGGATCAATTTCTCTGGTACTGGAAGGGACTGTTACAAAATCTGTGTTAAAAGCGGCATGACTGCACATCCTGTTCAGATGGATGCCCTAGTGAAGACAGGAAGTGGTTCAGCTTTAGTTTTGCTCAGGAACCTCACAAGACAAGAGTCTTCGACACTGTAAGGTATTGGGTGCAAAAATATAAAATAAACCTTCTAAGAAAACAAAACGCAAGCCCTCCAGATTCTTAGCATTCTATTTGATTATTTCAGAGATCATTGAGGTTAAGGGAACATTGGAAAGAGAGGTGCTTTCCTCTAGGTCAACACCTGCCCTGTCTTCACACACACACAGGTTCTCATGAATGCTTGCAGCTCTGTCTCATCTCATGTACATGCTGATTCTGCCTTTATCTGTCATTACAGCTCCATGCTTCCTCAAAAATCATTTAACTGCACACTGATCTGCTGCCTCATCTATCATATTCCCTTCACTTTCCATCCATTGTTTGATTTCTCAACCATTCCTTTTACATGTGCATGACAATGTTCATTAAACACAGGAATGTATAATGCAAAACTGTTCTGGATTAATCAAACATTAGACAGACTTAATGCTTGGCCCAAGAAAACCCCTCCTACAAAGTCTGCACTGTGACAAAGAAAACAACATAAAGGAAAGTGGTTTCTTTTATCATTGCCACTGATCTTCAAGGTCTTTCCCTTCATTCCCTCCCTCCTTACCGTTTGGCCTCTTCCAGGTGACACAGGTACTCGTAGGCGATGTTCTGTCGTCGCCTCTCATCCATCTCCTCTGCTGACAACCTCTCATCATCCTGAATGGCTGGAAAAGGCAAGCAAAATTCATAATCACATCACCGTTTTTCATTAATTAATTTGGACAACAGAAACAGAAAGTCCAAAAAGTTAATATGGAGTTGTAGTCCTCCAATGATCCCAGAGAGCATTCAGCCAGTGCTGTATCCAGATCCATGTTTCCTGCCTTAGTCATTTGCAACTGTGATACAGAACAGGATGTGGTTCCACAATTCGCATTTGGTATTTTATCATCGTTAATTGTGAAGAATGTCCTCACAATAATCTTTTTTCTGTAGACATGAAGTTGCTCATTAGAAAGTAAATTTCATTATTAGCTCTGGTACGTGAAATAGAAAGTTACTTTGCTGATGCTAAGTATGTGTTTTAAGGGAATGACATTGAGAGGGACACAAATGGTGCAGGTAATATAGAGCAGGTGCATTTCTGACTTAAGTGTGAAAGCTTCATTCAGCTTATCAAACATACATGAAATACATTACAATAAAGCCAAATGACAAACACAGAGGATCATTCTTGTTAAAAGGCATTTGTTTTGACTGTTGTGAGCTTGTGTGCACCCTGTAAACTGAACTTCATCTCATGCTCCAATGAACGCTTGTTGAGGGAGATGAAATGGCCAAGTCTATGTGGCCTTAGTGGGGTAGCTGTCTGACAAGTGACTTCTGATAAGAGTTGACCTTTACCTGCAGCTTAAAGGAGATCTCCCCCACACAACGCTTCTTACTCCTCTTTAATTCAATTGAATCTCTTTATTTCTGGCTGAGTGAAGGGACAATTTCAGACCCTGGGGCGTAGTTTTAGAACAGAGCTTTCTCCCACAGGACCAAGTATCATGTGGCTGAGGTCTTACATTGAATATTTAGGGATTAGATTATAGTGTAGTATATCATGTAAGACTGAAAGATTCTACACAAACTGTACAGTAATCACACAGTAGAGTTCGGAATAGAGTTCGGAATGTTAATAGTGTCTATCATGGGTCTATTAGTTATATAAATATTACCACGTCTAGTGATGCCAAGTCAAACTGGTTAAACCTGTTAATTCATTTGCCTTAGCAATCTAATGAAAATGCCCTGGAGAAAGGGCAAAAAATACAGCTTTGATGCCACTACCCACTATGGCAAGTTTAAAATAACCTCTGTAACATAATATTTATGATATTCCAGTATATTCTACTCACAGAACTGATTCTTACTTCAGTTACTTAGTGCTATAATGTCTTTTGTTGCCTTTTATGTCTGTAAAAAATACTTCTACAAAACATTTTATTTATTATACTGTAGACAGTAACTACTCAATATAGTCTCTACAGCAACACTCTTAATTTATAAGCCATTTGAATGGACATCCATTTGCTAGGTCACAATAGAGGCTTGAAATATTATACCGACATACTGTCTAGATATAAAATACACACGCACACACACAATATGGTATTCAGTCTCTTAGGTCAAATGTTCTAAACCCTCATGTGCAAACTATCCAGCCAGGTAGCCACAGATCAGCAGCCCAACTGTGCAGCAGTCATGTATGAAAATGTGTATGACCACTTGTCTCAAGAGGCAGAGCAGCCCAGTGTAGCCATCACACACTACCTCAACTGACTCACACACTTCCTGGAGGGGCCTGCAAGCACTCTTACACCATGTGTTATATTTAAGCCTCAGGATGTGTTTGTTGCTTTTGTGTGTCACAGGATCACCGGACATGAGTTACAGGCTTTGGGATTGTGACTCATGCTTTTGTTTAGCTTGTGGGCTATTCTATCAATACTTTTGGGGGGGAACCCCAAAGCAAAGACTGATTTTGCTTTTGGGTTGGTCCAATTCACAGACAAATCAATGAACTAGGTTTAGTCTTATTTTTATTTAAATTGTAAGTCCAAGGAATAACTTTGCTTTTGTCCCATAACAGCACGTCAAAGTTGAAACGCCTGCAAGGCACTTATGACAAATGTGGCCCGTCTCACACAGTGACTAGATCAACAAATTAAAGACTACCCAACCTCAGAATAAACAAATCTACTCATTATCCACTCATGTGCTAATGTTTCAAGAGACACACCTCTTTTGAATCCACAGTAACAAAACATCTATCAATGGACACATCTAGACACACTGACCTGTATGCAGAAAAGAGTCAAGACAATAAAATCCAATGGGCCAAGTCACAGGAAAAAAGATTTCACTGATGACATAATGGTGTTATCTGTCAAATTTGTACTTTGCCCACAGACGGTGGTCAGTGACAAAATATATAAAGTAACCTCTGACTTGAAGTATTTAGCAGTATTTAGAGGAGTTTTTATATCACGTAGCTTAGTTACAATCTTGGTCTAGTGTCAGTTATGGATTTCTCAACAGCAGCAAAATCTGGTTAATGGTTAACTTATGAGAAAATGCCTCATGTGTAGACAAACTGATATGCTGCCTTCCACCATTAAATAAAATAACTCCGGTGCAGTTTTGGACTATTTGAAATAAAAGTACCATTTTAAAATTCCCAATCTTAAATCTTTGAGACGTGTGCTGCTGCAGGTCCCAACATCTACAGTTTGGACCCAGCACTTTGCAATTGTACCGCTTTATTTTAACAAACAGGATGCGAGTCCTTCCCCTAAAAACCTCTTTCACTGACAGTCTTTCACTCTCGTTCTCGTAGGAGCACAATTTCATTTCTATTTTGCCATATTGCGAGTGACTGCAACACCAACTATGACGGCATCAGCGGAGCCAGGTGCTGCTGAACCACCTGTTGCTTATCAAACATCCCACAGAAGGCACGACGTTGGTTTATATTCATACTTTGCCCCTCATAACCAGACGACGACGGGAGGTAATGTTATCATAGCTTAAAACAGGTGTTACTTACTTCCATAGCGGGGCTTTTGTAAAGTGGCGGTTTCTTCATGGTACATGTTGTATCGTTTCCTCCACTTGTGAACTCTCCTGAACGGGAAATAACTTCAGCCTTACGAGCTAACAGCAGCCTGTCAGAAATATGCCGCTCCTCAAAGGATATATTGATATGAATGAAATAATTGCTAAGGCTAGCTGCAAAAAATGACGGAAATGTGGCACAACGGTCTTAAAGTATGAAAGTGCCAGCAGTCACTTGCGGGAGACAATCCCCATGGTGTTGTATTCTTTGGCTTGACTCCTGAACGAAGTGTTTTTGCTCTGAGATGAAATGATTGACGGGGGAGAAGACGAAGATTTAGCACCTTGCACCATCTGCTGGTCAAAAGATGGCTCGTGCCGCATTAATGGCAAAAAGTAGCTCGCGCTGCATTCATCGGCATCTCGCGACATCTCACGGCATCTCATAGTCGGTATCTGTGGGATGCCACCGGAAATGCCGAAACCGGCCGAATCTAGGTGCCTATGCCGTGATTTGCGCCAGCCCTTACTGATTTTATGTCAGTGAATAACTTCAATTCTTGAATTCATCCACTAGGTGGAAGCATTAGTTTGACATTATGAATGGAGTAACCATGGGTAATACAGCCGTTTACCATATTTTGCTAATCTGTGCCTGCTCAAACTACCTGGTATACTGAGTGGTGTTCCTAATATTTTACCTACCTCATTTAAGTTTGAGTATACCAAATATAACAATATTAGTAGTTGTCAGTATTGTGAAATACAATACACTACAATACACTTCCAGCCTCCATAAAGTTCTCTATAACTATCTCTAAGAATGACCAATATTAACCTTCATTGTGATTAATTGCATAATTATTCTATATCACACTACATTTATCTTGCACTACATAGCTTTTGAAGTACCAATGAACACATGCAAATAGGTTACTTTAGCAAAAGAAAAAAGAAAAAAAATTGCCCTGCTGAGTTTGCATATAATTCCTCCCAAATCTTTTTTCAACTGGAAAGTTGAAATTGGGATTCTTGGTGTGAAATATGTATGTTCAATAATCCAACATAAATATGGAGATTGTTTTTATTCTTAGGTTAAAATAAGGGTTGTAAAATGAAAATACAACAACATTTGCAAGAGAACATAACTTTTATTGTATATAAGCAGCACAGTCTGCAATCCCTGTTTTTCCAGTTTCCAGTATTAACTACAGGGAATTATTAGGCAAATATTTCTTCCAATATTTTCACATTAATGGACCTCTAAACATACAGCTCACCCATCCTTTGACTAACAGGCCCTTCACAGTAATATACACAACTTAATTTTTCACATACATTACATTACCTCCATAATATGAATCAACATAAGATACAAGATACATTCACATTTTTCCTCAACAAAAATAAAATTATAGCCTTCATTTTCTGTCAGAATAATTTACAATAAGAACACAAGGTTGAGCACAAAATAAAAGCAAATTTTCTTACCTACATGCAAGTTTTAACACACACACACACACACACACACACACACACACATAGATTAGTGGGTGAACAGGAGCCGAAAGCCAAGGACACACAGAGAAGAGTGGTACAGCAGATGGACTAATCATTAGGACAAATGAGTGACACGAGTAAATCAAGGAGCTTATACATATACAACCCAGAAGTTATATCAGCTTTGATATGTAAATTATTTACACTCATGTATCCACACACATACAGAACTCTCTCTTACACACAAACACACACGCACATAAATATAGTATATTTAAGCAATACCCAAAATACCTCAAACATGACAAGAAATATAATTACTCCCCAACATAACACAACAGGTAGATCTGCCATGATATATGGTTTGAACACATCCAGAACCCCACCCTTCTGTTTTTCTTACTGACTACAGATGCATTGGATTAATATCATTACTTTTTATCAGTGCATTTATTTATAATCTTTATGCCATACTTTTGCTTCAAAAATATTTAAATCATATTATCAAAATATCTGTTGTTTAAAAGCAGCACACTTCATTATATATTTCCAATGTATTTTACAAAAAAAAAGCTTTGTCCACAAAAATGGATGCACATGTACAGAAACCACTTTGGAAGCCAGTGGGTTGTTGTTGAGTGGCTTTATCTGAGCCAACTGCAGTGCGAGGGCAAACTACCTCTATGCTGCAATCACAGATACTACAAATACAGAGAGAGGAAGCAGAAGGACACTGGCTTTTTGCCACAGAAAATACAATCCACAAGCACACATTAATTAGGACTGAGAACAACTTCAGTGTTGTGTTAGATATATCTGAAAAATGTCAATACCAATTTAAATTTTTAGAAGTCTGATCTATTTTAACTTCGAAAAAAGCAAGATGATCTTAATATCATGATCTTAAGCAGTATCCATTGAATTTCCAAAGTTGAAAGACAAACAACTATTTATATTACATTAAGTATGACATGGTAAAATCAGATTTTTGACTACAATCTTGGAAAGTCACAGTAAATGACTGAGTTCAAATTTATTAGTTTTGTATTTGTTTCACATCTTCAAATGTAACAAACACAATATGTTAACATATTCTCTCTAAATATTTTAAAATACAAAGCCAAAAAGTTTCCTTAGGAGACATTTTCATCATGGGTGGTATCAATCAGCCCTCATAAAGAGGTGGTTGTTAATAACATTATTCCTTTGTAGTCATGCACAAAAACTTACACCATTTGATTATGATGATTCTTTGTTACCTGCAGGAAAAAAAGTGATTATTTTCAGTCAGGAGAGGAGGAGGCTCACAAAAATAAGATGTATCAAAATAGGGATGTTTAAAAAAAAGAGATGAGGTGTAGACCAAAAATATATTCACACCTAATAAAATACTGTATTGACCATATACTTCACATTTATTCCCAAACCTCCTTGATTATTTTATATATTTACGTCCCACTCAGTTTCTGTCTGTTCCTCATAACCTTTGGACACCACATGACTATGGGTAGACTGCTCCAGTTAAGGACAGGCACATTAAAAAAGGCCATTCAGTATTTTTTTTAAATGAAGCAGCATGACATGTCATTATCAATGTCAGTGCCACAAGTAAGATTTTACAGTAATATGACACACAGACGGGGACCTGGAGTAACAATTTGGATTAAATAAATAATTCATCATTCCAACTTCCATAATAACACAACAGAAAATATCATTAGCAGCCTCATACCAACATACCATACAATTATTGGCACAAGAAAATGTTTTTTTCAGTATGGCCTTTTTTATTCTAGATTAGGTGGGGAATGCAAAGGGCTTGGTGTCCTGTGTGAGTTATGTAATTTGAAAACGTTGCAGATGTTGAGCAAAATACGGTTTTTGGTGTACAGTATGATGTACACCAGAAAAAGGTGTAGGCACATGTAAGTCTATGTTAATAATGCTAAGACGTGTATGTATTTGTACATATATAAAGTATGTCTGTGTGTTGCTTTTTATGTATTTGTGTATGTTGACTTTCTGTCTTCATGTCTTGTGAATGTGGGTCCTATGGGCAAGCCAGCTGTCACACAGCTGTGTCGTGTGACCGCTCTGTCTGATCATCTATTCCCTACGTCGTCACACAGCAGGTTGACTGTGCTCATTACAGCTTGTTTTTCACTTTTCTTCCCATCTGGCTTGTCTTAATAAGACTGTATCAATATTAAAAGCTTTCAGCTTTAACCATGCAGTGAATCCACACAAAATTATGGCTGCAACTCCATCATGTGAAGTCTCCCAACAATACATTTGCAAAATGGCTGAGCTTATTATTGACTAGAGACGATTCTAATGATTTGTATTTGTATGATGAAAGTCATTCACAATGGGAAAAAGGTGGGTTACTATTTGGCTTTACCTACATTATATTATACAACATAGTATATTAGTGAAACGTGATTAATGGTGTTAAGATACTGTATGTGTGATCCAAGCCATTTGCACTCCTTTCTCAACACTCCCTGGGCTTCCTCTTGGATACATCCAGTTTTTTTCCCAGGTTTTCCCAAGCTGGTGTTACATGAGGACATTCGCCCTGGTGTCAGGCAGCCGAAGTCCAACCAGGCCTCCCCCGACGAGCACAGACGAAGCCATGAGGATGGGAATAGCCTTTGTGATGCCAACAAGAGAACCAAAAATCAGGTTCCCCAACACTGCAGCCAACTTGCACAGAGCGTTGCAGAATCCAAAGCCTGTTCCTCTGGGGGGAGAAAAAATGAAGAGGAGGTAAAAAGAGGAGAATATGTTTAAGTTGACTGAATCAGCTTTGTGTTTCTATGTGCATGTTTGTCCATTATTTTTTAAATCTTTAAACAAGTCCTAACAACTATTTAACCCAGTATGTTTGTCCCCTCACCTCCTAACAGTAGGGAATGACTCAGTCGTGACCACGTCCAGCGAATTCCAGGCAGAGATGCTAAGACCGTTGTAAAGGCACAACATAAAAATCATCATGGACTCACTGGTGCCGAACCACAAGAAGAAACAGCTGATGCCTGAAAGGACCATAGAGCCACCTGATGGAGGTAAAAACACACACAGAGCAGGAGTGAAGGAGCAAGATTTAGAGTAAGTGACATTCATTTGACAAATGTTCAACTTAATCATATGGCCTAATCACATACTCAAGGATAGAAAAACAATTACTCAAGTGTAGGCATAAACATGAACCTCACTCTTACCCTCCATTCTTACCTAACATGGACAGACGCCCAATTTTATCCATGAGCAGGGCAGACACAATGTTTCCAGGCAGAACAGCAAGGGTCCCCAGGAAATTGATGAAGTAAACCCAGTAGGCACTGTAGTCGTCATCAAATGTCATCTGGCAACCTGTCTTGTTATGGGTGAATGTGCTGTTGACCACCTCTGTGCCATCTAACAACTTGGATTCGTCAATGTCTGGCCAAAAAATACAAAAAATTACAATGTGGCTGTAAATAAGCACAGCCGATCACCATGCGGTATGTTGATGTCTCACATCTGTCTTTTTCCTCTGTCACTGTGACACTATTGTACCTCATGAATCAGAGAAACAACAATGAAAAAAACATTTTGTTGTACATGTGTATCCATGTCAAAGTAAGAATTTAAAAATATATTCAAAATTCTCACCTGTGTTGAAGAAGAAAGCCGCAATAAATGTACAGTTATGGAAAGAGGAGCCCACTGACGTCACGTCATCAAAGAAGCAGTTACGAAAGGTTGAGTCAACGAAGGTGACAGACTTCAGCTTCATATTGATAAATCTGAAGAAGCACAGGGTAACAGATAAGTACCAATTAAAAACTATCCACTTTAGATCATAAATATACCTCTTTGTACTGGACAAATATGTTCATATTTAATTGTAAAGACATGATGATCTTAACAATTAATCATGTGATTTTGCATCCACTAGTTCAGCTAATAATAAATTGACTTGTTCTACCGATCATTGATGAAGAGGCTATTTTTGTGTATCTGGTTCTCCAGAGTGAAGTTGAAGGTGAAGTCTTCAGTACGTTCATTGTTGTGGATCTTCACTTTGGAGGCATACTCATCTGCCTGAAGGTGTTTGATGACATCAGGGAACCAGACTGACAGACCATAATACCTGCAACCGGACGTATACAGTGATATCAAGATATCACTATCAATCAATCAGGAAAGAATGCTGATTTTACACTGAGATCTGACGAAACACAGGCAAATATACAGTCAGACAAAGGCAGAGGTAGACAGACAGAATAGAAGACAGATAAGATACACATGGTTTCTGCTTGATTTTAAAGAGTGTTATCAGCATGTTTCAATCTCCTGCTGCTTTCACTCCTATCTCTGCTCCCGCTGAGACACCAATGGACTGGTATTGATCCACAGAAGGTGATTGATTTTTGAGACCATGCAACTTCTGCACCGCAGAGAGATCAAGAGGACAGAAATGCAATGTGGCTGCAAGCCTGACTGCCTAGTGCCATTATCTGACCGCAGAAATCAGATTTGTCTGATTTTTCTATAAAACAAATGACATGAGAAAGAAGCTCACCCAAATGACAGTGTGAACCACACTATTGTTAGTCGCATCATGTTTTCTCGCATAGGGTAGTTGAAGCACTTCATGAGATTCAGATAGATCTAAAGACAGACAAGAGACTTATTGTACTTTACTAAAATGGACATTTGGGCTTGTGGCAGTAGACAGAATAACATTTGGCAAATAAGGTTTCTGCTGCAATTAGATATCAAATGCAAATACTCGCCCCATGTATTTCAGCCTTTATCCTGAAGAAAAACTTGGAAACTCGGTTACCAGACTCCGACTCCATTTCCACCAGTTCATCTAGCTGTTTGGGAATCTTGATCCTGTTCACCTGAGAAATCACCAAAGAACATAATCATTACAGTATAGTACAATAGGTGTAGTCTATACTGCACATTCATCCTGCAGTCAACTTTTGTTTCTTGACATTACTGTGATTACATGAGGAATATCATGGATACTCGTTTTATGGTTTTTCAATTGAGTGTTTTTTATTAGATATTCTTTATTCTTTCACAAGATTGAAATGCAAACTGTAATAAAAATGAATGAATTTAAAACTGGGTGCACCACAGAATATGATCAAAGAAACGTGCTGAGGATGTTTTCCAAGCTGCAGCAAATAAGCCTGAATGACACAAAACAGCTTTCAGAACATTCATTATTCATATATGATCCTACATGGTGAAAGTGTTAAAACTTGTCCCAGTGGTGGCAGAATATAAGCTTCTTTGCTTCCTTAAGCATCAGGAAACTCAGCCAAGACAGCGCACACCAGTAAAAGAACACTCACGGTGAAGACTTTCTCTGGTTGCCCACGGGCTCTCATGTTGGTGTCGTGGATCTGTTTGAGGATCATCCAGGCCTCATCATGCTTCCCCACCTGACAGGAGGGAAATAGGGCGAAAAAGAGGAGACAAGATAAGTTATGGGATCAGCACCGGTCTCGCTTACTCAGGGACACAAACAGTCTAATATAAAATCACACATACTGTACATGAATACATTCCTTTGATTTTTTCCAAGATGGGCCTAAATGATGTGAGTCAGGACAGCAGTGACTCATTTTACTTCAAAGGATAATCATCCTGCAGCAGGAAACATATTGTCACGGCTCTCCAGGCCTCTATGTATAATACCTCCTCTCTGAGTTTTGGATGACTCATTCTGTTTGGTCCTGTTAAACATCTGTTGGGAATTGTCCAAGTACTCTCAATTTTCCTGACGTATTGTTTTAGACATTCTGTATTTAGAATTTGTAAATGCAGACAGTTGGTGACAATGACACAGCACTATGAGGCAGCATGAGACATTAGAACAGTTTCAATGCAAATTTTGCTTGAGCAGTAAAATTAAATTACCTCAAGGTAGAACCTGGGACTTTCAGGCATGAAGGTAAGTGCCACCACAGCACAAACACAGGGCAGGGCACACACGACCACAAACACCCTCCAGCTGTGAAACTGGTATGCTGATCCCATGCTGAAACTCCAACCTGCGAACAGTGGCATGCAACACCAATGACATTCAGGTCCGATAAAGATGCATGATGTGGCAAAAATAGGAAATTAATGTATTTAAATACTTGAAGGAAAAATGACAGTTTCTTGCAAATGGTATGTGATTTTCTAAAGCTTATGAATGTCTAGCGAGAGACACAAAACAAACCTGATTTGGTGATTTTAAAAGTAATGGAAAATACACAAATATCGCAATATTATAACAATGTCATCAAGATTATCCAACAACAAAATGTAGCTTCTCTCCATATCCTTCCTCAGAGAGTAAAGAAAACAATATTTGACAAAAACAAATGGGTTATTTTGTATTTATTTTTGGACTAAAACTAACATACATACATATAAATCAAAAATAGATGTTAATATTAACTTTAGTTGAGAACAGTGGAGTTTGTGGGTCTAGAAAATTGTACAGAAGTCCAAGTGAAAGTGATAAATGTGCACATTTATCACTACGACTGACTGTTTGCACATCACACGTCATCAGATAACATCATTTGATCCATCTGCAGGAGAGCAAAATTAAATATTAGTGTAGCTTTCATGAAAAACACCTTGAAATTCTCAGGAACCATCATCATAAGCATGCCAATATAATGTGTATAATATGAAATATATGTATATGACGTATTGTTAATGAATGACATCTTTAGTTGATGCAGCTTCCATGTGTTTGGCATATTGTCATGATTTTTAAGTTTTTACCGTCTTTGAAACACTGATAATTGAAAATATGAAAGCTCACAAATCAAAGGTAGCATTTTTGTACACTCACAAATGCTGCAAACTGATATTTAACATACTGTGACATTATACTTTGTACTTGTTTGTAATTGTTTTTCAGAATTAATTCTCAGACTTAAACCCATTTGATGAAATACATTCATTATCCCATAGGCCACTCATTTGTTTTGCTGATAAAGCTATATATTACTATGTTTTTCTAAAACCTTTGATGAAATTCATCCTTCTGGTAATAAAAAACTGCTTGGTTCTCAGACCAGATCACAATTATACACTAATACTCAATGCACCATTTGAAGACAGCAGGTGGCTATTTAGCACTTGAGCTCACAGAGGGATAATCAAAGCAAATATGATTACTTAATAATGATGCTTTGAGTAAGCTGTGACTAAATAAAAGTAGATGTATCGATACAGAAAAGGGACTGGGCCACTTGATCTGAGAGGCTTACTCTTATTGTTATGTGTGAGTCTCATACTGACAACAAAAAGGGGCTGCGAATAAGGGATGGCATTTTATATGAGAGCACTCTGCAGCCAGAGTAGAGTGATGTGAGATGAATGGCTCTGCAGAGGGACGGGTTAATTGAATGTGTAGGAAAGGAATTGAGTGTTACTGCTAAGTTAAATCTTGTTGCACCTGATCTCAGCCCACAGGCGCTCTCCCAGTGTCATTAATCATTGTAACATGCACACACACATACACAGGCTTATAAACCCTCTCTAAGGGGGAATGCAAACATACATACACATACACCAAAACCGGTATTGACAGAAAAAAAGCACAGACATTAATAACATGAGTTACTATATGCAGATGACTCTGACACAGCTAACATAATGCATAACATTATACTCCCACACTCACATATACACAAGCAAATACATACAGATTTGTACAGATGTGTTCCTTTTCCTTTTGCAAGTGTTAGGCTAAGGCAGCGCCTATTTTTAAGTATTTAGAATAATTGTCAAGACCACTCAGTGGAGAAATGATTACAGAAGTCAGGTTAGAGTGAGAAATATTTTAACACTTGAAATGTTTCTGTCATATTTTGTAATTAACTAAAGAAAATTTTCTCACAGATGAAAAATGGTGACAATATACAGTATATGATATTCATCTCAAAGTATTGCTGTAATTTAAATTTGTTTAATACTAAGTTTTTTTCTCAAATATGGTAATGTTTGGAGCATTGCTTACAAATAAACAGGAGTTTCTTATGTGCAGTGTGTAAAGCTAATAAAAGCAATGTTTGTGATGGTAACTCAGGGAAGACCTTAAAAATATGCTGTATAGTAATACCACGACCAGGCAGGAAGCACTACTATGTACTGTATATGTGGATCTGTGTTTGTGCTCTCATGACTTCATGTTTTTGAATTTTTGGGAGGAAACACTGAAAGGGGTTGTCATGTCAGCCGTGACCTCCCACATTTGTAAACACATCGTGCCTCATGGAGATGCTGCTCCAGAGGGAAAAGCACCATTATCCACCGAGAGGCGTGGGAGGGGAGTCGGGGGAGGGAGGGGGTTAACACTAATGGTTATGCCAGAAAACGACTGCTTGGAATTAATCTCACAGCATATTAAAAACGACTTTGAGAGCAATGCGTATTACAACTAAAAACAGCCATTTTCAAAGGGGATGGGCCTCTGTAACGCATCCCAAAAAAATACCAGAGAGATGAAAATGAAGGAAAATTCAAAAAAGGTCACTGTGAAGCAAAACTGCAGAGGGAAATAAGTTAAAGGACAAATATTGTACTGACTTCATTTTTAGATTTACAAACTGCAGTATTTGATGTAAAGAACACTAAAACTTTTGTGCTGAGTAACAACTTAGATGTGAGACAATGCAAATAAAGAGTCTACTCTCATAGTGTCTTTTGTTGGGCAGGAGGAGTAATGGCTTTTGCAGAAGATGTCTCATCTGTGTGTATCTCCGCTTCCTCTAACTCAATATGTCTGTGTGTGTGTGTATATCTGGAGAGACTCAGAGTGAGAGAGATGAGTAAAAACAGAGAGGGACAGAGTAACAGAGAGAAAGTGAAGAAGTTGTTCAGCAGTGATTGCCTTTTCTCCAGAAATGTAGCGTAGCTTCCTGCCCCACGGGGTGAGTGTTTCACCCACGTCATTGGAAATCTCACTACAGGTATCATGTTCATAATTGACTAAGTCTATGGATGACTGAGTCAGCAATGCTACTAGATAGATAGATAGATAGATAGATAGATAGATAGATTATCTTGCAGTCATATTGTTTCAAAGAAAAAAAAGACAGTTTTAAAGAAATTTAATGGTTTACTTAATGCCTTTGAAAGCCTCAAGTAGTACAAGTAGCAGAGTTATGAGTAGCTGACAAGCATGTTAAATTCACCGGAGGGGATATTTAATCCTTACTTTGTAGATCAGTGCTGTGTCTAATGAAGGTACTGTAGTGCCGGGCGTTCTTGACATCAAGTAAACTCATCAAACTATCAGTGAGAAGAAGATCTGTGCAGAGCAGACCCTCAGGGCCCCAGCTGTGAGTCTGGCAGGGAGCTTTTGGGAGACGTTGGGAGTCAGCGAGTGGAGAAGATAAATGAGAGTTGTAATGGTGTATTAAACACCAGTGTTGAGGCACTCCTATCATAACCTGATATTCTCGTTCAAAGATACAAAGGTATATCTTTGCGGGAGGCATTTTTGCCCACACATGCTTATGCTTTTGGTTCCAGGCACTGCAGTACTTTAGGAAAAACATTTTTAAAAAACACTGCAAAGCGCTGGAGTATGTGGGCAAGACACATAGTTCTCTCTCAGATAAGAGAGGCAGAGTGGTAGTGAGTGTCAGAGAGAATAAGAGCAAAGTAAGGCCACTACCATTCCCTCAATATGATATCAGCAGATCTGACAGTAGAGTTTCCTCATGAACACTTGTTCTGGTTTCAGAGGGCTTTGGGAATCCTTCACCACTGTGCTTCTGTGCCTCAGTGTAAGTGGATCTACAGCACTGTGTGCATTTGTGCATGTGTGTATACCTGTACTTGTATGAAAACTCAGAGGGGTTTTAACGGAAACTCCAGGATTAGCAATGCCGCGTCCCTGTTACCCAAATGACCTCTCACAATGTCAGATGTTATTGCTTCAATTTGCCTTCAAGAAGACCGGTATGTGGCTGCAGCCCAGTAAAGCATCACCCATACCACTTACAGTAACACACATACACAAGCACACTGTCTCCCCATCACTGACGTCACAGGTTGGCTAAAGCATGGTCTGGCCATAAATCACCCCTAGCTGTAGCGTTGTCCTATTAGAGCAAGGAGAAAAACCTAATTATGCTTGATCAAGAAGAACACTCTGCAGAGACAGAGACAGGAGAGAGAGTAGAGGTAATAAAAGGAAGGACAGAGTTAGACAGAGAGATGGGGAGAGTACAAAACAGCAGAGGGGAGGCAGTAAATGGAAGGGACATCAGGTTAAAAAAACAGGGAAGAAGTGAAGAGACTGTAAGTGGGAGAAGAGGAGGAGAGAACGCTCATTCCCTTCTTTTTGTTTCTTTACATGATATCTAATGCAGTATTGTCATAAATCATAGCCTCCTCTCTCCCACAAGCCCATCCTCACCCTTTCAGCAAGAGCCTGCTACATGGTATCTATGTTAATCTCTTAACCTCTGCCTTTCACAGCCTGCAGCCACTCAGTATAGTATTAAGTGAATGATTCCCACGGCAGGAAAAGTAGCACCTCAACCTAGGGCCACGAAGAAGCCTTTTGTAACCTGTGGTCAGGGGCTTGGCACAAAGTCACATTGCCAAGTGCTGTAGTTGAACTTTTACTAGACAGCTTTTCTACATATAACAATTCATAATTGGTATTTTCTTTTTCTTTGGTCTCGTAACTGATAAACTCACCATAGTGTGGTATGATGGCCCAGGCCATAGCCGATGCATAGATCTCTCCGATCATCCAGAACATACACAACCAGCTGAGGTGTTCTCCTCTTTTTTCCCTGGACAACACCTCTGCAAAGAAGGAGAACACAATGGGCACAGCACCTCCTATCCTACAAGAACCAGAGAGGATGAGAGAGTTAGTGGTACTGAGGTAGATAGAGTCCAAACCATGACAGAAATGGAATTATATTTCTAAAATATCTTGTGTTTAAAATCACAAGCTTGTTACATGATTGTTTATGCCTGCTGTGTCTTAACGTATCAGTTTGTGGTCTGTTTTTTCCTCCAGTTGAAGAAGAGTTGCAAATGAAATTGTGATTTAATTTAAATTTTCATTCTAATATAGTTTAATCTGCCTTTCACCTCTTTAAAGTGTTGGTTTTTTTTGCATTAAATAGAATAAACTAAATGTTCATTGCTAAGATTATAAAGGAGAAAATGCAGACACAACTAGGCATATTTTTAACACCAAAAACATCCTCAATGCCAGTAACTCAGGATTAAAAAAAAACAGGTTCCATTGGCAGGTTGGACAGCTTTAGAGTTATTCTGAAGGTCTCTGGAGAGAGTTATGCAGATGCAATTACTAAATTAGCTCTCAAAGGAGCGGCTACACAGCCAGAGAAGAGGATATAATAAATCAACAACCTCACCATTTAAGTTGCCGCACATTGGTTACTTTAAAAAAAATTCTAAGGTTGCAAGAATACATAATGAAGTTATATTTACTGAGTGTCAATGCCACTGGTTATAACATATTATACATTGCCTGTTTTTACTGATCTGCATTGCAGCAGTAGGAGAAATGTACATTTATTTAGCAGGGAGGGAAACTTCACAAACTAATACAGCACACTGTCTATGATAAGAGTCAGAAACTACTCATCTAATGTAGAGCAGTGAGAGAGAAACAGGCTGTAATTCATCAAATACAAAGCACAATATGTCTTCCATCTGATGGAACTTTACCTCTGGACGAGGGAATGTTTTTAAGTTTTATTCATGTTACGTTTAGTCACATTTGTTGATAGTGATAGGCAACAAAGGGAGCAATAATTAGAGACATGCGTACAGAAACACACCTCAAATATATTTCACCTCACAGAGATAACATTTCAATCTTACTGATGACTCTGACTAATGCAGATAGTGTGGCCATCCGTTTGGCAATGAAGGATGTTTTGAGGGGGTATAGTGTACGATCTGACTTTTCACAAATCATTTAATCTGATGGCTTGTCATTTTCTTCTCCTGAATGACCTCCCCTTTATCAAACTTACCCAAAGCCAGCAATGAGACGGCAAAGAAGAAATATGCCATATCCCTGGACAAAAGATGACAGGAAGGCAAAGAAGCCATTTGTGGACATGCAAATCAGGAGGCACTGTCTGCGTCCCACTTTGTCAGACATTCCTCCCCAGAAGAAAGCACCAAGCATCATCCCCAGGTAAACAACGCTGCCTGGAAAAATAAAGGGAGAGAAGGGTCTGAGCTGTTTATTTTGTTTTGCATTGTTTTATCCTCATACAATATATTACCTCACACTTCTGCATGTGCATATGTTTGTATGAGGTTGCATCTTTGGGTATCTAGAAGTAAAGCAACATTGTATGAATTGAGATGATTTCAGTGCCAATCCTCTCAGTTTTTAATGCTGACAAATCAGTCTTTTTTTGACATAGACCTTTGATTTGCTAGATTATTTTAATAAAATAGTAGCAGTGGTTAAAACATGGTTAAAAGAGGCCCTGTCTTGTGATGTTACAAAAAAATCTGCCCCTTTATCCAGATCCACTTCAGCATTTAATAGGTTCTTCCCTGTTATATGCCCAACTCTCCCACCAAGAAATATAAATCCATCAAGAAATATTTGTATAATGCTGCTGACAAACAAACAAACAAAACAAAACAACAGACGCCAGTGAAAACGTAACAATGTTCACACACACACTCACATACACATATACACTCACATTCCTCAAGTTGCATACAAGACCTGTAATATTATTACGACAAGAGATGAGTGCTGCGTGTACAGTTTTCAAATTAAAGCTACGGTGTTTCTGCTGGTGGGAACCTAAAATCCATTATACTGATGACAATGAACCTGACACCGAAACGGAAAACCCACAGGCCCAGTGCACTCTTACATTGATAGGTAAATACAGTGTGTAAAAGAATGAAAAGAGGCTCTGATCAATGAGCAGATAAATGTGAGCAGTAATGTGAGGTGACTTTACGAGGCCCCACTGCTCTCCTTTAATGTCTCTAACAACAAATGGGATCAATGCTCCAACAAAACAGCATTGATTCCTCCCACTGATCATCATGAGTCTGTTCTGGAGAGGAACCTATATAATTACTGCTTCGGTGTATATTTGTTTGTTTCATTGTGTGGTTAGAAGTCATCATGGACAAACTTTGTCTGTAGCAAAGAGCAACTCCAACTGGCTTTTTCTCCATGTTGAAATGTCTTATTGGAGGTTTCTATCCCAGACTAAAACACTTAATCCATCCCCAGACATATGCAGACAGTTAAATACAAACTTGAGAGTTTAGAGAGGATATTTGTAATCATAATTTCAGACATTAATTCAATTCTAAATTTAATGGAAATCTACAGTCTATATCTTGGATATGATAGATATATAGTACCCAGGCAAACACCCACTGGCCTCCCAGTAAATTGTGATGTATCCAGATATCCAGAGTCCTTTTCATTCAGTTTCAATGTTCAATAATAAGTATACAAACAATGAGTTTCTGTTGGGGTTTTTTAGAGATACAGTCACAAAACAGAAAAAGGAAGGACCTTGGCTTCCTATTACCTCAATGCCCCATTTTTTAAAAAGCAATAAAACTTAAGTGCAGGCCTCGCAGGAAAGTCAATTACATAATGAATTTATTGATGCTCTGTCTGACCTGTTCTGCTCTGAGCATGATGTCAGCAGTGCCCACACCAGCCAAGACCAGAGTGTATTGTGGTGTAATATAATACAAAAATAGGAATATTGTTCGGTCTGTCTCGTCGCCAAAAAGACCAACAGGTAGTTAATGTGGTATTAACCTGTCCTGTGAGAAAATTATGGTACATATTTCAACAGAATCTTGAGTCATTTCCCCGAAGAGGTATTTCTTTGAAATCTGATTATGAGTCACACTCCACTTTCTGTCTAACGTCAGTGACAGTCCCATTTTCTTTTGGACTCAAACCAGAATTTCATGACTGCAATGACTACACTGCAGCAAAGTCGTCACAGGAATGGTCCCGCTGATGAGGCTGACACTCACTCACAACCCTTTTTTTCTGAATGCTAATTGTAGCAGATGAGTCTTGTTGTATGTAAACAAGTTAATTGTATTGTCAAGAGTATAATTTTATTTCCTTTTGTAAATTGAAACCTGATATAATGTCTTGGTATCAAGATCATGGTATTAACATTCTCGCACATTACCAAAATCAGACTACACAGAAAAATGTAAGCATTTTGCGCCAAACCACTACCTGTAGGTGGCGTGTGAATTTTTCATGTTTCTGTAATTTTCAGAGAGCAGAACTATATTTCATCCCAAACTAAGGAAAGCTTCATCATATACATCTTCTCATACGATTGCCAAAATATCTTTTTTTAATACACCTTTGTCAAAATTCTAGTCTGCCCCGTTAGTCAATTTCTCAACAGCAACAGGAGAGTTTTAGACGACAAAGTGGTTTAGACACAGAAAAATAAACTTCCCACACTCCATTATGGAGCTGCGCCTCGTTGTTAGGACTAGAAGGGAAGAATCAGGTGGAAGCAAATTTACAAATCCTACTGTACTATGGCAACGCCATGGTCCACCCTACTCTGCCTCTGATTGACTTGGTATGATGACATTTCTAATGTATCCCCTCAAAGAAGGACATTTTTACTTTTCTGCTGTGTTTGGCAATTTCAATCATAATTGTTAAGTACTATTACAATATCTTAAAAAATGTTCATTTGTTGACAGTATGGTCACCAACATAGTTACAGAGGGTGAAGGTGAGTTCAATTTTGTATTTGCCCAAACTTGTTAAACCGTAACTCTTTCTGTAATTTAATGTCATGCCTTGAATAGAATACACAATGTCATAGTATGCCATAACTCCACATAACAATAACACCAGATCCCTCCCTTCAGTGATCAATAGATCGGATTCAACAGACCTGTTCATGAATGAATGAGTGCACAGCATGAGTCATATTAAACAACACTCTATTCAACTCTATTGATCCTCTTGATACTTTTCAAGACCCATTTGACTTTTGAGGCATTGATGTTTTTTGTAAACTCATACCAAAAAGACTGTGTGAGGGGGTTTGTGTTGGGGGGAGTACTAACGGCGAGTGGTGTCGGAATGGGCATCAGGATCAGAGGCTGTAAAGTGGGCAGCAGACGTGGCCTCAGCAGCCTCCCAGAGAACATGGTCTGACAGGGACTAAACAGAACCTCTGATGATTTACAGCAGCTCTGACCAGTAATTTGACTCGAGGGCTGATGACGTAAAGGCAGGTTCAGGAGAGACATGACGTGAGCAAGTGTAGTGGTCGCGTAAATCTTTACTCGGGGGCAGCCATACAAAACACAGAGATGCTTTGAAACCAAAATTTGTTGTTGTGCAGAAATACAGAAGCAGAAAGCAGGATGAATATCTATGATAATCCCTATAAGCAACACAAAAGCATCACCTTTAGTGATATTTTTAAGACACAGGGTGAGCTGTGTGCTGGTGCCCCAGATAGTGCTCATATCACACAGTTACATATCAGTATTTTAAGCATGAAATGAAGCCTGTGTGGGATTTTCTATGCTTTCAAAGGTAACAGACATGTAGCAGTGGAGGTCGAATATGACAATACTGACTAAAGCTGCTGTTCTGTTAAAGCTTAGGCTTAAATTAAATCTATATAATGCAGTATTTTAGAAGTTATAGTGACTGATATGTTTTTTAGTAAATAAAAAAGGCAAAATGTCCTGATTTTTTGTTTGAGTTTCATAGTGTTTTGACAAATTTAAAAGATCAACATACTTGCAAAGTCAATTATGCTCATTAATCCACTTGAATCCATGATATGTTTTGATAATTGTTTAGAGTGATGCTCTCACTCCAGTCAGTCAGTCAATACATACTAGGAATGAAGAAAGGTTGCACCACAAAAGCCTCAACCAGAGCGTTCTGATTAATGAATTCTTCCCTGAGTGCTGTCACCCAATACTGCCCCATCATTGATTTAGTATGGTTATAAATGTAGGTCCTTTCACAGGCCTGCAAAATAAGAAGGATAAATCAATAGATTTCACTTCCAATGAGACTAATTTCAAAGACAAAATTTGAATCTGAAACTGCAGAAGGATGAAATTCAAAGTCTTTGTTCCTTATACAGGAGAAATGTCCACTTCCTGAAGCATCAGACATTAGAATACAAACTCATTGAATGGATGCTAGACATTTCACCAAGTGTGGGAAATACAGCAGTGAATCTGGACTTGATGACCCTTATAGAGTCTGAGCGCCATCAGAAAATGACAGTGTGTCAGGAGACCTCTGAGGCAGAGGCAAAAGGTTTTGCCCCATGACACAACATTGAGATGTCAAAATGCATCTCCAGGAGTGGCATAAACACAGGCACACTTTCAACACAAGACAAAATCCATGGAGTTGGTGTTTTAAGCTAGGATATTAAGTAAAACACTGTTGCAAACATACACACACACGCGCACACACTGGACCAAAGAGTAAAGCTAATTCAAAGATGAAAATATTCTGCATTTAACCTCTTTTGGTGTTGCTAACGGGCACTAGATGAAGATTAAAAAAATAACACAGAAGCAAGCATGTATGAAATATCTGAAAGGCAGAGGAAAGAGCAAAAGCATTGAGGGTGCAGGTGACAAAAGAGAGAAAAGGGTAATGAGGGGGGAGAGTTCAGTAATTGCCAGATAGGGTGAGAGAATGAGATGGAAGAGGGGAGGAAAGGGAAGGCCCTGGTGCGGTGTTTTCTGTCCTGTCACATCCTTAGGAGCCCCCTGAGAGCCGTGGGAGCGCTGAGCTGCATCACGACCTCTTCTCTGATTTCATGCTTTGATGCTCTTAGTGGTGCAAACTCTTTCAGTGTTGCGCAAAACACCCGTCCTGTTTAACTCACGATGTTGATGCTAATACAACAGCGTGCCTGGTGCGTACTACAGCATCACCAAACCTCTCCCAGTTTGATATATCTCTACTCCGCTCTGTTTCCTGCTCATATTTGATCTCCTTTCCCTTCCATTAAGATCTCCTCCCCTCTTTTGCGTCTCTCTCTCTCCAACCTGTCCACTGTTCCTCTTTCTCTCAGCTTGTGTCCTCCCCTACTGCTTTTCAATTTCTTGGCTCACTCCTCTTTTCCATTCCTCATTTCTCCTCCTTTTCTCCCCTGTTCGCTCCTGCTCTTCTCTTCTCCTCTGTGTCTCCCTCTCATTGACTTGCCTTAGTTTGCTCTTTGCTGCGCTGTCATCTGCCCCTTTACACTGAGCAGCGAGTAATCACATTTGTACTACATCATGTCTGTTTGATCCGATTCATGCCTCCATCTTCTGCCACCTCCGCAGAAAAAGAGATTGAAGGTTTTTGTCATTTTTAAATCATATCAGTGGGGGCAGGATTTCAATGAAATGTGTATGAAAGTAACCTACTGTATGGCTTAGAGTGCACGGTTTAAAATGACTCATTACATTAAAGACTCTGGCTAATTCGCATGAAAATATAGCGATGCTATGAACCCCTGATAAGAGCGAGCAGTTAGACATGGTTTACTTGAGGCTAATATTGCTGGTAGTAGCAGGTTTGGTCCATATGTGCACACAAATGCACGCACACTCTGCCCCATCACATACTCACACCATCCTCTTCCACACACACATACAGGATTCTAACACACAATGAGGAGCTGTACTACTCAAGTGGGGTAATCCCCGCAGTAACGCCGCCATCATACTGCAGTTTAGCCATGCTCAGCTGCCCCTGGACCACACAGCCCCTAAGAGCCTGCCAGCTGGCTCATGCAGATTGGCAGAAGTGATTCTAAAAGAAAAGTAACAAAGAGGGACAAGTACTGTAGAGATGGAGCTTGAGAGGAGTCACTGAATGAAGCACGGATACAAAGAAGTCCAAGAATTTTAAAAAAAGGTACGAGGGATCAGAGGAGAATGAAATAAGGATGACAAGAGAAACAGGAGAGGGAAACAAGGGAGAGGTGGATGTTAAATAAAATAAAAGAGAGCTGACAGAGACAGAGGGAGAAACAAGGGTCTCAGCAGGGAAAGACAATGAGACAGCTAAGAGAGCAAATAAGTAATGATAGGGTGATGTATTCCCATTGTCTGTTGTGTCTAAGATGATAGCTGAGCCTCTCCCTTGCATTGTTGGCATACTGAATACCACCAATATACCACCTCTTTGCTCCCATCCACCCACAACTCTCTCCCTATTACTCCTCTTCAACTTGGCAATTTCTCTGCGCCAAAGCTGTCCATCCTTCTCTCCTCTCTCCTGCTCTTTACACATATTACTGCGCTTATTCTCCCTCCTGCTTCCTTCCCACACTGGCCACTCTTATTTAAAGTATAGGCCGCACTTCACCGCCTCCTAACCCAAGTCTCCATCCCTCAATCCCATCTAGCATTAAAGATTGCTACGAGATCAGAATAGGACCAAACTGTATTCTGTGATCTAATCAGGATTTTTTATCAGACTGCATTATCCCATTAGGCTCAGCTCATTCTGTGCAGCTTGTCTCTGTCTCTGCCTGTTATGTTATTAATGGAGCTGCACACTGCGGCTATGAGTCCAGCTCAGGTGGAAATTTTCAAAACTACTGAAAGAGTGTGAATTTCGTTAGTTGTTGGGTTAGAGGCACGTACCTCCTCTGAAACACATGGAATCACCATCTTCTTCTTTCCACATGCCAGCAGTACACACAAGAAACTCTAATACACATAAAGACCTTTATAAAAGTGGTCACACATGGCAAGAAACCATCTTTTTCTTCTATAATCTATCTGGCAAAATAAGAATCTAATCCCACAACCCATTTACAGCTGTGTTTTTGTATACATCACACGATGTTTGGGAAGGTTACTGCAGACAGTCGACTGTAATATGGTTACTTAAGGGTATGGAAGGAAACACACTAATTGAGGAGTGTCACCAGGAGGGCGTAATGCATGAGTAACAACCCCCTCCATGCAGCCACAACCAAGCAGTATGAGTCACTGCAGCAGCAACAAGGACATGATCCCTCACTTGCTTCCCACTTACTGTGGTAAATTAAACAAATGACAAAACTGCATGTACCATTGCTAAAACTGTGCATTGTTGAGTAGTCTGTCCCCTGTGTCCCCAAGATAGATATCCTTCATCACCATCACAAGATCACCCCGAAGAGGACATCTTAAAGGCTGGCACTGCAAAACAAGAACTTTGTCTTTCCACATCATTTAATAGAGGCAAAAATGAAATATGTGAAAAATGAAACCACCCTCATGAAATTAATTCCCATAGATCTTGGTTGTTGTTTATTTCCGCACTTTAACGCAATAAAATATTGCCAAAATATTGGCGCACTTCATTTTGTTAGCTGTAATTAAGTGTAATTACACTGGAAAACTCCAAATGTATACCAACAAGGTCATTGTAATCATGTAGCCTACATACAGACATGTACACACACACACACACACACACACACACTTACACACCAATCATGTTCACCTCAACAGGGAGGAGCCTTGGGGCAATCAGTGGGAGAAAGGAAAGGAGAATGGGGGAGGCTGGCAGAAGAAAAGGGAGGGACATAAAGAATGGAGGTTGAGAGGGAGGGATGGGGGTGAGGGACAGAGTCACGAACGAGGAGAAGCAGAGCGGAGAGCATGAATGCCTGCAGGACTTTGCTTGGTTATAGAGGCAGAAAAGAGTTTACATGGATACTTGGAAAGAGACAGAACAGTGAGGGTGCTTTTACAACATCTTGTGAGGTTTTACAGTGGCAATCACAGACAGATATATATTAACAAATTATTTTATAATGTCTTAATAATGCAGTAACTATAATCTTATACTTCCAAGGTGATAAATCTGTGTATTTGATATCATTCAAATGCAATTAAGAATTCATTGTTTAGTTTTTGTTATCTGAAATTGTTAAATGTGTGAAATCAAAACTATGATAAGTCTATGATAATAAATTTTACATATGACAGGGTGGTAGAATTTATTACTTTCCACATTCACCAACTGTAATCCAAATTTTTCAAATGTTCAGTCACAACCCTCATCATCAAAAAGGCCCCGCCATATCATTTTGGTTTAAGATGTTGCAGCACATTTGATGAATTGTCATGTCTCAGTGTGGCACTTACTAAGGTCTGTGTGCCTGAATTAATGTCCTTGCCACTCTGTTACTGACACACTGAGTAAGCCCTCTATACACAGCTCTGTGGTGATGGATTATACACCTGCAGCCATTGGGACTGCTGGGATGCCCACTCAATACACAGAGCACACAGGGAATATCAGCAACCGTCATAAGGAGACCAACAGACCGAAAAAACCTCATCCATGTGAAACACGAATAGGATTAACTGTGACACATACAATTCTATGTATTGTAGTACAAAAGCACAGAGCTAGTTTATCTTTAACAATATTCCACAGAAAGTAGCGTTAACAATATTCCACAGAAAGTAGCGTGGCCCTTTCTTTTGTCCAAGTTAGAAACCACATATACAACTTCAAACCACGATCCTAACATATTTTAATATGTTTCTGCTGGGGAAATAGCAAAATGGAGAAAAATATTTTGATTTGTGTTGAATAAAATAAAACAGTTCAAGTGTTACAGAATACTCTTCTATACTATTCAGTATGAATACTGTCATACAATTGCACCTGTGTGCAGGTGGCTCAACTACCAGAAAACTACCAGAAAAAGGACTTAAATTTTTTTACAAGAAAGCTGCCAGCTTGTCATGCCACTACTTAGTGATCCACCATATTGATTAGAAAATGTCCTCTGATCAGGCTGTTTCTTTAGCATTATTCCTGTGCCATGACACTTTTCATGGCATGGCAACCATTGACTAGTTGCTTTGAGGCTTACTCTGTCTGTTCCACAAAGTTGTTGAACTTTTTTAAGTTTTTTTTCAGTTTAAAAAGATCTATGCAGCAGAGGCGAAGGTGTCCTGACTTTTAGACCCTAGAATGGGTATGACTGAAAAAACAATGGACATTTCCCATTAACTGAATACAGTCTTTTCATTGAGCCCTCCCTGCCTGATAAACACGCATCTTTCAAAGTCTCCAGGCCCTGGATGATATCACCCTTCTGTCATCAGCATGACATCATTAGAGTTAAAGCCATAAGACAGTGGAGTTCCCCTTCATTATTCCATGCAAAGTCATACATTTTACATAACACTTGCAATGTATTATTGCAATTATGCATTTAGGCAAATGTTATTACCCCATAGTGCAATGTGCAACAGAATGAAAGGTCTATAATCAAGACAAGAAAAACATCCTTGGCAGCTGCTATTTAGAATCATGGAAAAATTATGCAATTTAATTGATTGTGAAAGTATTGCATTATTTCCTGTTAGAAGAAGTAGATGAATGCACGCTCACCAACACCCAAACATGCACAGGGTCCCTTACCTAGCCATCCTGAGCTGGAGTCTGGCACACACATATCTGTCTCTGCGCTGGGCAGCACAAAGCCAACCACGAACACCTCCACCCCATCTGACATGAGTGCCAGCCCAAGGACCAGGAAGAGCTGCCACTGGAACCGTCCGTGGCCACACTCCTGGATGATCAGCTCATATTGTTGGGCCAGCTCCTCCTCATCAGCCTGTCTCTCCTCTTCCAGCACCTTACGATCCCTCGTGGCATCTGACATTGGCTGCCCCAGTGCCACCTGGCCATCCTTATGCTTCCTATCTCCTGCCGAGGGAATGCCCTGGTACTCGCCCTCATAGATCTCATCTTCATCATCATGGCCCTCTGTGGCATCGCTGGATCCCTCCTCATTGTCATGGTAGCCCTCTCCGTCCTGCTGTGGGGGGTTCCGGTATATATCCTCATCTTCATTCCCCTCATCCTGGAATCGGCTGTAGTTTCGGTGGGATGAGTACTCATCCGTGGCACGGTCCACCACTTTGTTGACTTTCTTTGTTGCATGCCGCTTGGCCTCCTTGGCCATGTCCTTGGCCCCTTTAACCAGGGAAGTCCTGTTATTGTAAGTGTCCTCCATTGTGGCTCCACCAGTAGGTCTTCACGGGGGTCCAGAGGACACTTAGAAGAAAGATGGAAGATGGGCAAGAGGGGCAAGTGGAAGCTGGTGGAAGAATTGCAGGAAGGGTGAGATCAGTGTGGCTCAAGATGCAGCAAGGTAGAAAACTCTTGAGTCTGCAGTCACCACAGGAGATAACCCACAATGGCTGTGGCAATCATCGGCCGAGCTGAGAGAGATGGGGGAAGGGTAAGAGACACATAGATGAAAAAATAGAGAGAACAGGCAGGAGGAAAAACAGGGGGAGAGATCAGAGAGGAAAAAAGGAGAAATTAAAAGAGAGGGAAATGTTAACATTAGATAGTACCTGTAACTCAAGTCTCCCCTGCAATATCCATACCTATCCCAGACTATACCAGGTGACTCCCTACTGACAGCACACTCTTTAATCATTCACTCACCATTCCCTCAGGCCTTTTAATAATTTGAAGTGATGTGAGGGAAAAGGCTTTGGATGTATAGCTCTCAGTTTTTCGTCAAAATGCGCCCTCCTTCCTTTGTATTTTATGAGGTGCACTTAGTTTTGAAGAGATGAGCATTGCACATAGAGATGCTGAATCTGCTGACTCATGATCAGCTCTGAGAAACAGAAGCTAATAAACAAGGCTCTGCTTGAAATCAATTTGCCCCCCATTATATAGCTGGGTTATTATACTGGGAGTGATGATCAAACAGGAATAGCACTGTCTTATTTATTAGCGAAAAAAGGATAAACGGTCATGAGAGGAAAATGTGCTCGGATGCAGATGGAGATGAAATGACTCTCACACACATAGACACACACACACATATTCATATGTATGAATGTGCTATATATACAGTATATATATATATATATGACTCTCACACCCAAACAATATCATGTACATTTGTGAGTGCAGTTCTCTCAGCATGGATGGGGAAGCCCTTTCCCATCTTGGCAGGCCACTGCTAATGAGTGGGAGACCCCAGCAGTGATACTGTAGTAGTAAAATGTTTTCATGTGATTGTATCAGACTGTGATGCACAGTTCGTGTTCATATTGCCTCTATAGACTCCCTCTGTCTTGCTTATTCTATTTTTTTTTTTTAGCACTGAGGCATCACCAAGATTTTTTTTTTTAATCCTAAACTGTAAATTTTCCGTAACAATTTTTTTTTTAGATGAGATAGAGTGGATAATATATTCGTGTGTGTGTGTGTGTGTGTGTGTATGTGAGTGGGTGGGTGATCAGGGCAGTCCAGTGTGTGTGGTTCCTGTGTGTCTAGGAGCTGCCTTTAATGAACAGTGAAGCCTTGTCAGGAGGACACAAATCACAGGGCCAGCTCCAGCTCCCATAATGCAATTTTACTGGGCAAAATGACACTGCTGATTCAAGGTGACTCTGCTAATCCCTATTGGCTCATTGGATGACTTCTGTGCTTTTGAGCACACTCCTTTACACATGACTGAAAATGTTTTAATACTTCCATTGACACCCGCAGCGCCTCAGATATATCGGATGATTCATAAAGACAGGCTTCTTCCTTTGCATAAAAATACAACTGTTCACCTCATTGGTGAGGTGCACATTGCAAGCCATTCATGATTATTGGCTTGATTTTCTCTTTTTTCTTCTTGTGTGGCACAATAATAACTACTTCAGAAAACTGCAAACTCTGATCTAAGTATTATAGGGTTTCTCAAAGCAACTCTTCCTGTCTGTAGAATATTCCAGCCTCTTGTCTTGTTTAGAACTTTGCCATACTGACAGCAAATTAACCTTACAATGAATTTTCAATCCCTTACTATTACCTTGCAAGGAGCATGTCAGAGTTCAGTGGTATCATTGAAAATGCCATTTATAGTTTGGGGATCAGGTCAAATTGACTATCACACATCATTTTTCCTTAAAATGCGAATGCATGCATACACACATTAGCAAACGGGGATGCATCCTGGTGCAGCCTGCCTGTCAGAGAATCAGTGGAGTGTATGGTGAGGCTCCCTGTCATTGATGATGAAGCTCAGAAGATACCCGAACAAACAGTAACCAACCTCACCTGACCACAGATGACGACACCCTGACAGCACAGACAGCTCGGGCAATGGAGCAATAATGATCAAAATGGGTATCACCCAATATCTTCAAACAAACCAATCTCTGTTTTATTTTAAACTGTCTCAATCCTACTCCAGATCTCCAGTATCTTCTTATTTTTTGCATCTCTTAGGCTCCCCTTTAGAAACTGGTCCAACCAATGTCTATTTGTCAGAAAATGATCATCATGATCATCTATTACCGCCTGAGCATTTTAGACCACAACTAGCTCTCAAGTCCAACTTACTGTCTTCACCCAAGCCTCAATATAGGTCAACACATCCCTAGTTATAAATCAACTGTCATACAGTACATGTCTACCAAGTTCTGTTATTTTACCTCATTACATTTGATTATGTACTTTAACTGATAACAAGCCAACATAGAGATGATAAAGAAGATAATCCATCCATACACTGTCCTGAGACATAACTGTTAAAGTGTTATAGCGTATGTAATATAGTGTACTGTTCCTGTTCCTGTGATCCATGAGAATTGCTGAAAATAGACCATGCTCTGGTAACACCCCCTGTCTGCATGATGGATTGTGGCCCTGCTTTCTTTCACCTCTTAAGAATACAAAAAAAAAACACTAGGTCAAGTATTGCTTGCCCATGAATGAATGAATGAATGAAAGTAAGTAAGTTAATATCCACAATTTGTGTGTTTGACGAACCAAGTCCATTTCAACACACTTTTCTGTTGCTTATCTTGAATCTTTACCCAAAGTGGCACAGTAATGACATTTCTAATGAGCCCTTTGAAAGACAAAGTTTGAATAACCATAATACATAATATTGTAATCATGACAGTGCTAATAAACACACATAATCAGAAGAACTTAAAACATAATGAAGAAATTATCAACACAACAAGGGTTTCCTATACCAGCAATTCACTTTGTCAGAAGGACTAATGTGACTGTCGGTACCAATTTACTTTCAGTTCAGCAGTCACCTAACTGATGAGTCAGCAGGTTGTTAAAATAAGAGGTGAAAAAAATGATTCTGGTCCTAGAAGTTCAGGTTGCTTAACCCATAGTTGCCAGATAAAACAAATACTTAATTTTTTTCAGGATAACTTAATTGAAAATCAATAGTACATTTTTGGGCTAAGTGCACTCTGGAGCAGACATTAGCACAAAATAAAGATAATGATGCAAAATAATGAGGGCAGCTGGATGCCCCTCTTTTTTATACACTGCATGAAATGTTATAATAAATGCACAATGGTCACATTTCGACTTTCTAATGGGACAATTTTCTTGCTTATTTTTACATAATTTCACTTTACATTGAACCTGTATAACAGATTATGTTCCTCGGCCAAGAGGAACAAACACTTTCCATCGCAGTCAGGTTTGACTTGTACTGCACTTTAAAAGACATGTGCAAGCACAGTGGCTTGATGGCTGGTTTGTTCTATTAGCATCAGAAAAAGCAGGTCCAATCTCTAAGTGGGCAGAGCTGAATGCAATCCCATCAAAACTGTGAGCCCATGACCTCGTCTGGAAGGCAGAGGCACAGTCAGCCTGGGACGTCTTCCGTTGGAGGAGATTTCATCAAATGCTGATGCCATTACTGGCTGAGTGGAGAGGGAGGGACAGGACGAGAAGGATGTGAGGGGTATGCAAGAAGGATTGATAATAATAAATGGAAGCTGGGACAAAAATATCCAGATGAATAAAATGGAATCCCTCACTGTTTAGATTAATATGAATCTTTGTATGAAAGGATAGAGAATGCATATGTTCAGAATAACATATTTAGTGCTATGTATCTATTTTTTTTTTTTTTACCTCCATCACGGAGGTAATGATTTTGGCATTGCTTTGTTTGTCTATCTGTTAACAGGATTACTCAAAGCTATGAATGGATTGTTATTAACCTTTTGGGAGAGGCAGGGCATCGCCTAATTAACAATCCATTAAATTTTGGTGGTGATCCGGATCACAACCTAAAAAAATGTGGTGTTTACTTTGTTCTTTTGCATTGCTGATGTCAGGTCTATCTGATTGGTAAACATATGGTTTCACTGCCTTGCCAGACCTCTTTGCAGACGTAATACAATGCTTACATACCACATGCAAAACATAACATGGCACCAACCCTGGTGCAGGCCTTACACTTTATGTTAGAAGGATGCAAATACACTGATTGGAGGGGGATGCAAGATGTGACACATTTACTGGTGTTTTCTTTTTACAATTGGTTGTTCATTTTGTAAAACATGTGACACATCACAAAAGGATTCTTGAATTCAACTGGACCCTAAAATAACAAATGAATCTACAAAAATGAGTAAACATAATCTTTGTGACGCTCTCATATCTACTTCATCCTTACTGACACAGCATACTTTGGACTTTGAGCCCTTTCTTTCTTTCAACAGTGAAACACTGGAATAGAAAACGTTTTCCTTTCAAAATCGCTTGATACTGCATTAACTTTAGGAAACCAAATAAAAAACAGGTCAGTGAATACTTGAGATGTAGAGGTTATTGAATGCAGATGAATGGTATTCTGAATTTAAATTAGATTCATGCTTAACATTGCAGAAAAAAAGCCTGCATCAGCTTGAAATCAATAAGAAGTGGACAAAAGGAATGAATTCTGCCATCTGCAATCACTTTAAAGCGAGTGTTGCAGGATTTAATTACCTCCTCTAACATTTTTTCATTGATGGACGCCTTCAGTGCAAACCCAGCAGCTACTACAGCAGCGTTAAGTTTGCAAACAAAGCATTTTGCCACAGATTTCCAGTTCACCAACTGAGTGCCTGTCAATCGCTCACTGAGGTGCAATTCATGCATGAGTCAGTCGCCTGCTCCCGCACCCTCTCCTCTTTTTGGCGGCAGTGCAGAGTGCTTTAACTGCCCCAGGCCAGATGGCTGGACCGCACAACAGCATGCACAGTCTGCAGCCAACAACCCCAAAGTCTGCTCATGCTAAGGACGAGTATTTCACTAAAAACATGCAGGAGAATGAAATGATGAGTAAACTATGAGCTCTATTGGGTTACAATAGTTTCAGAAAGCATCGACAGAGCTTAAAGTTAAATCAGATTTTTAAACCAATATGTAGCCTACAGTATAAGGAATTTACAGAAGCATCTATGTCGCCTGTAGTTGCTGAAATAATTAAAATCTACATTTGAAAATATGAATAAACTGGAACCGAAACTCCGCGACATCGAGAATTAGGCTATATGAGGCAATTTTAATTGTTTTGCCTACTTTCCCCCATGATGTCAATTTTTCTACTTTTGCAGGAGACTTATTAAGTGTGCCCACAAAAGAAAAGAAAAAACACATGCCCGGACACCATCCCAACTTTTAAGAAATGATACTCAAACTTTTGAATAAATAATGAAGCATCTGTGCGGCAGAGATGTTAGTCGGAGTTATAAACAGAAAGATGCAAAACAATGAACAACATCATTAAACAGTGTATTAGAAAACGCTGGATTTTTCTAACTCTAAAGCATATTTTCAGGGAAAAAGTAGAAATGACTTACCGTCAGATTGAGATGATAATAACCCATTTAGACAGACTCCGTTTTCGTTTTATGGAAAAAGAAATCTTGTGTGTTTTTCACTGTAGAATAGGATGAGATGTAATTGCTACTGTAACGCACGACTGTGTTTTTTTTTTTTTTTTTTTCGATGCGGTCCTCCTTCGCTGCGGCACTTCTGGAGAGAGGAGAGAGCGACAGAGAGAGGTGGGAGATGGGAAGCGATGGAGAGAGGGAGAGGGGGCAGTGTAATCAATAATTGCACTTGATTGAGTGATCTGGGAAATTTGGTCTGATGGAACAATCTAGTTAGGTGACTGAATGACATGAAACACTGCAACGCATGAACCTTAACAGACCAGAGAGATCTACATTTTATGTAGTCGGTGCTTTCGTCCATTCACCAGTGAAGCCCATTATGTGTGTTAACAATGAGTATTTCGTTTAGTGTATGAATGGTTAGACCATGATAAACTGGTGAAGGACAGATGTTAAGTGGAAAGTTTTTGACAGCTTCACTTGTGAGCTCCAAAGTTGGTAAATTCCATGAATGCAAATATTTTGAACCTCATATAGGGCCTACTTGATGTCATAAAGATAGAGTCTGTCTGGATAGCTGATGCCAAGGTGATTCTATCCAGGTGCAAAAATTAAAATTCAGTCCATAATTAAAGACTTCCCTATTCTCATATGTTAACTGTGCGCCACACAGCTTTTCTAAACAGCTATTCTAAACAATAATGTCATTTTGCAACCTTGTAATCATCAACACTCCATAAAGATCAGACAAATTGTATATGAATTTAATAATTAGTTTATGATAGGAGGTACATTCTTGGGTCATTCTTGGCCTGCCTAAAGCCATACACTTAAAACCCAACCCATAAACTGAAAATAAAACATGACCATTGACCATGTCAGTCACCAAGTAGCTTATATAGGCACTGCTCACCCCTCATGTCATTCACATCTGGATAAATGGTCTCCACTGAACACACAAATGACACGTGAATCTGGATCACCAGCATATACCCTGATGACCAGGAGCTCCTATAAGATGCTTGATGGTCCTTATCATAGAGGACAGAGTCTCCGAAGCACCAGAGGCTGGAAGATCCCACCTCTGACACAGAACAGGAAAACCATCTAACCCGAATGTTTTCCTGGAAAGACAATACAGTGGCAGAATGGTTTTATGCTGGGGCATAGACTTTACATAATCCAAGGCCACAGGTGAATTTGTTTTAATTGACCCAATGTGTCCATGTGTAACACTCAGTGCTGGTGCACCACCTCTGGCAGTCTTTGGAATTAATGAAACCACATTCATTTACTTTTGTAGCTCTCATTAAAGCCTGCACTGAGGCTGCACAAGTGTTATGTTGACAGAACAATTTTTGCTCATGTGCAGTATTTTATTTTTTATTGACACTTCATTGGCATAAAGTAGCCCTTTCATTCTGTCTATGCTCACAAAAATGACCATAAACGGAGATGTACTACTGGTGAACACTGCAGAGAGATTACACTCTCCTATTACAAAAATTGCATAACCCAACCCGCAATCTTAGAGATAAGTAGGCTCTTTAGATGAAGTGTGAGACAGTGACTGCCTCTGTGCCTGCTATGTCAGATTGTAACGCCTTTGAAACCTGCAAGCACTTCCTAGAGTAAGTGAGGGAGGGGGGGAAAAAAATAGATGACAGGCTGATGCAAGCACAGGGACATAAAGCCTTTCAGCATTCATATCATTAATGCCTGCAAACTAAACCAGTGCTAGCAGTGAGACTTGGTCTACTGCAGAGATGACTAGCAGCTCTTAGATGTATTACACCCCATCCACAACATTCCTTAGTCTCATTTTAAGAAAAAATAAATCTCCATAGCTCCATGTAAACATGTGTAAGATGTAGGAAATTCAGTGAATCGTGCAGCCTGGTTGTGCTTTTGCTTTCTAAACACCAAGACATAGCTTTGTCACTGGCTGTGCATCATATTCACCACAAAGGATACTGAATAGCATTGTGAACGATGCATGCAGTGTGCACAAGACACATACAACACAAAAGTGCACAAGATCACACACACATGTAAACAAAAGGAAAGGCATCTATCTCTATCCTCTGAATTTGATGATTCACATAAGCAGTGACCTAGGGCTTGGGACACTCTGTGCTTTTGATTCAGATTTGGGAGACAAACCCCCTCAAGCCAGAAGACTCCATTTACTGCGGCTGGAAAGCTGAGGAGCACTTAGCTTAATGTACGGGACAGTAGAATGACCCTCACACAGACACACATACAAAGTCCACTACGTATGCCAAAGCTTCCTCTCTCTCTCTCTTTTCCTCTGAGACATACTATTCACTTTATCATACAAACGTTCATACAAGCATGAAATATGCTCATGGATTTCATTTCACTACAGTGAAAATACCGTAATATTATATGAATATTTCCCAGACTTTGCAGATTAGATATTGAATGTATGTATGAAGAATAGCTGTCGAGGTAATTCATTCTCATGCACATTCAATCAATGTAGCCTGATATTGGTGGTTAATAATAAGCAAATGAAAGTGTTGGAATCCCATAAAGCCCTGCTGGCCGAGCAGTTCAGACCCTTCTTCTCCTCTCAGTACCCCTCTCAACCTCTGCATATGAACTGTATGGGCAATTTACAGTATATACATTGTATAAGAACATACAACATTGCATTTTCACATTAATACATACAATGCAAGTATGTCACTGACATCATTTTGCTCTTGTCACAAAGATTTAAAAAGGACTTACTGTATTCTCTATGTATGTTAAGATTTCTCTATGTCATAAGACAGAGGGCATACATTTATGATATTAAAAAGCATAATATTGAAGTTTTACAATTGCATGTCTCTTACATGACCATAATATAACATTTGAACATGCATAAATACACACATCTTAACCCATTTTAGTATCCTACTGCACCAAGAGCTAAAATGGAAACCTATGTGCCAGCTTCCCTTAAGAAATGAGTAGACAGATAGAGGATGACTGAAACAACTGTCCACTGCTTATCATCATCCAGATTAGAACAAACGGATGTGGACACTGATGGTAACTGTTTTTGCTTTGTGGAGATACTGTAGAGGCTTCTCTATCAGCCTGGACTGCTTATTGTACGTTGGAGTCAGCAGTTGTTATACTATATGGATATGTTACATTATATTAATTATGCAGCCTTGCTGTCTACTATATTATCTTATGTGGGTGCAAACAATGCAGTCCTGACGTATGTGTCAGAGCTGGTAAATTTGGTACAGAAGCATTCTGAACAAAAAACAAAAGGACATTGTGTCACAGATAGAGAGATGTGATGGATTACAGTGTCCCAAGGGGGAAGTCCTGGTCCATCAAAATGTAATGAAAAATAATTTGAAAACAGCAGGCAGCTATGAATAACTCTAAGATGAGTTCTGGCAACATTGCCTTCAGTGAGAGGTCATCATTGCTTCATATGAGAGAAAAATGAGTTGATAACATTACGATTGATGATAGCACATTAGCTGTTGTCTTCAGGAATTATGGCTGTCTGTAAACACGTCTGACTAAAAATCGATCAGGGGCAGAAACAATTTTACACCAAGTTTGTAATCTAGTTTCACATTTGGAACAAAAAAGATAAATTACACATTCACATAACAATGGGAAGGGACTTAATAACATGGGGAAATCTGTTCAAATCAAATATTTAAAAGGAAAAAAGTACAGTAAGAAAAGTTCTTTAACAAAGACAACTTGTATAAGTATAGCATATTACTTCCTAATTTTAATAATTTTGTTCTGTCTACCATTGCAAGGCTCTGAATAGTCTAACGTACCTGAGCTAAAATACCGGGGGGGGAAGAAAGTCAAATGGATTGTGATTATTGTTCTGGAACAGATTGAACAGGCTATGAGAGAAGAATGTGAGCTGAATAATATTTCAACACAAAAGCCCAGGTGCATTTCTTCAGCTGAAAGGAAGTTTGAATTTACAGAGGGGATCGGAAGAAGGGTTTGAGGCAGTAATACTGGCTTTAATCCAACCATTATCAACAATAGCACATCACATTTGCACAAAATGAAAACATTATACAGAGTTGGTACAGAATACAGATCTGTCTGTATCTTTTGTCGTCAATCATCATATTATCTTGAAATCAGCTAGATTCAGTTTATTATTTTATTAATTAATATGGTGTAACATCATACCAGTCATTTGATTGTAATTGATTAGTGTTAATCAAAGAATATGGATTTTATACTTGAAAAGACATACTTGAAAGATACTTGAAAGACAATCATTTTAAATTTCATTTAATGAATGGGGCAAATAACAGTGTGTATTTAATAGTAACAGTTATTAAAACAATTATTTATCACATATCACACTTGAAAAAACAGTAAAGTATACCAGATTAACAGTTGGCTATTATCTATTGTGCTCTTAAAGTGCTACTAATACCACAGATAGCATTACATATCCCTAAATTACTGGCCCCTTCACAAAGCCCACACAAACTCTGCAGTTTTCTGTGACTAACTAGTCCTTGTTGTAACGGTTTAAGAGAAGCAGACAAGCAGCTTAGCTTTGATGTCATCATGAGAGAGCAGAGAAACTAACAAACCAAGGTGAGATGACAAAAATCACCCTGAAAGAGAAACTGTGATGAACACATCACTAAAACCTTTCAAAATACGTCAATTATCCTGTAAGTAATCTTTGTGAGCTCCAGTTTCCTGTCATTCAACAGGAAGACTCCATACCCCACACAGCAGCAAGGATTATCCTCTGTGTCTCCCAATTATGGCTCTGATTCATAGTCGACGTCAGCTGTCAAGACTAAAATGTGTGTGTCTGTGTGCAGAAATCAATCTGTTTATTTGTTATGTATATTCGATATGAAGTGTCTCAGATGGAATACTCAATGCTTTGTTGTCAGCTGTCAAACTGCTGTTTTTAGGGAGATTGCTGTGCTGTCATCACTGTACCAACCATGCATTCCCTCTTTCAAAGTAAGCCCGCGGGTCTTCCGACAATACTGACGGGACAGTGTCGGACAGTGGAGTACTCTCAGTGCTCAGCCAGGTGGCGAGGAGGCTCCAGTCCAACAGTGCTGCCTGCAGCTCTGCCATGGCTGAGAGGGACCATATGTTTCTTCTCTCTAGAGTCTGTCCCAGCCCAGAACTGCCAAATATGTGTCTTAATAGTGTAAAGCACGAGTTCTTCAGCTATGTTAAGACATTGCTGTAATTCAGTTTATTGTTGCCAAAGAGAACAAAAGAGAAATGGGCACAGGGAGGTTGGTGGTATTCCCAAAAAACAAAAAGACACCTTCCTTAGACAACTGAGTTTGCATGCAATCATGTAAAAATAACCCCTATGTCAGACTACTCAACACACTATGGAAACAAAGTTTCCTCTTTTAATGGACACTGTAACTACCAAGCAAAGTGAAATGATGTCTTTCAAGCATGCTTTAGCCTATTGTAAATTTTGATGGGATAATAAAATTAGAAACTAAAAACTATGTCTATGTGGACAGTAGCATGTGTGGTCAGGCCAGACAACCAGTTGTTGAAATACAAGTCCTGATAATATGCGTGACATAACCTGTAAAGTACCATGATACTCACTGCAATGTGCTGCTAATGGCTGTTTAAATAACAGAACAAAAGCTTTTGCAGATCTTGATTATGTATTGCAGTGGCATAGCAGTCAGTCTGGGTTGTTCCGCTTACCGTTACTGTGGAAACACTGTGCCCAATCAAAAACGATTTGATTCAGCGATGTGGAGGCGGTAGCCAATCATAGCGTCTGTTGTTTAAAGGTCAGCTCGTTTGAAAAGGCAAAGCAAGCATTTATCAACTGACTGACAAACTATCTCGGAGAAGTGTGGTACCCTGCAAAGAAAAAGACAAGAGGTAAAATTTTCCGAAAGCACTGTTACTCTTCAAGTGTTTTCTGTGTATGTACGTTATCTCATATTACGTCCCTCTTAGAGGCTGTTGAACAGCTATGATATATTTACTTCAAACATTAGTGTATTTTTCAGCTTTGCAGCCAAAAGGGAAGCGTGTTTATTTAATTAGCCAACGTTAGCTATTCACTTTGCCTCAGTTTGGCAGAAACGACATAACCTGCAATGACTAGCAAACACAGCATGTGCAGATTTACACCCCTCCTGTCATATGCTTATGTCAAATGTGTAGTTAAATGTAGCTAGCTACATTGTGAATGTTTGATTGATTAGCATGATGACATTTTTCATACATCTCCATTATACCCTGTGTTCTGTAATTAATTTATTTTATTCCCGCAATTCCTGTAGTAATTTATAGCTACAAATGCTAGCTACAAAGTACAATAGTTGGTACTAAACCAGTGCAAAACAACAGTATAACTCTGTTGTATGAAATCTTGATGAACATTATCATTCATCTCTATGGGTTGAAAATACTATTGAATAATTGAATAATATTGAATAAATAAATATTCAATGTAGACCATGTTTCACAACATATTACTGACTTATGAGGCAGAAATATAGCCTTACATTAGTCGCTTGTGCTGTTAAGAGTGTTTCACCTTTCCAACAATGCATACTTATGTTTGTCAAGATGTCATCAGAGGAAGAGGAACCAACTAGTCCTGTTCTTCCTAAGGACTCTGATCGGGGCAGCTCTGTCTCCTCTGAGCTCCAGGTGATTATCCAAAACACATTCACAATTTAAATGCCTTTAAGCACTAGTCACATTACTCAGATGTGATCTCGGTACATAGTGACATTGTGTAGTACATCTTCAGAGTCATGGCAGTCAAATAATCAAACAGGTTTTAAACATACACCCAGTTTCAATGAATAATCTAAATGACCTATATAGAAATGATTCCAAAGGTAAACATATACACAGTATATATTAGATTTGCTCACAGCATTGTTAAACTAAACTCATGTAGAGCTGTTTTAAGTATTGTGAGTCAAAGTTGAAGACAGAGGTAGTTCTGACAAAGTAAATGGACGTTTGCAACAGGTAATTAGAACAGTAGCTTTATATTCAACATAGATTTCACTCCCCACTTAGTGATTTAGATAACATTGTTACAAGGAATTTGTTAAAATGCCTTTTCAGTTGCCTGTGTTGCACATCCTGATTGACTCACTGTTAATCCATATGTTGCAGGGTGCTTGCATCCGTGTCTCCGGAAATTGATGATAACTAAAATGTTCCATAACCAACAGGAATGATGGCTATGAAAATAAGATACTGGTTGTTAAAAAAAAGTCAACTTTACTGAAACAGATATCAGTAGACAGTTGAGCCCACTTGTCATTTTCTCCTGGTGATGGATTAACAGGATGAGTACGAGGAGCTTCTCCGCTATGCTGTGGTCACCCCTAAACTTGAGAGACTCACCAGTGCTCACTTGCAGCAGCTGGGCACCTCACATATGTCTGCTGATGGTCGAACTTCCCAGAGAAAAGATGACAAAAAGTCACAACGCCCAGCAGGTATCTTGGGTTCCTCTTTTATGCAGTTCACGTTCATAGACACACATTTCACTAAGCCTCTCTGACAAAAAAACTTGAGCCTTTCCAGACACTGCCCCTATAAAATGATCAGCTGTCAAAAAAGGATTTTGCATCACAACATGGAAAAATGTAGTGTGTGTGTGGAAGCTTGTGAATCAGCCAAGTCAAGATGCATATGATATCAGTCTGGCAGATTTCACCCCCCATGTCTTTTCCTTATGACACCTACATCTTAAACAGTCCATCAGTCTCCCACCCAGCTCCAGCTTCAGCTCTCATTGGAGACTGCTTTGATGTCATGGAGAAGTGTGCAGGCATATAGAAAGCAGAAGGCCATTGGTAATGATCTACTGGCATGCTGCCCATACTGCTCTTTATAGTGAAGACTTTCTATTCCCCCGGCAGGATTTAATTAAGATATTGACATAAATGCATTACTGGATGAGGAGCCATGCTCATCTTATTCAGCATTCTCGCCATCACATTTTCTGTTTTTAAACTGTTATTTGTTTTATGACATTTACATTTATTTGTACTCATTTATTCCAGGTTAAATTTTATTCATATCAACATTTCCTTTTAATCTTCCATTGTATCTCTGTTACTTACTTCCTTATCATGTCTCGTCTGTCAGATACTGCCACAGAAGCGAAAGATGGGAGGCATTCTAGGAGGACCTTCACATCACAGGCCTCCCCCTTGATTGTTGAGCCGTCCACACACTCAAGAGCTTCTCATGGTAAATTGAAAATACTAAGAAACAAAATGGCTAGATCTGATATATAGTTGTATACGAATTTCTCTTATTATCAAGTTTAAAAATACTCAGAACATCCGGTTGCAAAAATTTTTCATTTTCTTGTCCATCTGTGTTTTTTTTTTCCTTCCAGATGAGGAGCTGGCAGGTCCGTCATCTAGCAGGGCATCAGTGGCCTCAAACACTCTTACAGACAAGTTACAAATGGAGTCTGAGAGCCGAGACACCCTGGAGTCCTCTGTAACAGAGATATTTATCTCAGAGGAGAACATATGCAAGATGGAGAACATTCTGGACATGTGGAGCAACAACCTGAAGGTTAGTCTCTTTTTATTTCCTCTTTCTACAATCAATCAATGTAATGGCTCTTATTTACTGTCTGCTTGAGAGCAGACCATAGATGTCTTGTTTTATGGCTTAATATATAAGGCTCTGACTTAGCTAAATAATATCTTCTTATAATTTATAGTATATACAATAATGGCAATGTTGTGTTTCATGGAGGCTGCATGTGTGTGGCTTGTTCTAGACCTCAGAACACCAGAACTGTCAATGCATCAGGGATTTTTTGATATCTCCAGAAATGTATTCAATAAAATCAAACTAGGGTTGAAATCTGCTCGGTTTCTATAGAGAACCTCTGGTGTAATTAATATACTGTACGCATCCCACCCTCTATTCCCAATTTAGTCAAATGTCCTGACTGAGCTCAGGAAATGGAAGGTGGCATTCAAGGAGCAACACAAATTGGAGATGAGGAAAGAGAGGGAGAGGTGTGCAGCCCAAACAGCTGGCCTGAAGTCAGAGCTAGAAAGCCTGAAGGAGCTGCTGCGCACATACGAGACATCCAACCAGAGAAAAGATGAGGTGACTACATATGCATTCATTTGCTTTCTCCTGTAAGATCATGAACTGGTTGGTCAGATATAGATTAAGCACATGACAGAGAATTAATTTCCATTGTTGTACAATTTTAATGTGGTGTATGTGTTGTTCTAGTGTATAAGCTATCAGTCACTTATTTCTATCTTTTGCTCACCTGCACATTCTGTTTCACACACTTAGGTAAATATTATACTTAAAAGGAAAAGACATGTTAAACGTCTTTCTTGTTTTTAGACTGGCAATCTTTTTGTGTGACGTGTCCTCCTTCAGGTGATCATGAACCTGAGCCAGGTGTTGGACAGACAAAAACAAAAACTTGATAAGATGAGGACATTCACCCACTGGAGACTTAGGCATTCTGAGGCCAAAGAAGAGGTAAACCAATGATGTTAATGTGTTTCCCAATGGTTGACAACCTTTTTTGCATGGGTGTCCTTGCAGGCTTTTGTATAGACAAAAAAAACTTCCTTTATTAATTCATAGAGCATCTTCCCATGATCCTGTGTTTGTATTTTTTGAGAGATTTATGTAAATTTGCTGCTAGTGAATGTATGTATCTTAATGTTGCTAGATTACTGTCAGTGCAGTTTAATGGTTTATGCAAATTATTAGTCGCATGATTTACTAGCCCATACATCACTTTGTCACTGTACACTGAACAAGCACATGACACATTTTTACACAAATATCTGCTCTTACAAAGTTTTAATATATGAAATCTTATCGGTTCACAACAATCTTTTCTTTTCATACCATACTGCATCCTAAACTGACAAGTAAATAACATTTTTAATTTTCGGTTTTTTCTTAAAATTTCCATCTTCTTTATACCATTTATTTTCAAATGGAAAATGTGGTGACTCATATTTTTGTTTAAATGATAAGACAAAGTGCACCACAAGAGAAAACGTCCTGCAACTGCACAAGAATGAATTATGGGTGTAATTATTTCCATGTGAATATTTTCATGCTCTTGTTGATCCCTGCCAGGCTCTTGCTGCTCAAGCTGCGCGGCAGCACTACAATTTGCAGCTGAAGAAGAAGGTGTGGTTAGGCTGGCACTCTCTGATCCAGAAACACTGGAAGGTCATGGTGGAGCAGGCTTGCCGTGCACGGGCTGAGGAGGTCTGCACCCAAATGTCTACAGAGTATAAGGCCAAGCTGGCTGAGGTAAATAAGTGAGTGAAGGATCTACATGTGAAACCATGTGTGTATTGTGATGATACAATGCTAAATTCATGCTTAACTGGACTTTACTGAGGTATGACCAAGAAATGAAGGTTAATGTGGGGAAACTGTGTTAATATTGTTATATATATATATATATATAGATGGAAAGCAAGAAAGCATTAGGTGTCAGTATTATATAAATGATTGATTCATTATTTACTCTGCTACCTGTCTCCTCAGCATTGTGAGGCTATAGAGAAGGCCCAGAGAGAGATTCAGAGACTACGACTAGAACGAGAGCACTATGAGGAATCTATGAAGAAAGCCTTCATGAGGGGCGTGTGTGCTCTCAACATTGAGGCTCTCGGCATGTTCAACGCCACAGAGGGACGTCCAGAGCGACCTCCAGTTCACGATCAGCATGGTATGAAACAGAATGATCACACAAAAATATAAATATCCAACTAAAGTCTGTGTCTGAAATACATTCCATTATGTCACTGTCAAACTAAGCTGTTAATGCTCATTTCTCTTGCTTTGAACAAGAGTTTATTTTCTTTTTATAAACTCTCATTAATAAGACCAAGACATTTAAGAAAATTTGACATGAAGTGATATTTAGCCTTTTAAATCACACATACAAACCTGATTATGCATGATTGATGATAAGACACCATTTCATTTATCAAAGCAAGAGTGTGTGTGAGAGAGATTTGTTTTGTGATCTCCAATCCAACATTCAGTCTGACTCAATTTTTTCTAAAATCTGTAGATATTCTGCCCCCCCAGGATGAGCCTGGCTCCTCTACAGTGTCTCAGCTTCAACCATATCCCATCTCTTCCACACGGTTCAGCCCCGTCCACTTTGAGCGCCCACCAGACCCTGCCCATAGTGAAGTAGACGATATGGTGAGACAATTTCTAATGAATACATACATTTATTTATATATCATAGGTCTTCTATCCCTTAGTTTGAATTTTTTTCATACATTTCTCAATGGATCAGTCAATGCATCAATCTTTCATATGAAAGTTATAGTACAATTAAATATTATTCATCATTTTGTTTTTCTTTCATTTAGAATTTTTGTCTCTTTAAATTCTGGCTTCACTCTCAACTATTAGAATGTAGATTCTTCTAAAACAGCAGTAGTTCTACAGTAGTATTCAATTTGCTCTTGTAACTCTGACTGTCTGTTCCCATTTGCTCCTCTATGACTCACTTCCTCCACTTGTGTTTCTGACTCTCTCTTCCTCAGGAGGGGTCAGGTGGCCCCGTGTCCAGAGCAGAAGTCCTCCCTCCCACTACAGTGGTGTACAGCTCACTCCCACTTGGGGCCACTGCCGGTTCCCACAAACAGGTTAGCATTAAACATGAAATTCTGTTGATCTTAACAAAAGCTATGTGTCACTCTGTGCACCCAAATTAACATTAATGTTTGCTGTTCCAGGTCAGTGGTCGTGTTGTCACAGCCAGTCAACAAAAACCCTCAAAGACTGTAACAGCTCGCCTCACTGCCCGCACTGACGCTGGTAAGACCGCAAGCAGCAGCCTCCAGGTGATGGGTGTGGCTCCACCCATGAGCTCTGTGATTGTGGAACGGCATCATCCTGTTACACAGGTATGGGGACAGTGTGCTTCACTGTTATTCTGAGGTATTACTATTTGAGTTTTAATACGTATTCCCTCAGTCCTGTGAAGCTCAAGGATTGCGTTTGTTTCTCTTTGATTCTTTCAGCTCACCGTTGGTCAGGCCACAGCTGCTAAGTTTCCCCGCTCTTCCCAACATGGCCACAGTTCTACTGCAGGCCGAAGCTCCTCCAGAACACAAACCAGTACATGCCATGTACACTCCATCAAAGTAGTAGACTGACATTACACATATCTCACACAAAGCATTGCTCACTGCGTCTAAATTTATAATTCGACACAACCTATGCAATAATGCTAGAAGTAGTATCCTTAGGAATAGTTTCAAGTTTTATATGAATATCTCTGAATGAATTTGCCCTTCCTCTCTATGTTTTTCAGTTTCTTGAATGTAAAGGAAAATGTTCTGTTTTTACAGGAAAGCACTATAGACAAAGGTGTACATTATTTTTGTTTTAATTACCAGCAAGAGTTTGGAATTGCAAAATGGACATTATTTCTGTGCAAATAATGACTTTAAATTATGTACATGTACATCACATGGCTCAATTATTTGTGTTTTTACTTGAGACTGACTGTCCAACCCCTCAGGTATTTTACTTTTAAAATAAAGCCATATGTTGATTATTTGTGGCATGATTTTATCTTCAAAATAAATGATATTATTACTAACTTCCGATATAGATGAGTAGTTGAAAACTACGTAAACATGGAGTTGATTTGTAGGTCTATATGTTGGAGTGTTCATTATTATGAAATGCAACAGTTCTTACTGCTGTCACTCTCCGCCTCCATCCGGATCTTATCTGTAAGGAAAATGAACATTTTCCGCATCAAGATTTTTGCACATATCCACTGGCGCCAGAGCTACATGAAATATGGAATCTGTAGTACATTTGTTTAGGAAATAGAAAAAAGTTAACTGAATGTACCTGCAGCTCTCCTGTTCCCAGTGAGGATGAGGCCCTTAAAAAGTTCTTTAGCAGGGCTCTTCTCAGCCAACTCCTCCCCATGGAGCCATACCAGCAACATTCTGTTCCCATGCTCTTGATAGCTGTGCTGACCTGTGGAACATGCACAGCACTATACAATCAGGAAAACAATATAACTACTAAAAATAACCTACAGATTGCCTATGTGCAATGGAAGATAAAATAGAAAGAATAGAATAAAGTTATTAATTGCCACATTTTCCTCAAAAGTTCAGATCGGATTTGAATCAGGAACACTTATGGCTACAATAGGCTTATGATATAGTATTGCTGCTAAAGGCACAGTCAAAAGCCTGTTGAGTTGTGGCACCTGTCCACTGCTCCTCGATTGCTGACACTTGGTCTGTCGTGAAGCCCCAGTGTTCTGCCAGCCTTTTCCAGTCTCCTGGTTTCAGGAGCTCGTATGCCAGGCGCCAGGCCATCGAACGGACTTGTTTGGTCTCATTGCGGTGGTCGAGTTTAAATGTTAGTGGATACTCGCTGTGCACACTCTCATTAAGCTCAGGGTGGTCCTGGAAGGGCAATTATATCACGTCAGCAGATTGATAAAGGCCACAAGCCTCAGACAGCACAGGGGCATGGGAAGAGATTATTGGAAAGACACTTACACACATGATTAACAATATGAATGCTGGAGTTAGACATTTTGAAAATCATGAAGGGAATCAGGCATAGCCTTAATTAAATTGATGACAAATTGGCTGTCAAATGTTTCTGGGTCGTGAGTCATATTTTACTGTGGATGCTTTAATAGCATTTGCGGGGATTCAGCTAATCTGGATTGTGACGTTAGGAAATTAATCATTTGTGATGAATGTAATTATTGATTTTGAGGCCTCAAGAATGGATTGTGACACAGATGAAAACAGTAAAATGTCACACATGTCATTTCATATCTCTCACCATCCTCCAGGTGTAGTATCGTTCTGCTTTGATGATCATGTCCACAATTATCACCTCGTTTGCTCTGGCTGCCACACCTAGAGCCGTCTTACCCTGCTACTCCGAGTCCAGCATGTACAACAAAATACACAAGTAGAAGTATCAAATTAGAAAATGATCTTCTTTTTTTTGTACATTTAATGTATTATGCTTAGTTTGTGGCAACTATACTATGTTAGCTCTAGAGACTTTGTGTGTGTGAATTCTTACCCTATCCTTGAGTGTCAGATCAAGCCCAGCTTTAAGAAGCATCTCCACGATTTCTATTTTGGCCAGCTCTGCAGCAAGATGCATAGCAGTCTGGGACCTCTAACAGATCACAGCAGAGGAGAGGACAATACAATGTGGCAAGCATTTCCTACATTTCTTTATTTTCTTATATAATCTTACTTTACTACATTACTTGGGAGATCCTACCTTATCCGTGACGTTAATACTGCAGCCAGCCGTCAGCAGAGAATGGATGACGGGAATGTGACTGTTCTTGACGGCCAGGTGGAGAGGAGCCTCTAGGTTCTGAGAGCAGAAATATCCTATTAGACAACATAGGCACCCAAAAAATAACTTGACTTTTAGAGGAAATATATAAAATTACAATGTTACAAAAGTGTGACAGTGATCTGTTTGACCAAACAGCTTCACTGAAAGCGTGCACTACTGCCACCTAGCTTGTGTTTGCCTACCTGATTCCTAAAGTCTGTATCAGCTTTGTACTCCAGGAGGATTTGGACAATTGATGTGTCACCTCTTTCTGAAACTGGATGGAGAGCGCTGCATTTGGCCTACATGTCATGGAAGATAGGATTGGTTAGCTGTATGGCTATTACCAGTTTATTATTATCACCAGGGTACCAGGTTGCTAATTTCAATGTTAAAAAGTCAGTAAAGTCCCCTATTGTACTGTTGTGAGGATGTTGGGGTCACAGCCAGCGTCCAGCAGGGCCAGGACACATCTTTCTTGACCGTTGTCCGCAGCCTGGTATAGAGCTGTCTCACCATCCTGCAAAACAGAAGATCCATTCAAAAAATGTAGTAATGCTGCTAGATAGCATTAACAGAAGCATCTAATCCAGATAACCACAATTTAGAATTAATTACTATGCTCACAAAATGTATGCATGTTTTCAGGCCTAGAGGCAACTACAATTAAGAAACCAGCAAACAATACAGTGAAGAAACTTTGGACGGGCCTCAATAAAGTAAAAAAATAAATAATTTGATACATGTTGATGCTGGAAGTCACTGTAATTCAGATTATTTCTATTATTAAGATCCAATTCAAGAATCTTTGACCAGAAGCACTAAGTAAATCTTAGCGAACACACTTTACCAGTCAAAGATAAGATAAACCAGTCAAACCAGAACACAGTTTGCAGTATAGTAGTAAGCAGAGCCACCAGCACAGTACTGGATTAGCCACTGTGCACACACTGTTACAAACCATAGAGAGGATGTTTACACTGATTGTCTACCATATTGACTTCATCCCGCGTATCAAAGCTCAGCAGCAGCAGATGGACAGCATCCAAGTGGTCGTTCCTGGCAGCCAAGTGTAGGGGCGTGTCCCCTCTCTGGCAAAAGGGAGGGAGGAAAATAACTCGCATCGGAAAGTGTACAGAAGTGACACACAAATGAGCACTCAGACACATGTGAACGTAAATACATGTCGATTGTACATGCAAACAGACCAAAGCAGAAAGGTTTACACACACACACACACACACACCTTGTTGGGCTTCATGGTGGCCATATTGTATGTGTCCTTCAGCATTTCTAACACATCAAGACACCCATGCTCTGCCGCCAACGCAAATGCCCGGTTACCTGACTGAAATAAAGTTGAGGTACAAAATAACAACATTTACTGCATGCACTTTTGTAGTATTAAATGAAATTCCCATGAGGTGAATTATACAGGTGATTTATGAAAAATGAGTGTCGAGTAGATACCGAGTCCTCTTTGTCTAGTTCTTTCATCTGCAGGTCTTCAATAATATACTCTATAATTTCAGTGTGATTGTTTATCGCAGCACAGTGCATGATGTTCAGTCCTTCCTGGGGAGGAAAAAAAGCAAGCTATAATTAAGAAAACATTTTTTATTTAATGAGGCAGTACAGAAAAGAAGCAGTAGGAAGTTTAGCTAAATAAAGGAATACATGAGGTTTGTAACGAGACAAGCATACAAATGTTATGTACAAAATCCAGGATGATGAAAATTAATCAACGCATCCCTCAGATGTTGATTAATTAAATGTTTTTTTGAATGTTCCACAAATGGCCCAATTTGTGGGTATTTTTCTCTGTCAGTTACTGAGAAACATCAGAACAAAGCTTCAAGCATTTTTACCTCGTTCTCAACCTTCTGCTCAGCCCCAGCCTGCACTAATAATTTCAGGATGTCCAAACTACCAAACCAGGCAGCCAAATGAATGGGTGCCACACCATACTGTTAGACACAGAACACACAATGTAAAGTTGTTATTCCTTAGAAATGTTATATAAGCCAGTCAGTATGGTTGTCAGATGCAGGCATTTCAAACCTTGTCCTTTTGGTCCACCCTGACCCTGCGCTGTAGAAGAAGCTGCACAGCTTCCTTGTTTTTGCCAGCTACTGCATAATGAAGGGCAGTCCTATCATGCTGAGGCAAACAACATAATCAGTATACTATCTATTACAAAATCCCCATCACTATTTGTGTGATATTATACAATTGCTTAACGGTGAGATGCAGATAAAGGGTCTCTCTACTTAGACTCACCACATTCTTTGCATTGGCGTTCAACCCTCTTCCGAGAGTCTTCATGGTGTCCACATCATTTCTCTTAGCTGCTTCCATATATTGTTTCTCCGCTTCAAGCACTGCAAAAGCAAAGCAGTCCGGAAGGATATTTAAACCAATGTATATTTACATATATAATATTACATACCCAATAAATATGTGAGTCATAACAGGAGAACACGGTGAGGTAAACTGAAATGAGTTTTGGGTTTCAGCCTTGTGCAAATATTTTTAGAAGAAAAGGTCTCGCTATGGGCATATAGTCAGCAAACCACAATGAATAGCTAATAATTAACTCCTGTTACAATACAACAAACTTATAGTTACTTACTTATATGACAAACAATATAAGTAAGGGCTCAGTCCTGAACAAGAGAATCATGTTCCATTATTTCTAAACTAAAAGCTACAGTCTGTTTCTTTTCCAAGCTTTCTCAATTTATTTTCCTTGAACACTCACCCATCTCTTTGTTGTCAAAGCTGTTGTCTGTATCTTCGTCTGTGTTTTTGTTCTGTATAAAGTCAGTGAAGCCCCTCACAGCCGCCGGTTTCACCCACTTTCGAGGGTCCAAATCCTCCTTCTTGGGACAATGCTTCTTCACCATTGCCTTCAAAGCGACAGCTCTTCTTTCCATTGGGAAGCTTTTAAAACGTCCCTTGTTTACTCAAGGGGCTTAGTGTAACTTAATAGTTGCAGTCCATATAGGCACAAACAGCAAAACAAATAACAGAGAAAACACACACACAACCCATTCTATCCAGTTACATGTAGTTCCTGTGTTCAGTGAGCAGCATACGCTGAAATGGAAGTGCACTCCCATCTAATTAATGCTGGAGGGTTGGTTTATGTTTACTTTATCCAGCTCACACCCATGTGAGACTACTGACAGTACCAGGCAATATTTAACTTGTCATGCTTCACCTGTTTTACGCAGCTAGTAGGTGTCATGCTTTGAACACGAAGATGTTGTTGAAGATGTTTTTGCTCTTGAATTTTGTGAACACTGTTCGATGCTTTCAAAGTTTTAACACAAGGTTCCAATTGTAGTTAAACGTGTTTGCACAAGGATGTTTTTCATATTCAAACAGCCAGACGCAACAGTCGTTTGCTCCTCCCACTGTGCAGTTTTACCTGGAACATGTTTCTCTTATCAGATTCAGGACTTTAAGTAATACTTTAAACCAGTTTCTGTGCGTTGCTTCAGATGGGTGGTGATTAATTGTAAAAAAAAAAGAAGGTCAAAATTCAACAAAATAGTCATTTATTTCGACTTCAGTGGACATGATAGAATAATAATGGCCACAAGAGAATCAAAAAGACATAAATATTACAAAAAACACAATAAATACACCTGGAAATGACTGAAAATACTTATGTCAAACCTTCATGAGGATAAATTAAAAAATAACACTGGCACCTTAGCATGTAATAAATGTATATAAATGTATATAATAAATAATGATTCAATCAGCATAAATATAAATAAAAATATTAGGCTATTATTCAGTGGCAGAAGATAAACAATGAAACTGGCATAGAGAGACGACAAAGTCATTGATAAAATGTCATTAATTTAGCAGAATTACAACAAAGTTTGTCTCCATCATCTTTAATTTCTTGTCTAAAATATGGCTTATAAGAAGAATAATAGTAGTGCATATTAGTAGACATTCTTTTATCAGTGATCTTGAATACAGATGTATGAAGAAAATCTTTTTATTTGGATTTTTAAACACTTTGAGCCTTAGAGCCCGTAGCACAGCTGAAACTTGACAAAACAAGAACCAACAGGAGAGGAGAGATGGTTTTCATTTCCAGTAGAATATTTTCTCAGTTCCTTCATGTGAGGGTGGACATTCTGCATGCATGACTGTCATCTGAAGAATTTGTCAATGGTGTTGCAAGGACCAAGGCCTTTAGACTTTTTAGAGGGAGGAGAGGAAGGTGAGTCCCATCTAAATCATAAAACCGACACATTAAAGAAAAAGAATTTTTAATAAATTAGAGAACCCCTTGATGACACAGTTGTAAATTCATACAACTTTAACTTATATAAAATATGCAGAGACCACATGTCAACATTTTGTGCAGCAACAGTCTGTATTTGAGCAGTCTCACCTTTTGGTTTTGCCTTTGCAAGCCTGTGTTGGCAAGAGACGTCCTCTGTCTGCAAACGGGAATAGACACTCATGAACATGGATAGAAAGAAAACTCCATTATTTCTTCACCGGGGAAAAAAATGACATCCACTGAGGAGGAACACAATTGTATCACCTCTTCAAGGATATAAGAGTGCAATTTGTGAAGGAGGATTTTTTTAAGAGGAAACCAGGGTGCAGTTCATTGTAGGAAATGAATAGGTGAGGAAGTGATTTAGCCATTTCCAAGACCAGGGCAAAGGAGGCCCCCTGGGCTGAAATGAGATGTCTTTTCTCTGTAGGAATCGATACAAACTTCTCACACAATGTGACTGTCAGTAAATTACAAGGTCATAGGCCACGAACATTCCATCTGTTAGCTAGAAAGACATCATACAGTCGTAGTTTATAGACGTTACTAACAGGATCTCATCTGTAATCAGTAGAGTTAGATACATTTGTTGGTAGAGACTAAAGCGAGAGTTACAAGGAAAGTGAAAATTGGACATACATTCATCAGTGGGATAGAAATGATCAACAAATAATCATGTTGTTCTGCAAAAAGCCATTCAATGATGAAGAACAAAAAAGTGCATGGAACAGAGTTTCTGCTAGAAGAGGATGTGTTGATCAACCACTGTCAATACACACACTCACCTGAGGCCTTGCTGTTTGTAATTGAAGGTGGTTTTATGGGAGATGAGGTCTGTCCGCCCAGCTCGTGAAGAACCTCCTGGTTCAGGCAGACATCAACGTGGTGGTTGAAGATAATGAGGTCATCACTGTCCTGGGGCAGCTGACATATTGGGCAGATGAGGACGGGGCCTTTGTCATTGCTGGACTGAAGCTGTTGAGACGTCTCTGCTTTCTTGCTACCATTGATCAACACAGCTGTTTCAAAAGATTCGTTTTTCATGCTGAACTCCAGAGGATAAACTCCAACTGACTCCAACTCTTCACTGCTCTTTGGCTTCTCCCCTTCAACCTCACATTCCCCCCTCCGTTTGTCCGACACTTCACATTCCTGATGGTTATTCTCTAGGTCCAGATCTGACTCTGTGTCAGAAACTATGCTTTGGTTTGGTTTTCTAGAGGCATCGCTGAGACACAAGTCTATATGTCTGTTGAAGACATTCAGATCAGTCGTCTCCACCTGCCTGAAACACACTGGACAGGTGAGGCTCTCTGACACTGTGCCACCACAGCCTGATGTGGATGCATGGGCCTCAACGACGGACACAAATTCATTTTCTGAAAGGTCTGAAACTCTGCAGTTACTTTCATGAGCTTTTATTGATGACTCTTCACCCTTTTGAGAATAAGTGCCTGGAGAAGTTATCACAGAGGCGTTCTCCCCATGTCCTTCAACCTGTGTGCTGGCATTTGCTGCCTGAAGTTGCGATCTTTTGGCACGAGCCCTTTGGAAGAAAGATTGTTGGGGTTCCACACCAGTCTGACTCCCCTCTGACTCCCTCTGTTTTCTCCACCCAGAAACCTCCTCTTGTCTCTGACACATGTCCACCGGGGGAAGACAAGTAAGGGGCCAGGTTTGGAAGGATTGGTTGCAGAGATTCTCTTTCTCAAGCTTTTGATGCATTCCTTGGGAAGCGTCTCCAGAGGCTGCCTTGCATGGCTGAAGGAAGCCAATGATGCTCTTCTGCAGGGGCGTTTTGTCGTCCAAACTAACGAAGGCTGAGATTCGAACACCTACGAGCACAAAAACAAAATATCTGAAGAAACCCTAAAAGAATTACAACTGTGTTATCATTTCCGCATGCAGTATGTCACAGATCAAAATACAATTACTAATTGATATGTCACTTCTATTGCTGGATCTAATTACCCATTAGCCTCAATCGGAGTGGTTGGGGGCTTTCGTTGTCTATTTCTGTTTTCAGTAGTTCCTTGGCAACAGCAAAGATTTCATCTACTGTAGCAGCAGCATACGGCAGCGTCAGTGCTCTGCTTTTCACCTCAAAGTTCACATTCTTAAGCTTCAGTGTCACTGTTTTACCCTTTGGGGGAAAAAAATACATTAAGTTGAATTCATATTAGGGAAAACAGTTAAGACCAAGCCTGTCTACTGACTAACAACTAATAATTGTAAGCATAATCAATGATACTGTATGGAAGGGCCATAAATAGAAGAAAGGTAGAGATCTGTGTAATCTGTCACATCACTGATTGATTTGTCTTGATCCATTATGTGAGAAACACACCACAAAGAGCTTTCATAGTAATGTGATCATCTCCCAGGGAGACATTTCCAAGGCTGATAGAAGCCCCTGCTGCCTCCTTAATGGGCCTCCATTTCCTCCAGCTATCAAGGCCGCATCATGACCCTGGCAGGGGGTGATGGCCGTGCCAAGCCATCCAGTCCTTTTTCTATCGATTTGCAAAGGAATGAACAGGTGGAGGAAATTGTATGAAATTCGGTTTGGAGTCTGGGTGATTCTAGGAAGGCCAAGAATACGATTGTGTTTCTTTTTTTAACCAATATGACCCTTTTCTCTCAGTCCATTTTTGAGGTGGTGTCCATTTCTGGTCAAATATCTTAGTGCTTGCGTTATTTAACTTCTCTTCTTAGGCAGATAGCATGTTAGGGCAAGATTCATTGAAGCAATGTCACAGCAATTCTAAAATGAAAACTATGATAACACAATATATCCTCAAGTACGGCTGATGTAACCCGATTAATAGATGTGTTTAAGATAACCTGCATATTAATAAGCTATACAGAAGTTATATTCATGTTTACAAAAAACAAAGAAACCCTCATTCACTACCTTTAGGCCTTCTTTCTTCAAGCATTCTGCTAAGTCTTCACAGAGCTCCCTGCATAAAGACAACTGCTCCTCAGCTTTACTCAGTTCTTTAAATGTCCTGTTTAGATGGTCAGAAAACAGTGGGATGGAGAGAAACGAAGGGGAGTTAAGAGGATGGGCAATAAAAAATAGTCAAAGATACATCAGTATCTACATACGCCTTATTAAAACCATACCTTTCTGTGCTCATGCTTTTTCTTTCTTCATGTCTGTATAAAAACAAATACAGTGTTATCTCCTCTGTGTAAACTGAACAGTCATGTTTCGTTTTATTAAACAGACAGTGAAGTACCTCGGTATATAGGTAGAGCCCAGACCCAGGGAAACCTGCATTAAATGATGCCAGGTCGTCTCAGAGAACAGTAACGACAGCATCGCCATCTCCTGGCTGAGATGAGAACAGCTACTGATGCCCAGAGCATTTAGCATCTTCTCACTCACCTTCCCTATGCCGAACACCTGGAAGGATACACAAACCCAATTTTGCCATCTTTAAATATTGATATGGATTTTCTTTTAATAACACAAATGTTTTCGTAATTATTCACCAACTACACCACACAGCTCTGTTTGTATTTTAGCTTAAATATACAGTACTTTGCGAACTGGCAGATTCTGGATGAACTCCGTGACTGCCTCTCGAGTGGAGGGGAGTCTGTATTGGCCATTAGGCTTGTTCTTGTCACTGCACACCTTGGCAAGCATCATGTTTGGAGCAATTCCTAGAAGAGGGAATAGTGTAATTGTTGAATTATAGGTTTGTAAATGAGTGGCTGGTAAAAACATACAGACAGTGGTCATAATTCTGTGTCTCTCAGAAAGACTTTCATTATTGTTGAGAGGCTTGTTATTGTAAAGAACGTATTATACTTAAAGCAGACTTGCCTGTTCCCTAATATTTTTTTAATTTGCTTTTATTCAGAAAACAGGGAAGGAAAATACATGTCTGGCATGATGCAGTCATTTAAAAGAGTAGAGCACTTCACTTTAGCTGAGTATATGGTAGTTCTCCTGTGACACTCAAATGAAAAAGCAGTATTTTGACAACAGTAAGACACTGACAAAACACAGGCTTTTATCAATAATGTGGTTTTCCCTTCACCTGCACTGGCAGTCAGCATGGTCTTCTGCTCAATGCGAAACCGCATCTCTCTCACAGCCTCCTCATCACACGTCCCAAATACCTTGAACGCACCACCAGCTGCAGTGACACCTTCAGAGCCCAGCAAGCAGGGAGAGGAGCTTGGACTGTCCTCAAATAGAACCGGAGAGAGGTCTTTCATCTCTGCTACTGCCTCCTGGGAAAGCTCAATATGCTCTTCTGCTTCATAGAAAATAAATGATTTCACAAGATAATCACATTGTTTCCTAGTGCATGAAATATGAAAAGTTTCCTGTCATGTTGTCGTGACTACAGTAATTGTGGCAAAAGTTATAGCCACAAAAGAAACAACAAACCACACCATATAATCATTCTACATTTCCATATAATTAACTCCTGCCTGTAGCGGTGCTGTTGGCTCGGTAGCAATGTGTACGTGAGGAATCTGGCCAGTGTTGCCTCTGTTCCAAGTGGTCTGTAAAATCCAGATAGGCTTCATCCAGGCTCATTGACTGGAAATGAGGATCATAGTCTGCGAAAATCTCCCGAATCTAACAGAGAGATAAAAATTTATGAGCACCTGTTAGTTTAAACAAGAAGCCATAACAGAGCTGCACAGCATATGTTTTCAGGTAGGATTCGACATGCATCTCTTTGTTTGTTTTGCCATCACCCTTACCTCGTCGCTCACAGCTCTGTATTTATCAAAGTTGGTTGGAACAATAACTAAGTTCGGGCAGAGTTTCTTTGCGATGAACCCAGGCATGCCGGCTCGGGCCCCGTACTTCCTGGCATGGTAGTTAGATGTTGACTGAAAAAGAAAGGGTGGGATCTAATTGAAACACTTCAAACTGGATTTCAGATTTTACAAAACAACTTTTACTTGAATTTTAGATTTGTTTTGAAGGTATTCATATAATGTTGACGATGATTTATGTTTCAAAGTTTCCTAATAGTACAATAATATACTGTGAAATTAATTAATCAGTTCAAGTATTTAGTAATACATGTTATATTCATATGTAGACTTATTCCTACAGCATAATTTGAGAGACTGTAATATTTAGATGTAGATTTATAGAGATTCAGAATGATGTGATACTGAATGAATATTTTAAGCATACAGTATTTTTTTAATGATTTACAAAGCTGTGGGGACTTACCTATTACAAGTATATTATGCACATACATATCTAGCAAATGCATTAATTATAAGCAATTAAATCAATAACTGTCTAGTTTGTCAATTTTCCAGTTAACATTTTAACTCACCAACATGCTCATGGATCCGACTGCCATGGGTTTGTCCTTCAACTCAGGACAGTCTCTCATCTCCACAGCAGCGTAAAAAGCATCCATGTCCACATGTACAATCACACGTCTTAGATCACGACTCATCTCCAGCTCAGTGGCCATCCTGTCCACCTGTAAAGATGGATTTGATGAAAAAGACTTGAAATGTAGCTCTTTCATTTTGTAGCACATCACATTTGACCTGATATGTGTTTTTGAGTGAGCTCTAAAAAGAAAGTGATGCCATCCTTGCCCACTTAAAATGTCTTACTTACTTGAGCTTGTGCTTTCTTTAACTGTTGTTCTGTAATCTGTGCCTTTTGTAGCATCATTTTTTCGATGCGCTGGTTCACCTGCTGCTCTCTCCTCAGCTCATTCTCATAAAACCTAGATCCCTGCAGGGAAACAGCAAGGGCAGTAATGATTTAATAGATAATACAAATGATGAATTATTATAGATTCAGTAGAGAAGGTTTATTAAAGAGTTACAATAGAACTATTTTTAGGATCGCATTACAATACAGTGAGAATATGGGACTTTTCAGGCTGATCACATGCAGCTAAAGTGAACCTCACATTTCATATTGTGACATATTTCACATCTCACACTATAGATCTTTGTTTTTTTTAACACATGACATATCTTGGTGAAGACCATTAAAACACACGAGAGAGCCTATTGCAATTACTGCAGTGAGTGTGTATGAATGGACATTTATGGGTATTTCATACAGAACTAAGGGAAGGAGTCTATTTGATTTTCAATGTCTACCTTCGATGACTCCAGGATGATCTTGTTGATCTTGTCCCTGTCAAGACCCTCCATACCAGCCTTGTTGTCATTGAGGGCCATTCTGGAGAGGAAACCCTCTGCTTTAGTCGATGCAACCCCATTCTCCATCTCAAGGAATTGACCCCTGACAGGAAAACAGTCGTTTGTTTTTAGCATCACCATCCTGGTCCAATGTATAACGATGTCCACCCCGTTCATAAGTAAATTGATAACAGGGTTGATAAGCCTGTAATATATTGTAGCTATAAATCACATTTTCTGTGTGACCTTTCCAGCTAGATCAGATAACCAACGGTAACTCAAAAAAACTCACCCGTTCACTTCGAACAGGAACAATCACACGAAATCAAAATCGCTCAGCTGTCTAACTTTCCTTCCTACATGTTTCGAAAACAGTGACGATGTAGGCTTTGGCGGTACTTCCGCAATCAAGTGTAGTTCCAGGAAAGGGCGGGACTTCTTCTTCTTCTCCGATTTTTAACGGTAGCTGGCATCTTTTGTCTAGCTTTTCCGTTCATTCCAATTTCTAAAACAGAGTTAATTTATTATTCTATTAAACCCATCTCTACGGAGCCCCTAAAGTTCCTTAAGGGGATTTTTTTTTATATTGTGCGGACAAGTTATTATGAGTTATTATAAGTTGTAAATTTCCCCACTGTGGGACTAATAAAGGGATATCTTATCTTATCTTATCTTATTATCTTGTAGGCACAAGTTATTATCTTGTACGCACAAGTTATTATCTTGTTCCCACTAGATAAAAAAAATTGCCCTTATGGGACTTTAGGGGCTCCGTACATCTCCCATATTTCTTTGGACAAATTTTTCTCTCAGCCATATATTACCTGCATGAAATAAGTACTGTTTCTATTTGTTTACAGTAGGATAACCTTCAGTGTATGGTTTTGGTTTAGGTTTGTATGACCAAGTCTCATTTTAATAATTACTTCTTTCTTTTTTCACCCCTTCCTTTGCTATGATGTGCTGTACAATTCACTCTGTTAAATAATGAATTAAAGTGTATCCCTTTTGTCTCTCCCTCCCAAAGTTGTTAACACTCCAGAATTATCTCCTTCCATACAGTTCTTTCCCCTTCACTGCATGTTCTTATTTGTTTTTAGATCATTAAGTTTATTTCAAATAAATTATTTGAAAAACTCTGCTGCTATAATAAAGCCATTATCAGGTACAGATGACGAAAGATGCCCTCTAGATTTATGGCTTGAATTAGTGGTATGTATCCTCTGATGGACCCCATGAACCTTAGACTGTGACATTATCATTAAAGTGCAGGGAATATACAAAGTGGTCTACAGAAGAACACCGAGCACACAACTCACTGATAAAAGTAAACTTGGCATAGTTTGAAGAATGCCGATCAGACAAAGAATAAAGCTAGACGCTAGAAGCTCTGCCCTTGTGTGTATATTACCAAACTGAACCTGCACAGTACTGCAAACGCTCTGATGAAGGCTTTGTGCCGAAACGCGTAAGCGTGTATTCATTGTGATGTGAGCCAAATAAATAAGTGAAATGTGAGTATTTTGTCCTCCTTGACTTGAAGACTTGAGATGTGCTACCTTTTCAATTTTTTGGAATAAGCTTACTGGATTTTGGGTTTAGCATTCCACTAAGAATCCCATTGTTGAAGCGCAACCTCTTTTTCTAAAACAATAAAGCTAGACCATTTGATAATTCACTCAAAACCATAATGGCTCTGAAATCACCTTTATTGTATGCGGACCCCGTTCATGTCTCTCTGCAAAACAGACTAGTAAACCTGGGCAAAATAAAACTTTTAATTCTGTGTTTGTCTTTCTTTTGTGCATTTGGACGTTTCGTGCAATTCAAATATAACATATCTTTCATCAAACAAAATAATAATACCCCAACTGTCTTATCGATTTTATTGTGGGTTCTGTTCATCTCTAGCCTTTAATCATGCTTTTAATTTCACGGGTTGACTTCCGTTAATACTGTTATGTTTAACTTGACGCATCCGTAAGGCAATAAGGTACACAGTAAAGCGTGGCTGCAGCTCCTCCCCCGACCTGAATGAAGGCAAGCTAGTCTGAGCTCTGCTAGTGCTAAGTAAGCTGCGGAACTACTGTTGCGATCGACTTTGTCACCCGTCATTTGTAGCTTGAGGTTAAGGTATAGCGTTGACCTGGAGGCCTCTTTATCTATCACTCCTTTGAATAGCTTATCTGTTGCAGCTAATCAGAGCAGTCAGAAGTTTTAATTAAGTTATTGTTGGTTAGTTGCGTCGTTTGACAGCTAATGCTAACTAGCTAGTCTCATTGGTATTCGACGTCAGTTTCAAAACAAAGCCCGCAAAACCTTGAAGTTGCGACTCTGATGTCTCCTGCAGAATAGCTTGCTACAGAACAAGCTAGCAAGGTTCAAGTCTGTCAACCGACCGACGATAAATTACGCTACACAGCTGATGTTTATCCCAATCGGTTACTTTGTGATTAAGGTTTTTTCGCTGACGTTAAGGCTAAGTTGAAAAATCTGTCAGCAGGGTTGGCTGTGACGCGTTTGAATTGAACCCTTGTAACACCAGGAGCTTGCGTTAAGATACTTATAACATCTCCATAACATTAGTTTACTTTGAAGCTTGGATTTAAATGTCTGAAAAGAGTTCATCATCCGGTTCGGATGAGGATGTGGACCCCGAATCCGGGCAGCCTGTGGAGCTCGGAGGCGTTTTAAGCAAGGTAATGATGTGTGAGCCAGTTTTAATGTTACACTGTTATACTCTGCAGACATATCGTTTATCTGTGGAGTTTTGATAACATACGACTTTTCTGGAATCCAGGTGAACATTGAAGTTGAATTAATCCCTTCCTGCACATCATGTAGCCATACTGATTGCATAGTGCAGTCAGCTGTTTGAACTGCGTCTCTCGTGTGTTTACAGTGGACAAATTACATACATGGATGGCAGGACCGATGGGTTGTGTTGAAAAACAATACTTTGAGCTACTACAAGTCGGAAGATGAACGTGAATACGGCTGCAGGGGATCTCTGTGCCTTAGCAAGGCTGTCATCACGGTAAGTATTTACCATGGTATGAGGAATGAATGTTACTGCTGCCGTCTGTTGAACACACAGAAAGCTGAATGAGCTTAGCGCCTGTTTAACATTTCAGGCAGTAAGGGCTCATAAGATGGGAGACCATGAAAGACCTCATTTTCTGCATCAGTGCACTTGGGGTAAGGTTATCACTCTGACTAGGTCTCAGGTTTTGACCCTTGCTTTCCTTGTCATTAGCATAGAGTTGAACTTTAATTCATTTAATCCATGCACCTCAGAGATAGCAAGGTAAACTTTAACTAGTAATATGACTGTTATTATCACTACAGATAGGGCAGTGAGCTTTCTTTCTGGATTTTTATCAAACCAAGCCATTCTTGCTCCAGCACTCATTTGAGAACACTCTCATGCCTTGTCCTCCCAGTTATTGTACAGGCTACCTGAAATCCGTGTTCCCTAAAGTTCAATCTAGGCTTTGACCACTGTAGAGACTGGACCTGTCTTCTCCCTGTGCAGGCCTCCTGTTGGTGAGATCTCACACCCTGGTTAAATATTCACTGTTCTCTCTGAGAATAGTACCAGTCCGGAGGCCAAACAAATGGTTTTACTGTGATTTGTTAATTAGGAGTGTATGATTGAAATCTGAATTAAAACCACAACATGAAATGTTACAGTTAGTTCTGTATTTTTTCTACATAAATGCAATTCCTGTAATAATTATTTATGTAGCATGACCCACACTGCCTCCTCTCTCTGCCTCTCCCTTCTTCCGAAACATCTAAAGGATCTAAAGTCTAAGGGGGCTGTGGTATGAGGACTCAGGAATGCAGAAACTAGCCCCTGCGTTTCTTCTTGCTTAATATCAGTCCGTTACACACTGTGTAACACACCAGATTGTTGTCATATGGAGGCAAAATGTGCAGTCCGTAAACAAAATCTCCCAAGCGTTTGTTTATGCATTTATGTTTTTCTGTAATACATTTTTATAACACAGCAATGTGATATTAATAAATAATAATTTTTGGATCAATAATTTTTTTGAACACATAGAAAGGAAGTCTTAGATATCTTTTGTTAACTATGACTGTTAGTGTTTGACTGATAACCGCTTCTTTCCTAACACTGCCACAGTCGAAGACACAGAAAGAATCCAATGCAGCATGGATGTTCACTGGTTCTTACGCATGAGGAAGGAGATTGTTCCAGGCAGAATGAAAGAGATATAAACTGGATCGTTAAGCAGAGGTTTAACAGCCACGCCTGATACTGCGTAGTAAGATAAACTGGATTTCTCTAACCAGGCAACATGGCTGGAAGCACCTGAGGTAACCAATTTCATTTCGAAATTGGAGGACATTTTTGATATTATGTCTCTAAGTAGAAACTCTACTTCTCAGGATGTCAGTGATTGTGGAAAGCAGTCAGAGAAAACTGCTCACCCTGTCATCTTTCCAGATACATCTTGTGAAGTTTAATACTAGCGTTAAAGTGTAAAGGCAATGTTGCATAAGTTGTGCAGGTTGACAGTTTTTGTTCAGAGTTGTTAGTGCATCTCGTTGTTCCCAGTTGCATAAAATAAACCAGCATGTGAGCATCATTCAGCAAAGCAAATTAAAAAATGGGTAACATGAGGTGATGTCAGCTGACAGAGCAGCTGGAGTCTGAGAGCTGCTGCGGAGAAAAACGTGAAGGAGACTCAAATGTGAAGGAACCTTTGCAGAGCCAATCTCTCCTCAGTTGCATGCAGTGGTCAAATTCCAATCTTAAAGGAAACGGGGGGGATTCTGTGGTGCACGTGTGTGAGTGCCTAAGGCAGCAAGTTGTTGAAGCTGGGTGGGGTGCATTGTAGAATGGAGGAGTGAAATAAGTTCAGCGAATTGGCGCAGCAGTAGAAGGAAAAGTTATGATGACCCAGGTTCAGGCAAAGACACTGAGAGAAACTTTGCAGCTCTGGTGCGGTCATTTAAGGTTGCGCTTGTAGCCATTTGACATCGGTTTCCAATTAAAATTCTTGCTTATTGTGTGGCAGATGATTTTCATTGACTGATGGAATCCATGTGTGTTGAATGTGTCATCGCTAGCCAGCCAGTGTCAAAAACAGACGGACGACTAGAGTCATTATGGCTGGACTTTAGCTCCGATTCCTCTGTGATTGTATTGGGATAAAGTGTTACGTGAAGTTTTTAGTATTTTGGTGTTCAGATACAGATTATGACTCATTCGCTCTGCCTTATAACTATTAACGAGCCCTCTCCTCTCTGTGCAGCCTCATGAGTTTGACGAGTGCCGTTTTGACATCAGTGTCAACGACAGTGTTTGGTACCTCAGAGCAGAAGATCCTGAGCACAGACTTCAGTGGATTGAGTCAATAGAGCTGCACAAGGTGAGTGAAATTGGTTTGTTTTTCGTCAGCAAAGATTTTCTTCTTCTTTCTTGCTTGCTTTCATTACCGTTTGGTTTACTTGGCTAACAGACTGTCTTTTGATGAAGTTATTCATGAAAATGTTGTGTGTCCGCAAGCAAGTCGGCTGTATTACCCTTATTGATTAATTAACATGACATATGCTCAGTGTCCCTACCCTGTTGTGCGCAGGGATTTTTTAATTTGCTAGGTGTTTATAAAGAATCAAAACAGATTTCCTTAAGCCATGCTGGGTCAGTTCCTCAGGAAATAATATTTTGTTATTTTGGGCTCGCTTAGTGACCCACTTAAAAAGTTATTTTCTTGCATTATTCACACTCTTTCAGTCGTTAAGGTTCAACTTTGGGTGAGGGTGTATTTCAGAACAGACTGGGAGTTATGGTTTGTCAGTGTGTTGGGTGTGGCAGGACAGGGATTTGGATGAACCCTCACACACACTCAACCCTTCCCCCTAGGAATGTGAGGAATCTGGGGAGTGAGATCTTGAGGTGGGGGTATCCCTTTTCATCAGACTCCAGGCAACTGCAAAGACATCCAGTTAGCGATGCAAGGATTGTCAATATAACGTGTAATGCACGTTTGGTAAGTCGTCATGGCTTGCAAGAGAGGGTTTCCGTGCAACATATCAAGCCGTATCCTGTCCAAAGTTCGCTAATTCAGCAAGTTATTTGTTACTGAATTTGTAGTTTAGTTTCAGTGTGACCTAAAGATGAACAGTATCTATAGACTATATATATAGTTACATCCCATTTGTTTGTGGGTTTGTTGGTTGATTTGTCAGCAAGATTACCCAAAAACTACTTAACAGATTTCCATATAACTTGATGGGAGGATGAGTCTTGGGGCGGATCGAGGATTTTTATTTGGCTCTCATTAACATTGCGAAATAGAGCTTTTCTTTTTCTTCTTTTCTTTTCCATTTTCTTTAATTTCTCAGTTAATAATGCACAAATCTGGTATCCTTAAATCATTGACGGGGCTCTAAATTTCATTTTGCATAAGGCATGACACATGTACTCTATTGAGTGTCATTCTACTTTTATTTTGCTTTTATTTATTTGTTTTCATAGTGTTCAAAATACTCTACAAACAGTACAGAGACTTGCATAATCTCAATGGTGGTGTGTGTGTGTGCTGCCACATTAGGTGAATCATAATTCTTTGTTGTTTGGTATCTTGGTTTTCTGATGAAATTTCTGAGTGAGAGCGTGAGAGATAAAGTATGTTACCAGTGCACAAATGATATGACAACTGACGGCATTTTTTCTTGCTTGCCTTTGTCACCTTATTAAAACACTGTAGTTGAATGACCACCATAAATGTACCACGCCTAAAAAAAATCACTATCCTGTGAATTCTCATTAGACCTTCTTCACTTAACTGGTGCTGTGGATGGTTTCGTCAGCGCCTCTGGGTGTTGGCATGCTAGTTGATTGTGTGTCACTGTCACCGCAGGCATCTTGTCCGTTAACATCGATGTGCGAGGATGTCAGGGTTATGTCTGGATTGTGACCTATAGTTACCTCAGTCAGCTTCATGCTGCACTACCTGCAGCATTGCTTTAAGTGAGTGTGTCTGCACTGCTCCCAGTTGGGCAAAGTGCAGTACATAATGCAATGTTGGTGTTGTTCAATGTTCACCGCTTGCATTCTACGCTTAATCTTTGTGTCAGGGGCCAAGAGGACATGAACTGGTAGAGTCTACCTTATGATAGCCTATTTTTTCTGCTACAAATGCTACATACAAATGTTATTAATTTGTTCTGTTTTCTGTTCCCATTGCTTAAAATAATCTCATCACCAAAGCAACTGAAAGTGGCAAGAAACTCAGGACAGTTGCATCAGGTGTAAATTGTGTAACATTTAACTTTTTTAAACTACTTTTTGAGTTATTGATAGTTATTATGTCAGCATCTAACCACTAATTTTGCTTTCATATGGGCCAAACAAGTATCATTACAGCTCTTACATGTCTCTTATAAGCCACTTTGCAAACAATAACAACCACCACCATTTACATATCCATGTTAGCAAATGAGACTGTTCTTTTACAGGAAAAAGAAAAAGATTTTGTGCAAGACCAGTTCTGTTTTTATGTGTGGGTGTGTTTGTGTTGGTGGTGGAAAAAGTTGTGCATAATGGAGGGATGTTAAATGTAGCTCTTGATGAATAATGCATTTTTTTTTTAATCGTTTGTTCTCACAGCAACAAAAATCAAGAGGGACACATAAAGCTTTCACTACACTTGGAAGACCGTTCCATTTTGATGGATTCAGAGGGGTGAAATGGGAGGGAAGGGGAAAACCCACTTGTGTTTATGCTGAGATTTTCCAGCACCTCTTCAAGCTGGTTGTTGGCACAGTCTGAACAGTATTGGCCTAAATCAGCCTTCAAATGGGGGATATCAGCAAATCACAGTAGGAAAGGCGAAAGGAGAGTCGGGTAGATAGAAGCAAAGCAGAAGACAAATGTTGTTCCCTACCCCTCTCTCTCTCTCTCTCTCTCTCTCTCTCTCTCTCTCTCTCTCTCTCTCTCTCTCTCTCTCTCTCTATCCCTCTCCCTCTGTCATAATATACAGTAAGCTGCTCCACTCACCCACCCATTTGGTACTTTATTGGTTTATCATACAAACCACTCCAGACAGCCCCCATCGCTCTCTAATGCATACATGCATGCACCCTTTACTTGTCTTATATGCAAACACACACAGTCACAGTTGCTTGCTCAGTAATGGATGCTGGACATAAAGATGGACAAGATGAACAGGTTCCCCATATCAGGGTGTGTGTAGTTTTTTTTTGATCTATGTACGCAGCAAGAGTGGAGTGCATGTGTGTGTTTGTCTTTAAGTCCATGTGTGTGTTTGTCTTTAAGTCCATGTGTGTGTTTGTCTTTAAGTCCATGTGTGTGTTTGTCTTTAAGTCCATGTGTGTGTTTGTCTTTAAGTCCATGTGTGTGTTTGTCTTTAAATCCATGTGTGTGTTTGTCTTTAAGTTCATGTGTGTGCCTGCTGAGGATGTGACTCTTGCTCTGCAGAGGAATTACAAGACTCATCCTTTTGGCTCCGTGTGTCTCTTGTGTTTCATGGAGCAGCTGGGATCTGCCTCTCCTCTGGCTGCAATGGAGCAACATGCTCCCCCCCCCCCCCCCCCCCCCCATTTTCTTCTTTCCCTCTCTTTCTGCTGCTTTCTTGATGACCTTAGCTGAGCCTGAAAGGCTTTACTTCTTCACCTCCTCCTCTTCCCTTTTGCTCCTCAGTGAGGTGCGTCCGGGGGAAACAGGAATACTGGATTTAAGCCCCTGAATTGTCAGAACAGTGGGATTGTTTGGGGAGTGTCAGGGCCATGTTGGGGCCAGCAAATCGCCTGGACTGCAGCAGTGTCCTGCTCTGCCTTGGGTGTTGGAATGGCCGAATGGTGGGCTTATAGCATGTTGGCATGCTGCTTGTTCACTATCACTGTCACTGAGTCTTTAATTAGCATGTATCATTGCTGTGACATGAATGATTAATAAGCATAACTCATCTTTGCTTTTGTTCATAGGTATACATGATTAATATCTATTTGCATGTATGTGTTTTTCCACTTGAGTAGCACTGATGGAGCATGAGAATTCACTGCATAATAAATCTTTTTTTTTCCTTTGGAAGCAATATGCTGAGATTTGTAGAAGCACGCAGTGGTTGCTATGGTCAGTTACTGTGCACTCATCCCTCATTACCATCACAAAGGCGTAGGCACAAGATGCCATTTCATGTTCTGGGTATGAGTGGGTGTTTAGTTTGCATGGTCGTGTGATGCTTCTGACCAGGTGCATAAAGATGGCAGTCTGTGGAGTTGTCAAAGATATGGCTTAATGTTTCATCAGTGCATTGCTTTGCCTCCTGGGCTATGCTCACATTACAGGGCTGAAGTAACTAAATTCCCATTTTTTATGCCTTAATGTGACACAAATCAGAGATTTCAGGAACGTGTGAACACAAAAAACTGGTCCTTTCAAATCAGATGCGAGTCACTTTCATATGTGGTCTTACATCGGATACATATTCAATTTGTGGCCCTGCAACATGAATGAGAGTGGTCAAATCGGAATTCCTGTGACTTTTCACATATACGCATGTGCTGTCGTCATCAGCCAGAATGAATAACGAAGACAGAATTGAATACCGTAAGTTGTCTCTTAAATATGATGCTTTTTTGTCGGTGGTGAAGCAGATGACTTGTATTATGAATGTGGACCATCAAGACAACCAAATCTGATCTGAGCAAAAAAATCTGAATTGAACAATGCTCCTTGTAATGTGAACGTTGCCGTTGTTTCTGCCCAGCAATACGGTTACAAAGATTTCAGCAACCTGTGCAATATATGAGTCTGATCAAAGAAATGGTGAATAAGATCCTTCCGTTATGGTGTTACAAGAGGAGCTTTTAATCTGTAGCACTTAGCTAACTGTAATTCTCAGCCATTTGATATGTAGGCTGTGTGAAAAGGTCAACGTGAAACAAATCGTACTGAATTTATTTCATGGGTTTGAGGATTTGTCATATTGTTGCAGGAAACATAGGTTATGGTAACTCTTAAGGATGATATAGTTTAAGTCAGACTGTCACTATCCAGCCAGTGGCAGTCCAGCCTGAGACAAATAGTAATGTTCATTTAGAAACTGCCGGTGGAAGACTTCGTCTTAAGACTTTAAGTCAAGTATCTACTAGTGAAGTCGGTAAAGTCCTTATTCATTGAAGCTTCATCATGATGTGCAGCATCATCATCATTTTTTCTACAGACTATATAATAACAGCCCACATTCTAGCATTGTGAATGTGGTAATTGTCAATCATTTTATGATTGGCTCAAGTTTTGTCGTACCAGGTGCTTTTACAGAGTGGAAAAACAAAAAGTCAAGTCAAGTCAAGTTTATTTATATAGCTCATTTTCAACAAACACGACGGGATGATCAAAGTGCTGTACAGAAAAAAAGCCATTAGAGTCGAGTAGAGTAGAGCCGCTACCATGTAGTGGAAATGCTGCTATTCTGTCCTCCTGAACAATCAAACAGTGAGGCTTTCTTTTCTGTTGGCTTGGTCTTCAATGGTTCAGCTCACAATCTGTTCACCAAGTGCTTTAAGATCCTTTTGTAGAGGAATGTAATGTGCCCTCTCTCTCTCCAGTTTGTCATCTGACTCCTTCTTCAGTTTGCTCACCGTTTTAAAGAAACTCTTGTGTCATTTTAACAATTAAGAGGAAAATTACACAAGGGCTGGGCACCAGTAAACCTCAGCAAATAGATTTAGACCTATAAAACATACCACCAGCAAGTTATGGTCCTGATTCATTTTGTAAAACGATTTCAGACTCTATCGCACTCGCTCCTCTTAATTGTGTCTCGCGGTTGAGTAAAGTTGTGAGTTTGATGTTTGCTCTCTGGCATGTAATGAATAACACTTAGCAGCTGCATGTTGGCGGGGTTGACTTTGTGCCATGCACGTACAATATGTATGATCAAATTCATTCACTTTGCTGTATTGGCAGTCCCAGCAGCCGTCGCCCTGTCACCGCCACACACTAATGGCTGTTCACACAGTAGATCTATGTAATAATGCCATGTGACGTAGCACACTATATGTTCTAACAGGCATATGCTATACATTTTTCGCTCGAAAGTCACAATTAAGCTTAGGTCTGTCCACTCTTTCCACTGTTCCTCAGCCGCATAGTATCAGTTCTTCTTGGTTGATGCATGTCTATGTGTCGGCCCCAGTCCCTTTCAGCAGACTGTTTGTGTAGGTGTAGGTCAGGCTCTAGTTAAGCTCATTATTACTCAATGCTGCCGACTGCTAGAATTGAACTCCCCCTCGCTGTTCCTTTCCAGCTGCTTATGAGCTGCAAACCTTCTCATGACATTGCAGAGTGTTTAATGTGTTTTGTGCACTGAACACGAATCCTCTGTTTTCCCTCTCCTGTCTTATTGTCCATATCATAATCTCTCCTTCCCACATTCTCTCTCTCTCTCTCTCTCCTTCCTTTTATTCGATCCCTCCCTCTGGATTTCAGGCCGAGTCTGGTTATGGTTCAGAAACCAGTCTCAGACGTCATGGTTCCATGTTGTCTCTCACCTCTGCAGCCAGCGCCTTATCTGCCGCATCTACATCCTCCTTCAGGGTAAGAAACGGAATCATGACCACAAAGTTTGAAAATGTTTTTGTACTAGCAGATTATGTCAAACCTAGTCCCTCGCTGCCCACTTTGAAATATTTTCATTAATAATACACATTTAAACCTTATAAAAATACCAGCTAAAGGTTTGATCTGCTGTAATTTTGTGTCAATTATAAGAATGTCAAGTGTTTGTTTTTTTATTATGGCTTGCTTTGTGGTTGAAACAACAGGACTGACATGACCTTTTCTCCTGACGGCCTTTGATTTCATCCCTTTGCTTCTGATTCTGTCTGCTCAGAAGGGGCACAGGCTGCGTGAGAAGCTAGCAGAAATGGAAACCTTCCGCGACATTCTGTGCAGACAAGTGGACACCCTGCAGAAATACTTTGACTCCTGTGCTGATGCTGTCTCCAAAGATGAATTTCAGAGAGACAGAGGTAGCCTGTGTTATAAATACACATGGAGCATGTACAGTGTTTGAGATTTATTTCAAACTAATTAAATTTGTATTTAACTGATTCAATTCTCACCTAAGAAAGTCTTTAATTTACACCAGTTTGGACATGAGGAATTAGTTTTAGTGTTTACTGCCACGGTAAAGAATGTATAGCTGTAATCTACAAAATGATGCACATCTTGTGTAATCTTTTAGAAATGTACTATTGCACCATCAGCAACTAAGAAAAAGTAGCACGTGACTCATGTAGTACAAAATGCTTTTTATCCCTGTTGAAAAGGTTCAACTATACTCTGTTAGTTAGATTTACAGGTTTAAGTGTTTCTGCCATTTAGTATTTTTGTCATTTGGAAGATAGATAGAAGATAAATTTAAGTGTTCTCTTTTTTTTCTTACCAGAAGTTGAGGAGGAGGAAGATGACTTTCCTAACACTACAAAAGCTGACGGTGAATATAATCACAACAACAATGGAAGCAAAGAGAAATGTGAGTTTAGCTCCAAATTGCTTCACATGAGAATATCTGTAAAATCAATTTTGATTGCTTGGCCTTGTAATGACTGATGTGAAAAACTAGCATATCTCTTTTTAAGTCATGAGGCTTGTCACACATGGTCATTTCTTTGTGTGTGTCTGTGCCAGTGTTTCCCCCTGCCAGTCCCAAAGCTTTAAACGGGATTGACTTCAAGGGTGAAGCGATCACCTTCAAGGCCACCACAGCAGGCATCCTCTCCACCTTGTCCCACTGCATTGAACTGATGGTCAAGCGAGAGGACAGCTGGCAGAAGAGACTGGACAAGGTACCGTCTTGAACTCTACAAACAACCATTTAAAATTAAGGTCACTCACAGTGTGTGACGTGTCATGAGGTGAATAATAGCAGTCTGTGTTTGTGTTGGCTTGTCAGCAAGTGTTGAAAGCTGAGGAGCTAATTGTTGCTTTCCATTGCCTTTAAGGGGTTTGGTATTGTGACCAAGGAAAAAAAAAAAAAAAAAATATATAGGCCTATATATATATATTTATTTATTTTATTTTTTTCATTGCTGTTTTTAGCCTGTAGTTCAACCTTACACCCTGCTCACTGTTATTGGGTGGGGGCTACTAGCCCACTACCCACTGGCTGATGCCCAGAAATGTTCCCAACATAGCAAAATAATAATAGTATCCACCCATTTTTCTGTAGCTGCTGTCCCTGTACAGGGTCACGGGGTTACTGGAGGCTATCCCAGCTGACATCGGTTGAAAGGCTGGGTACGTCACAGGGCCAACACAACAGTAGAAAGACAAACAATCACTGACATCTGCAGGAAATTTATAATCACCAATTCACCTATATTACATGTTTTTTTGGACTGAGGGGGGGAAGCCGGAGCACCCGATGAGAACCTACACAGACAAAGGGAGAATATATAAAATCCACACAGAAAAGGATTCGAACCCACATCATAATAACAAGAAAAAATACAGCCACACACATCAGGTGGGTCATAAGTGATGATTCACTATAGTCGCTACTTCAGCAAATCTGCATATTATAGAAGATTGGATTGTTAGACTTTAGGAGGTATTTGATCTCAGAGAGGTCTTCTATTTGTTTTTGCTGTCACTATGCTTTTTTTTGTGGGAAATGGTTAAGTTGCCTGAAGCAAGATATTTCACAATATCGCTCCATGTTCAAAATACGACTTTGAAACACGGTGTTATAAACAAACTATGGGCAAAATCACAGAGTTAAGAATGTGAACAGACCAAGAGTCCGCTTGAGGCATTGCCCATATTACCAAAGCAGTCATTTTTATTGGATCTGGTTTACAGCAGGTCACCCTGTTTTCCATAATAAGCTTGAACCTTTTTCTTATTGGATTGTTTATTGGATTTTTATCAGTGGTTGGAGTTTCCTTAAGGCTCGTCCATCATTGCTTGAGAGCTGTCTGTGTCTGCGAAGGTATGCACTTCAGAGCTCCTCCCGCACATATCCTGATCAGTTTAGCTAATGCTGTCAAACCAGTTTCTTTTTTTCTGTGTGTAAAGGTGTGCTGCCCAACCCTAAAACCTTCTTAAGCAGGGAAGTGCTGTCAGTTTAGCAACATAACAAAACTACCTCGATCTTATCTGTGTTTGGTTATGTGTGAAGTTTAGAGTCCAATGCGCTGTAGGGAAACAGAAATAGTTATATAACACTTGAAAAACGACACATACCCACTTAGACCTTCACAGAGAGTGGATTAAAATGACTGCTCGGACATCGTGGTGTAATTTGTGGAGGCCTTCTTTACAAAGGGGGACAGAACTGCTCAAATGCCAGAAACAGAGATGGATACCTTTACAGTCCTGCACCCTCTTCTTTACGGTAGGTATTTGCCTGTCTTTTTAGTTGTTAAACACAAATGAACAGACAGGATTACCACCTGTTTATTTTGTGTTAAACATGTCCACACCTTCCTGAGCACTTGGTTTCATTGTCTCTGGTTCCACCATTTAAGTATTTTCAAGTGAGTAAACTTAATATGAGTATAATTTAAGCTTTAGTTTGCTTGCTTTCTCTTATTGCAGTGAGGACAAACTGTGTCTGACCAGCTTTTCGTGTGGAGCCTTTGAGTGATTTCAGGCTATGTACTGTAGCAGGTTTATTATAATTTGATTGCTCTTACAAAGAAACAAATACAAATGCTGTTTTTCTAGATGTACGTCCTTTTTGGTGATACTGTAGTTAAGTGTACAACTGCCATTGGAAGATTAACCAACCTTTTCAGGTCTCTAATGTGTTGTCTCTAATTCATATGTGTGGAGTGTGTTTATTTGCCTCTGGCATGAAGTGAGACTTTCTGTAAAACCTGTTTGAGTTGGCACACAATAGCATGATGTGGCAGATTTACACGGCTGTTGTGACATGCAGATATTCTTTTCCCATTCTATTTGTAACTCTGCCACCTGTAATCTAATGAAATTAGTATTATCACTGAGTGGATCTGTTTTCTGACTCTGTAAAACTGAATGTCCTTTTTGTTCATTGTCCAAATGTCACGATACATATCAGGATACAGGGGGTTCAGATTCAAGTCCATTAGCAATATGTGCTTAAATTCCTGCTTTCTCAGTTGGAATTGTTATTTCAGAGTGGACGAGTCAAACGCGCGAAAACAGATCGCATCGCTGTTATCTATTAGTTGGGGTGAAAACACACACTTTTGAATGTAAACTATTAATTAAAAATCAATACAGCATTGATGCAATATCACAAAGAAAATATTGCGATACTCAGATCTCATTTATATGCAACATATTTAATTTTTCCATTAGGTGTTTCAAATGGTCACCATAATGGTGTCACCATTATTATCAACTGCCACAAACAAAGTATAAGGAGATATAAGAGTGTCTGTCTGTCACGTTTCATTTACGGATCATAACTCAAAATACACACAACAACCAATCACAGAAGTTTTGCTCTTTAGGGATTTTTGTCATTTTTATTCTTTTCATTTCCATGGTTACAACAAGTTGAATTTAGGCTCATTCTGTGAGTGGGATTTGTCTCAGATGAGAGTTTCTGGTGTATAACTGTTCAATATCTTTTTCACAAAACGTTATGTACACAACTCCCATGTATTAGAGAGGTGCCTTTTGATAATTTGGGAATTGTAAGCATTTTATTTATGTATATTTTTTTATTTTGAAATTTAAAACTTTCCCTGATTATTTCATTCTTATTTATTTCTAAAAACAGTTGCTCTCTCTCTCTCTCTCTCTCTCTCCCTCTCTCTCTCTCTCTGTTCAGGAGCTGGAGAAGAGGAGGAGGGTCGAAGATGCCTACAAGTCTGCTATGAATGAACTGAAGAAAAAGTCACACTACGGAGGCCCAGACTATGAGGTAAGATGAAATTAGAGAAGATAAATGGATGACAAACAGTTAGATAAAGTACAGCAGAGTGATTTATTGACTTTGTCCCATGTCTCCCAGCATATGCATCATTGTTACTGTGCGCCTTTCACGGGGCTGTTCTCACAGGATTCTTACATTGCTGACAACATTTGCTTTTCACAGGAGGGTCCCAACAGTCTCATCAATGAGGATGAGTTCTTTGATGCAGTGGAAGCTGCACTGGACAGACAGGACAAGATAGAGGAGCAGGTGTGATAAAGCACTATTTTGCACAATCAAAATGTCCAGTTGAGTTTGTTTGTATGTATAAATCAAGTATACATTTAGAATCTATAACTAAAGCACAGTTCAATGATGCCCAGAGATGTTGCTCACCAGACTCCTGCTTTCTGTCCCTCAGTGCCAGTCAGAGAAGGTCAGAATACCTCGACTAACTCCCATTCCTCCTGGAGACGCCTACTCCACCATCAGTAAACATCGATATGCCACCAAGGTACTCAACACACCTCTTATTTTCCCTTTGATGTACATCTTATCACTATCCATCTTTGTTGTAATTTAAGGCTAACGGTTGCTACTCTTGCACTATTTTCTCATTCCTGTCTGAAGCTAAGCTTAGCTTAGTCACATTACAACCAGTGTGATCTGCCTATAAGCTACGCAACAGCAACACTGACTTTCTCATAATGTGGCCGTGCTTCAACTTAATCTGTTCATGTAGATAATCATTTTGTGCTTATTGCAATAATTGTACAGCTTACGTAGCATGTTTATATGAAAATGCTAATTTAGCAGGTCACGATTGTATCCTCGTAACTGCTTCAGCGGCGCCTCTTTCTCATTTCCCATTCAATCTTCCTTCCTCTTTGCTGTGCAGCATCATAGCCATTCTTCTTCCTTGTCCTCCATTGAGCTAGTCAGTGCTTCAGATGACATTCACAGATTCAGCGCTCAGGTACTGTATCTGGTCAACAACGGGCACCTGTATCTCCAGTGGGCTGTGAAATGGGTTACTGCTTTCCACAACAGGCAGAGAGAGAATGCGCACATAAACTTTGAGAATGTCTACTGACCAATCACTCCAGGATTTCACAAACGTTTCCTGTGCTTTCAGTGCAATCTCACTTGTAGTATTATGAGAGAGAAAAAAGTGACCAATAGGATTTCTTATCACATAATGGTTGTATTCATACCTCTGATAAGGACGTTTGTCAAATGCTGCATGACTGGAATCTAATGAAACCTCTTCATTTCATCTTCTCACATCACTCTTTCTTCCCAAGCATGAGCAGGCATGAATCTTGACAGCACTGTGTTCTCAATGCATTGTACCAACCCAAAGCAGGATCAAGTGTTAATTATTTATTTGGTTACTGCTCTGTGTAGGAATTCCTAAAATTGTGAAAGGGAAATAGTTATTATGTTTTGTCTTATGATGTTATCCAAACCTCCATAATAAAACACCAGAGCAGGTGTTACAGTTGGTGTCTGGATTACTTACTTACCTATAAAACATTAAATACAAGTATAGCTTCCCAAATCCGATGCATTCTCCTCCATATACTGTGTCCTGTTCCAAAGCATGTCCTCGAATATGTACCGTAGGTAATCAATATCTGTCCCTCTCTTAGGTGGAGGACATGGTGCAGAATCATATGACTTACTCTCTTCAGGATGTGGGCGGAGATGCCAACTGGCAGCTAGTAATAGAAGAAGGAGAGATGAAGGTGAGTGCAGAGGAGAGAAGCCGCATATGATTCATTTCCCTTGATTGCTAGCTATGAATATTGAAATCTCAGCCCCCCCCCCCTTTTAAAAACGGTGGAGTAGAAGAATTGTTGGAGATGTGATGTGATTTATAGTGAGATTATGAATACATTCATTGTACTGATGGGACTTTCCATATGTTCTGTCTCTGCACGTTGTGTAACAGGTGTACAGGAGAGAAGTGGAGGAAAACGGTATTGTGCTGGACCCTCTCAAAGCTACACATGCTGTGAAGGGGGTGACGGGACATGAGGTCTGCCACTACTTCTGGGACACAGCTGTCCGATTGGACTGGGAAAGTGAGTATAGTGTTTCAGAAATCACCATCATATCGATGTTTGTTGTTTGACTTTCACGGTTTTACTTAAGTCACAATCTGACTGAACTCTTCACTCCCTCAGCCACTATTGACAATTTCAACGTTGTGGAAAATCTCTCTGATAACGCTGTTATTGTTTACCAGACACACAAGGTAAGTTGACTTAATGGTGGTTTTACACACTGAGGATATATTTTGCACATTTAATGAATGATATTCTGTAGGCTAAAAGATTTCCAAATGAATGCCTCTAAATGTGCTTCAGAGGGTGTGGCCTGCCTCCCAGAGAGACGTGCTCTACGTGTCAGCCATCAGGAAGATCTTGGCAACAAATGAAAATGATCCTGACACATGGCTGGTCTGCAACTTCTCTGTGGACCATGAAAAGGCCCCTGTAAGATTACTGTATTAACTCTTATTGTCATGCAATATTGTGAGCAACCAGAAAGCTGAAGACTTTCATTAATTCAGTTAATTAATTAGAGTTAATTAATTCATTTTCAGTAACCGCTTATCCTGTGTTGGGTAGCAGGGGGGCTGTAGCTGCAGCTGACTTTGGGCGGGAGGCGGGGTTCACCCTGGACAAGTTGCCAGTTCATCGCAGGGCCACACATAGAAAGACAACCAACCATTCTCACTCACATTCATGCTTACGGTCAATTTACCTATAACTCACCTATATTGCATGTTTTTGGTGGTGGGAGGAAGCCGGAGAACCCGGAGGGAACCCACGCAGACATGGGCAGAACATGCTAACTCCACACAGAAAAGATTTGAACCCAGGACATTCTTGCTGTGAGGCAACAGCACTACCCACTGTGCCACCATGCCGCAGCTTAAAAATAGTTTATTTTTTCGCCAAACCTTATACACAAATCATAAAATGGTATCTTTTAATATTCAGGGATTTTTGTCACCTTTTCCGTGGTTGAAAGTTGAATTTAGGCTCATTCTGTGGGATTTGTCTCAGATCAGGGCTCTTGGGTGTAACTCAAAAACTGTTCAATATTTTTTCACAAAACTTTATGTACACATCTCCCACATCGTGGAGAGATGCTGTTTGATATTTGGGGAATTTTAAGCATTTATTTTATTTTACTGTTGCATATATCAGTCTATCACTCAGACCATGATATGATTGGTGCACTTCTCCATGTGTTTACGGACTAGTTGCTTCTAATGCACTTGGATCAGTGACTTGCAAGACTATTACAGTGAAACAGCTGAGACAGCACTGATACCATTCTACTGACATCATCAGATGATAGATGCTCTCTTACTTCTCTAATGCATCTGATATGACAGCAATATAACTTTTTACCAAAAATTAAATTTGTCATTTGACATGCTATTGACTATACTACATGCTCAGTGAGACTCAATCCCCATGAATTCTGCTAATTGGATTCCTCCATTTGATATATTTTAATCCAACTGATGAGTCACAGCTCCAAGAAGTAGGACACTCTGTCCATTATGACTAGATGCTTGCACTTTTAAATATTTCACCAATTGATTCCACATCACCAAGTCTTAAAACTTTAAAATATTTTTTTACAACATGAAAAACGTACCTTAGGTGGGGATATGACTATTTCATGCTTGTATTTTATGTTGACTAACTATGGAGCAGGCTTTTTTCATGATAATACTTGACTAAGGATAGTGTTGCTAAATACTAGTAAACTCTCTCAAGTTAGTAGCACTATAGCTTTTGCTCTGTCTGTCTGTCTGTAAAAAACATTCAATATATATTGAGGAAACTTTGCTAATATTGTATTTTAGTATTCAGGGATTTTTAAATAATTTTCAGCATTTTTAATTTTCTTGTTTTGAGCTACTCGGGCTATTTCTCAAGCTGGGTTATTTTGAGTGTGGAGAGTTTGTCTAGAGTATAACTTAAAAACTAGTGGTACCTTTTGCCATTTAGAAATTTTGACTTTTTAAAAATTTTTATTTTTATTTTTTAACTTTCAGCCCACAAACCGGTGTGTTCGTGCCAAAATCAATGTTGCAATGATCTGCCAAACAATGGTCAGCCCACCAGAGGGTGATAAAGAAATCAGCAGAGACAACATCCTTTGTAAGATCACCTATGTTGCCAATGGTAAGTGTCTCTCCAGCCTGATAAGGTTTGATCTCGGTGGATATGCCCAAAGTCTGCAGGGGTTGCCGTGCTGGTAGCTGACACAAAAGCTAAACAGTCTATGCTTACGTTTGAAATTTAGTCAAAAAGAAAGCCTGTATAAAAAATGAGTCAGTTTTCTCACCCTCCCATGAATTCCTTTAGATGAGGACATTGTGACATAAAGCAGCACAGCAGAAGGAATCCTGATCTAGACAGGTCATGGGAGTTTGAAAACACAGCATTACATCATTGCCTGTCACAAGAGGGCACCCCAGACCGCTGTCTGTGTACTCAGTCTGTACCTTGTGGTTTTATGACTAATAACTTTATCCTAAGTTAACACACAGTTTCATGATAAATGTCCTCTGTGTGGCCGCAGTGAACCCAGGAGGCTGGGCTCCAGCTTCAGTCCTCAGAGCCGTGGCTAAGAGAGAGTATCCCAAGTTCCTCAAACGCTTCACCTCCTATGTCCAGGATAAAACTGCTGGGAAGCCCATTCTCTTCTGAACACAAAGAGGTAACCAATGAGCCAAACACAGCTTGTTTTACATCTGAGAAAACTATTTCACACTGTTAATGAATTGGATATATTTTGGCTGGTACCAAGTGAACCATGAAACAGTGGGCAGATGCACATAATCTTCAGATTTTAGTTTTGAGAATATTGACTTTTAATCTTCCTTCTTGTTTCAGGGTTCTGGAGTGCTGAGGTTGCCCACTGGAAAGGCTACATTTGTCAGCGTCAGGCTCTTGATGACCACATGAACATTCACCTGTGACTTAAAATGTGTTTTCAAACTTGCATTACTTCCATGCAGGACACCATACCATCCAGGATGTCTCACAGGACACCTGCTTGTAAAAGAGACAGTTTTTATGGCTTTAATCCATCAGTAGTTGTCATCCCAGCCACATTATAATGGCTTAACATGATCTGGTGGTCATGGGTACATTTGTATGTAAATTCAGGAGATTCCGAAGAGGTTTTTGAAATGTTAGTGATTATTTGCTTTTCTTTTTTTTTTTTTTGTAAATTGTTTTTTTTTCTTTCTACATTTCTCATCATTACAAACTTCTTGACTTTTTGGGGGTTTGCTTTAATCACTAGTATTACAGCAACTTGTTTTGCTGCTGCTAATGTAACTACCATGAGAGACGAACACACATATTGACAGGAAAAGCATTGAGGAGGTGTTGCATAGGATCTCTTCTGTATTGCCTTATCCTGTCCCTCTAGAAATTACTCTCTCTACAGTTTGATGGGGGGTGAAAACCTAAAGCTTTGAAATCTTTATATTTCTAGGTTGTTATAGAATTGCTTACTAAGAGCACCATGGACACAATGTATTGTAAAGAGAAAACAGAATAAGATTTCAGTTAGTTTACCAACGTGAGAAATGTGAATTGACTGTTAACACTTGAATTTGATGATAGCTATGGGCCAAGGCAACCTGAAGTTGGAGCTAAAGTGCATTTGCTAAATCTAATTAACTCATGTTGGGACAATATTTTTTGACACTGTTGAAATGATAATCAATTGAATACCTATAATTTAGTTGACTGTGGTCTATAGATGCTAAGTTGTGGTCTGTTGCCAGTATCTGTGTTTAACCTCCATGTTGCACGTGGTTTCTGACAGATACTTGCAAATGGCCAGCAGTAGTGTCTGATATCAAGATTACTCTCTTTCATTGAGAGATGAGTTGATATATTTTGTACAGTCTAGGTTGTTTTTCACCATTTTCAGTCCCTGATGAGGAGCAAAAAAAAAAAAAAAATCTGTCCATTCACAGGTGTCAGGTTTGTAAATTTGTCCTGCTTTCACTGTGCAGGATGAAGTAAAACTGTTAAATGTTTAGTAAGATATCTATATCCTTCTATCTGTTATACTCTAACATTACATTTCAAATGCCACACTACAGTGCAGTGGCCTCCTGCCCTTTGACTGATAACCTACCCCCAGAATGCCTTAGACATCAATGAACCCTAAAAATCCTTGTTATCTCTACTGTATAGCCACCAGATGTGCATTTATCAACACTGAAATGAAGTAGGGGAGAGAGAGAGAGAGAGTCAGCATTTCACATCATCTTACCTCAAAGATTTAAAATTTACTCCTAGATTGTGTTTGATGTCATTAAAAGCTGGGAGTTTTGCAATCGGTAGATCTGCATGGTTGAATATTCAGTCAGACTTTTGGTATAAGGGGTCAGAGGTTAGGAAGGATCTGGATAATTGTTTTGCTGATCTTTGCAGCTTGATCTATGAGCAATGTCCGCTGAAGAATGCATTTACTGTTTTTAATTTTGATATTTTGTCAGTAATCTACACAGTTTGTATATTTCTAAATTGTACATCAAAAAGTGTTATTATTTGCACTAAGTGTAATGCAATTTGACAATGTTCTGTAAATTAAAATTGTCAACAACAGAAGCACATGCAGTGTACTGTTCTAGTGAATTCTAGGGTAATTTCTTTTTTTGTTAACTCCCAAATTGTGTGCACTTTACACAGCAGTGATATGCAAATGATAGGATCACAGAAGTAGTTCAAAAGCCAAGTTGTCTTAACCATAGACATTGAAGTTAAGTAATTTATTTATAGGAGTCTATTCTATATATAAATATACATTGTCATTACATTCAGCAATTCATGTATTTTTTTCAGCAAATGGCAAAATATTGAGATTTACATAATAAATTATGGTCTTAGCCAATGTCTGACCATGGAATTCAACATTTATAGTTGGAAATGGTCTTGATGAAGAGGTATCAGACAGCTTCTAAGTGTAGGATGCCATGTGTCATAACTGCTTGAAGAGGACACGCTTCATATCAAAGGATATCCTGAGTAAAAGCATTTCAGTCATGACGCAAACCTCACAAAACTAATAGCTCCACATCAAAAATGATCGACAATGTTCCTTCACTATCTGTACATGTACTATCGATGACTGACAGGTGTGCATTTAGAGTAAAAAGAGAGAAAAGTGCATATTCACATATCTGTGCATATTCCAAATCTGTCCTTATGTCAGGTAGCCCACATACCTAAGCAACGTCTTCAGAGAAAAATATTTCTTACAGTAATCAAATGTCAAAAGTGCCTTTTTTTCAAGAGCGAGTGCGTCGTCCCTCCATTGTGTGCTTCATCCAAGATGCAGTAACTTGTCTTTTCTCATTTATTAGCAGCCCTTCAGGAGGGCTTCAGGTTCCTGTCAGGGCAGGTACAGCCTTGTTATGACTAGGTAGCTACTTTCACCATGTCACAGTCTGTGTTTGGCTTTGAGAGCTCTAGAATCCTTCAAGTCTTTTCTCATCCATGTTTGGCTGTGGCTACAAGCTGGCTTGTGTCTCTTGTGTGACACCATCAAAGTCCCATTAATCAGGGACAAAGGCGTCACCATAAATTCACTGTAAACTGATCAGCAACTAATGCAGCTGCAGACTTCGAAAGTTTCTTTCTTGTGAGAAGAAAAAAAATATTTTTAGAAATGCATCTACCCTCTCCTCATTTGTATATGTAGTAAATGTTTAAATCTTTGTATGAGCCATTAAAACAGTATACATATATAAAACTTAAAAGCACTGCATTTACGCATGCTCTAAAAAGCAACAGTCAGCCTGATGTTCATCATATTACATGATATGTCATGTGGTTCCTGGAGACGTCCATCGCTGTTGGTGTCTTCTTTTAGTCCATCAACCAGTGGAGAATCTCAGTCTTTTGATGGTTTGGCAATACAAGTGGCAACATGGATCTAGCAGCATTAGAAGTGGAGTCAAGAGGCCAGTCTGGCCCATCCTATGGAGTGTGGCGATTGTCTTGATTGGCAGGAGAAAATGATGGTTGTAAATCTGTTCTTTTTACTGTAGGTGAGAAGAGAGAGTTGACATTGTTTAGGCCTGTTTTTTTTTTTTTTAAACTGTGTAGAGGCCAAACATGAATAAGCACAGATGAACCAATACCTGAATGCCTTAAAAGGAAACAAGTCACCATTAAAAAAAAAAAGACGCCAATGTGAGAGTGACCTGAAATAAATGGAGAAACAACTCACCAAGTAGACATCAAGGACAGATCCATCATCCCGGTCTATGTCCACATCCATGGTGCTCTGCTCTGAAGTGAGGCAGATAGCACTGTCTTCCAGGGTAAATGTGGAGCTGGAAGCAATGTCATCTCTGAAACAGGAAAACATATTTTCACATTCACCTATGTAATAAATAGCCCAGAGAGTTCATTGTCTGAGTCAAAGGCATTAAAGCAAAGCACCTGTATAAACAGTGCTTGGAAACGGATGAAAAAAAAAAGAAAACTCTCCAGACACAAATCACAAGAGTAATGCAGAGACTCTGACGTCAAATAGACAAACCAGCTGCATAAAAAATGGGAAACTTGTCTGGTATTGGGTCGATGGAGCCCTCTGCTCAGAGGCTCATAGTCTCAGAAATGTCTCACAGGAAATGAACAAAGTCTCCTCCAAGATTGACCAGAATGAATAAGTAAAAATGGGATGCTTGCTGGGAGATGTCCCACAAGTGTTTCTACAAATGGTCATATATGGTTTAAGACCATATTTATAGATAAATAAGAGAGCTGAATTCTGAAAATGTAACAAATGTTGGTTTCAGCTTCAGTAAGGACAAGATGTCAGTCTCAAGACCTTTTTTTTTTTAACTAACACGGAAAAGACATTATGCAGCAGAAAAAGTGTTCAAAATGATGATCACTAAGTGTCATATATGCATTAAAAGATATCAGATATGGATGAGGGAGTGACTTCTCACTAATCATCACCTGGTCCTGCAAGAGCCCTCCAAGACACAAAACCAAAATCCCTATGCAGTCAATACAAGTCCATGTTAACTTACCTAACTAATTCTCAAGAGTAATTTAAGTTAGTGGGGGGGAACATCTATATTGACAATCTATATTGACCATGAGCAATGATGTGATGTTGCTTTTCTTTTACAGTCCTAGTTCAACCACCAGGGGGCAGCTCGAGAGCTGTTTGTCTTGCATGCATGTCAGGTGACTCCTTGGTAAATTCAGTAATGTGTCTTTACCCTTTTATGACATGCTACCAACTACGTTTTGTGCTCAAAGTCAAATCCAGGTAGAGGGAGCGTGCAGAGACCAGCTGTCAGACGGGGATTATTGTTGGTGGACACACAGTCACCACGACACCTTTTGAATTCTATTGGCACAGTCTGTCTGCAGCATAATGGCACAAAGTAAAACCGCGTCAAAGACGCAGTTTAAATATTTATGAAAACAGTTGACAGGACAATGTCAGTGCAGCAGCAGGTGACTGATGAAGGGACAAGATCAGGCAAGTCACACAATGGAGCTTTTCAGAGCAAGAGCTGAACCTGACACTGGTGTGCAGGAGGAGAGGTGAAAGATGGGAACACACATAAAGAGCAGAGGACAAAGGGTTGAGACGCTTCGAGCGACTGGCAAAATGAAACTGTCCTTTAGAGACAGAGAAGGAAAAGACATCGGTAAAAAGTTAATAAAACCTGGTGACATTATTATTTCATAATAAAGTAGACATGATCATTTTTATCAGATTTTTTAATATAAGGTATAATATAACTTATAAAGGGTCTTAATCTATGAAATAACATTTTACTGCTCTATAATTATGACTGTTGAAATTCCTGGTTATGTATTTCTTCTTCCCTGTCTTGTAAAGGAAAGAGATAAACCGTTCCCACTATCACTAACACCTCTCATCCTGTGTGTCCTGTATGTCCTGTATGTCTGTATGTTGTGTAAGAAGTGTACAAGCCTGTATGTGTACTGGACACACGCTGTCAAGCCAGCTGAGTCACCTGTTCCATGACGCATGTCGTCAATAAGACCATGTGATGTATGAGTACAGGTGACAATGACTTGGGAGTTTGTGTGTGTGTGTGTGTGTGTGTGTGTGTGTGTGTGTGTGTGTGTGTGTGTGTGTGTGGCCTGTGTGTGTGTGTGTGTGGCCTGTGTGTGTGTGTGTGTGTGTGTGTGTGTGTGTGTGTGTGTGTGTGTGTGTGTGTGTGTGTGTGTGTGTGTGTGTAGGGTGTGGCAAATTAACTAGCCGTCTTTCTTGTTCTCAAAGCCTTACTGTATACATTAATCTTGCATAATTGTTTTAAGGTGATAAACTGAACATTCCACCACTAAATCAACACAGAATATCAGGTTATTATGAAAGGATTTAGAAAGGGTAAAAGGAAAACAGGTATACACTCTACCTCTCCCCTATTCGGTTGTCCACATTGACAAAGATGGAGGAGCTGGAGATGGTTCCCATGGAGGAGCCCTCGTAGAAGGACGGGTTGGCCGGGACCAGATCAGGACGTAGGTACGAACCGAACACAGCTGAGGAGGAGAAAGTCCCATGCATGTGATACCAGTAAAAGAAAACAAGTTCACATTTTCCTAAATCTTTCATTTCAGACATTTGTTTGTTATTCTAAATTTGTTGTATCCATTTTCCAAGCAGATATGAAAGATGCAGATGTAAATAAAGATTATGCAACTTCTTCTCACGGGCTGAGCAGCACTGTTCATGGTGAGTAAACTGAACTTTGTAAAACCAACAGCTCGGTATAGACACAAGCATCAACACTGACACCCACTGCCATCATCTCTGCAGCTTGATCAATACGGCTTTGCATGACTGGATAAAACACAGGATGAAAGGGGGGAAGTTTTTCTTGTATCTCCATTCAGAGTATTAACAGGTATAATGACTGAGACAAGGCAGGACATGAGAATTTGATGTAAGTGAATTGACATATTTCTCCATATCAACCTCACACAGAGTAAGAGATTCTCTCCGTCCTCTCAGGCTGACTTTCTAATAACAGAGTAGGAAAATAAGAAAGGGAAATGGCCCCAATTGCTTTATAAGTGTGTTGCGTCACAGCTGGAGACACTGGTGGGAGAGTACAAGGTTGTAAAGAATGGCTTTTCTTTCCGCTTCATGCCCTCACCCATATGACACTGGTTGATAATCTGTATCAAATACAAAGGTCGAATGCTCCAGCCGGATGTGAATGTTCAGACACTTTAATAACTATTCCTCTGAACACATGATTCATATACGTTGGGGTCAGATTATGATCATGAGAGATAGTGAGAGGGCAGATGAAGATAAAGCAGCTCAAACATCATATATCTCTCTCTCTTTTTTTTTCTTTTTTTACACATCCCCTATAAACACACAAGTTCTGTACCTGGAAGGCTGCCTCTGTAGTCTGTCCATTAAGGCCAAACACTTTATAAATATTATTTATTCATGAGTCCATGTGGCTGTTTATGGGCCTCAAGTGTTTCTAAATAGCTCTAATAATAAAAGTGATTGAAGTTGAAATGGCAGATTAGGAGGCTCTTTAAGGAGCGATATGGTGACAGTAATCGTATTAATAGTTCAGGCACTTCTGTGTACTGTCTCCATTCTGATATGTCTCCATTCTTCTGATATGCTACCTTAAAAACTATTTGGGAAAAAAGAAAAATCAAAGTGAGCCATACGTTGTCAGGGTCAGAATACGGTTTTCCTACAAACGTGCCATTTTGCGTACCTTGTCCGTTCAGACTGGCCAGACTGCAAGCTCCCCCCAGTCTGTCCCTCCTGTCCTCACTGTTCCTCTCATCTGCCTGCGATGAAAGGATCTCCTGGGAGGACGACTTCAGTGCGGGGATGGAAGTACGGGTCCTCTTTGAAGGGGAAAATCGAATTGCTGCATGGTGAAAAGGACAGAAGTAGAGAGAGTAAGAGGAGAAGATAATTGGAGAAGGTAGTGGAAGGGAGATTATCCTGATTGAAGCAATGTTCACACGACATGAAAACTCCAAAGCTCTGTCTCCACATTTAGTAAAGTCATTAAACTGTTAAAATGCACAATAAGGATTGCACAAGTGTCCCTAAGCCATCCTTATTCTTCCTCCGAAGCAGGACATGAAATTAAATCCTTTAATAGTTAATAGTGTGGCTAAATCCCCAAATCTTTGCCTCAACTATGTTAATTTCCACAGGGGTTCCTGCATAGTTGCATAATGTTGTTGCTATATTTGTTGTAATTCTAAAACTACTTCCTGGCCTTACCTATGTTCACTGAGAAAAGATGTGGATAAAATGGTATAAATGTTGACACTCAATCAAGCAGGGAACAATCAGTCAGTCACACATTAACCAACTAGGAATCAATGTCATGTTCCTGGGTTGTGAAATGACAACCTGCCTGTTTTGCATGAACTAGCCACCTGATTTCTTACATTTCAAAGAACAAAAGTGTGTTATTTAATCCTACAATTGAATAAAAGCTCATTTTTCTGCACAAAATGGACTCTGTGCCTCAAATACTTATACAATAGAAGACAATAATGAGCAAGAAAATAAATGCTCTGGGTGATTGGGAGTATAATACAAGGAAACAGCATTCCACTTAATGTAACAGGTGAATTACAACTAATCTAATGACGTTCTAGTGAGACACAAATGTCCAACAATAGACAATTAAAAAACCTGAAACAGATTGGCTCTTATTATCAGGCCAGGATTTCCTGCTTCCCTTTCTCTTTGTTTGCTTATTTGTGCTCGTGGGCTGCTTTCCCTCCCGCGTGTGACGACGATTAACCTGCAGACTTACGTTGAATCTTCCTGAAGACCCGCATGCTCATGAACTTGAGGAAGCGGCTGGCATAAAATCCGGGCCGGTGCACCGAGACGGAGTCCTGTGGATAGGGAGAAAAGAGGTTAAAGATGAGACTAAATAAAGGGCTCAGTCATAAAAGCAGCAGTATCAGATTTGAGCAGGGGATCGACTTACGCCATCGTACACCAGGGCTTTCCATGAATGTTCCAACTTTTTAATGAATCTGGGAAGAGACAAAAAAAAGAAGCCTCGTCTCAAATGTATCAACTTACCCTTAACTTCCCTTTTATGCTTGATCAGACCTGAAAGTCTTTCTTTTTTACCTCTTAGCACAACACAAACTAAGACTATGCTTTAGCTTTGAAGCAGGAAATACATCAAAGTTTAAAGTTATATAATGTGGTACCAGAAATAAGGCACGATAAGTGGAGGCAAATTGAGTCTATTCAGCCTTTTACCCTGACCTGATCTCACCTCACCCACTCTGTGTGCATCTGATGCCTTGACCAAGCAGGCAAATTTCTAGAAGTCTGAACAGATAAAAGGCTTCCTCCTCTGTTACTCAACACTTTTGCTCTCAGAACAAAAAAAATCATTGTCTAAATAAAGCATATTGATAGACCACTGTGTCTTGAGTCCTTTGAGGAGTGTGATAAAATGGCTTGTAGCTCTTTTGATCAATCTGTGGTCATAATTCAACATTAAGAGATCTTGTTTTAGGGCAAGCAGTTACTCTGAGTATCATGCAGAGCTGTCATACGGAGTCATAAACTAACTAAACATTTTACTTTCAGAATGGAAACGGACATTTCAGCCGATCATACAGTGAGATTTAAATGGGTTTCTAAAGTCAACAGAATCTTCCAGTAAAAGAAAGCAGCAGTATTAGAAATAAAATGGCAGCAGGTTTTTAAAAAGTACCTATATGACTGTAGAATATCTATGATAGCCAGGAAAATGAGCAGCTTTTCTTCTTTGTGTGTTTTGGCAGGGATGCCACCCATTCTAAAAGAGAGCAAACAACAACAACAGCTGTTAGAATGTAGCCTCTGTTCTTCTGTAGTGCTGTTCAAATAGAGACAATGTGATGACGCACTTAAACACGTTTGTAAAAGAGCCTTAAAGTATTTGCATTCATGTTTATTGCTGTAAATATGCAGAACAGTGGCTGGGTTTGTATTTGTGTCACCATGGTTTTATGAAAGCCTGACTCTGTGTACACTGTGTCCTGTGCAAAGTGTGAGCATGGTTGTATAACTGTGTCTGGGAGAGAACATGTGGATATTAAGAGACAGACAGAGGTCAATTGTATATGCCCAAATATGTATGCATAATAAGTGTGTTTTCCCAGCTGAGCCGACTCACGTGTCATCTGTGGTGAGGGCTTCTGCAGCCTTGCCATCTCCCTGGATGGACTCCATTGCGGTGGAGTAAAGCACCCTCTGACCCACAGGTCTCCTCCCATCCCCTCCTGCCTGGCCCGGCTCACCCACATCTCTCTGGTTGTGGTCCAGGACGTGCACACCTAGCAGCAGGCTGTAGTCCATGATCTTAAAACTCTCCAGCACCTAAAGCAAGTAACAAGACAGATTTAGCAAGAAATGCATGAGTTCATTGACACAAGCTGGATTGTGTTGACCAGGATATTTAACATTTTCTATGACTTGTCTGAACAACCTTCATCTCCCTGATGGTAAACATGGCATCATTATGAAATGTTTTGAAAAACACACTTTTCTCCTCCCAAAACACTTGAATCGCCAAACATGCTTAGGCGTCTTTAAGGCTGTGAGGTTGCAAAAGGAAATCTCTGTTTAAGCCAGTTTTGAGCTAAAAAAAACAAGGTGTTTCTCCACAGTGAACCAAGTGTTACACATTGACCTGTCTGAGGATCCTTTCACCTAGTTTCCCAGACACTCTGAGATTTTATGCCCCTGCTCAAATAAAGCAGTCATGGCAAGAAAGTCGAGGGTAAAGAGAGGCAGAGGGTTCATCTGGGAATGGGATCATTGCTAGGTAGTCTACTGTTTTATAATTCCTGACTTTAATCAAGTGTTTACAAGGTGGTAGCCGAGAATGAGAGAAAGCATATGACCTGTCTGAAAGGGAAAAGTGAAAGCTATTTTCTGCAAATACACTCCATAAATAACACAAGTCTTAAACCTAATAGGATTGGAGGAAATAAAGAACTTGTGACATAATCAGAGAGAGCTACTGACCCTAAATCAAGAGAAAATCGGTCTCCTTTCTGAAGAATATGAGACCAATGGTGTTGTAACCTACAATTTCCTCTTAAATTTCTTTAAATAAGCTTTTTTCATGTAAGAAGTATTAGCTGTGCGTCCACTTTGCACCTGTCATAGAAACTGCTGATGAATAAAGTTACATTCATACCGAAACACACAAGCACAGAATAGACTTAATGACTGACTCGAACAAACACTGGGGCTTTTGTCTGAGCTTTGAATTTTCCGTATCAATGATTTGCATCCCTTCACTCGAACTCCCCCGGCCTATTCAAACAGCAGCCATTTTGAATAGAGCCGCACACACCAGGCTGCCTACAGAAGGCCATTACTTTGTGCTCTCCCAAACAAACAATCAAACACTCAGACGGAAAACAGCTGCACTTCTATGGTAGTTTCTGCAAAAGGTTTTCTTTGATTTCTGAAAAATATTATTTATATGTATAGGGACATAAAAATATCAGTCAGTAAGACATTTATTACTAATCCTTTACAGCCAACGTACAATATGGGTCTCTACCATGAGCAGCATGCCCTCTGATCTCATTTCAAGAACAGCTCCTTTTTTAAAGTGAATGGAAAAGGCTGATCCGTACACTCATAATAAGTTAAAGATGTGGGTTTGCCCCAGCATCCCCGCATCTTTAACGAATTTCTGATGTTTCTCACCATATCCGGTCCTGCAAGAACTCTTCCATCCATCTATCGCTCTACCAGTAGGGCTGTAGAGCTGCTCACAGGACTCATTGTGACGCTGATGCATTGCAAGCTTTCTTAATGATTCACACTAGTAAAGCATGTAGACTTAATTAACGACTGTCTTCATCTTAATTACAAAATCCGCTTGCAATGATGTAATTTTAAAGCAATGTTTTAAATTATTTATTTAAGTCTCTCTTTCTTCTCTGACACTATGAACATAATTCCCTTGCTAAGTTTGACCAGGAAATTAGTTAATGAATAGAGAAAACGATCATTAGATTAATGGATAATAAAAGTGATCACTAGTTGCAAGCCTCATCTGTGTACTTATCAGATTTTAGCCATGTGTAGCAAATGTGGTAAAGGATCTTATTGAAGCCTTACTGACTTCTGACTGCTCGGTTTCCTGCAGCCGAGCCTGGGAGGAGCCATCGATGTCACAGGATCAAATGACTGAGGAAAGGGAGAACGATTCAGTAAATGGTCATTTATGATTGGCTAGACAGGCTCCAATGCAACCCATCATTGTGCAGTGTCCAAGAATGTATTCCTGTTTGGATCGATATTTCTGCCCTTGTTCATATGTGAAATCAAATATGAAACAAATTCGTTAACAGAATTAAGATGTTATTTCCCCTCTATGATGAGGCCTCAACAGCATGACATCATCTTCAGCAAAAATATCATCATTATGCATACATGTCAATCTCATCGCATGCTCACTTAAGAGGTGAATTTAACATCCTTAAGAGTTTCCCAAAATCCGGAAGACAAATTAACACACACACAAAAAAAGGATGAATTAAACACTAAAAGTTCATACCAATGTCACCTGTGTGGGAGTCGACCATCATAGCCACTACACCGGTTTGTAATAGTTACTGGTCTAAAATGAGCCTTTTCATTCGTTGGACAGCTCAGGTGGCCTCTGTATTTTCCATTAAGAAATATGCTGAATCTCCGTAGGGACTTTGAAATGCAGAAAATCTGTACGACTTTGGGCCACTTCATAAGGGATGACATGTATGATTACGCCTATCTCAAAGACAACTACTGGCACAGTCAATGCCGTGCAACAGGGGCATCTGATTCAGGTGACACACACAGCCAACACCACAAGAGTACAAACACACAATCACTAACAATAAACCTTCTCTGTCTCACTCTCGCTGTACAGTAGAGTTCAACATGAATTATTGATGCATTGTGTTGTTGAGGCATTTGGGGAGCATCGGGGGAGCTGCAGAAGAATGGAGACAGTACACTTAAAAGGAAAGTGTCTCCCTAGAAGTGTCCAACATTACACAAACATCTGATTCTGAAACATTGCTCATCCTCCTCTTTGTTTCTACTTTCTGCTCCAACTCGACTCTGACATTCCACATTCCCATGAAACATGAATCACAACACTCCAACCACTGGAAAAATAGCTCAAATCTGATTTCAGAGGCCTCACCACATGTTATTTAATAGGACAACAATGCCCTTCCACTTTTTCATTCTCTCCACACCCCTCACCCCCTGTTGCTTGGCTTCTATCGACCCCTCCTCTGTTTTGGTCTCTGTTTTCGCCCTCTCCTGGGGTGAAGGGGTTAGCTGCTTACTCATGAAAATGAACAGCAATTCTGCTTAGAGGGCACTTTGCTTCCCGCTCAGGAGGCAGGCGCAGGAAGCCATGACAATAACAAATTGTAAAGCACTGAGTATTTAACAGCTGCTGCTTAACAGTCTCACTTATAAATGTACAGTGACACACACAACACCATATGCTTTATACATACAATGTGCACACAGAGGCCTGTACATGCACACATAATGGGTGGAGAGTGTATGTCTCAGGTTCATTTGGGTAAGGTTGTAAAGCGTGCTTCCAGGTTAAGGAAGTCCTTACTTGGCAAATGAGGAGGATGTAAATCTGCTTAAGAAAACATAAGAATAGAGAATACAAGCAAAGTCAGCATGTTGTTTAATGATGATGGGAAACGACCATAACCTGAGGAGATTACTTTAAGTTCCTCTAAAGTTGTGCTATTCTTATGCTAACCCAAAATCACATGGCCCTGGTTTACTTAGAAGCCTGTGACCCAGATACTGTTTGAGTTAAAAAGTGGGAAAGCAACAGTTGTTCAAACATGTTTACACACATTTCCTGAAGGGATACTCGACTTTCCCAAAAGAGCAACACTAAACCACAAACTTAACTTTACTAACTGTAATGCAAAATTAAAGTCATGCTATTTCGCGCGGGAAGAGAATAAGAGAAGAGAAGAGGAGAAAAGAGAAGAAAAGAAAAGGAGAGGAGAGGAGAAGAGAAGTAGTTACTGTAAGTCAAGCAGAACAAAAAGGATTACAACGCCAGGAGCCTTTAGGTCCATCATTAACCAGCCACTTCGAGGGTAAAGCACATTCAATCAGTATCTGGAAGCCACATTGTCATCACTCATAAAGCTATCCCTAAAGGCCATCCACCTTGTTCACATGAAGAACAAAAGGGTAGAAATGCCACTGTGCAAATATAGATTTAGTTTGCCGAGGAACCAATCTGTTAATCAAACCATTGATGGATTATTTTGATAACTCTTAGTAACAACAGTAAAAACCATGAAACACTGGTGGATGACCAGAGCACAGAAAATGTCTCCTAGTAATCTTTGGATGGAGCACCAAGTCTCTCAGGCTACCCAAGATCAGGTCTTAATCACGTTCAGAGCTGTCATGTCCTGAAACAGAGCATCTCAGGGACAAGAGAACAGAGCCCAGGGCAAACTGAAGGCTTAGACTGAGCACTCAGAGGAAACTGGTTCCACTGGTCACACATGGAAAATTATCTTTAAAACATTCTGTCCCATGATAAGATGGTCACACGTGGCTCTGTCCTGACTGTGGTTAACTTATGGTCGTTATGTGTTAAAGCTTCCATAACCGGCTACAATAATAGGAGGTCAATGACATCCCTTCAACAGTAAATCCATTCAAGTTCAAAGCAATCCGCTCTAAGCTCTGATATGCTACATGACATATTGTCCATGTGGGGCTTTGCTGAACACAGGTCAAAACAATTTAGCAAAGGAATGTATCAGAGGAGGCCTGAATAGAAGGATCAGAAATGATAGTCTTCTGGCAGTGAAACAACAATCACCTGATCCTAGACTTCCTTGTTTGTTGCACAGCTTCCTGTTGTGGAATAATAGGGGCCTTCCTGTTGGGGTATGGCTGTCATTTCAAAGCCAGCCAAATAAACAGAGACAAGAATGAGCACACGTGCATGCAATCCCAATCTACGCAATGCTAAAACCACCTACCCGACAGTCTCTCTGCAAGGTCTTCATTAGGTTGTTGTACGTCTCTGTGTCGAAGTAAAGCCCTTCCTCGTGCATGTCCTGAAAGTCCAGATCTTTGTAGGTCGGACAAGCCTTTTCTCTCTCTTTCCTGGATGCTCTTCTCTTGTAGGTGGATCCCTTCAAGTCATACTTGTAGTGCATTTTGAGGGAGCGTGGAAGCACGTTGTTCATCACCACCAGTCGGATGTTAATGCCCCCAGACTGGATGCAGTATAGTCCGTAAAACTTGGGCAGCAGCGTGCGTGGATTCTGGTTCAGGTTCTGCAGAGTGAATGACAGCTTTAGTCTCAATGCGGTGAGATAAAAGGAGAAAGTTTGTTCCTATAGCTTTTGAATGTCTACATTATGTGACATACTGCCTGGTAAATTTTACAGGTTTTTAGGTATTTACAGTTTATGGCTGTAGAAAATCACTAAAATGCTGCTTGGCTACAGTTTGTGGATTCATTTACTGCATTACAAACATGATTTCAATATTTGGTACTTTAATCAACTAAATAAATATTGTCGACCATACATTTTCTGTGTTTAATTCACAGTACGGCGTCATCTGAGTTTGTTTCTCAGTCTTAAGAATTATTAGAGTTCCAGTTAGAGTGGGTGTCTCAAACTTAATGAAGATTACAGGTATGAAGATGTGCATAAGTAATCAAATGTAAATGTAATTAAAATATCCTTCATTCTCCAGACAGTTTTCAATGAGACATTGCATTACAGCTGGAGCTAATGAAAATGTTCACCAGTGATCTGTTCAAATTTAACACTGCAAATGATTTTTGACCCCTATTCAACACTCAGATGTGGAGTTCGTCACCAGATGCTGGAGCAACAAGAAGTGTCTCACCATGTAATATCCAGGTAGCAATCTCTGGAGGAACTTGGCCTCTTTGTGCTGGACCGTTTTAATGATGAACTCATCATCGCTGGTTAGGTAGAAGAGAGAACCGCTGGCCCCCGGGTTGGTGAGCTCAATCAGAGGCTCATTTACTAGGGAGTACTGAAGAGGGAGAAACATACTGTAAACGACCCAGTTTAAAATGTTCACATGAAACAAAGCTCAAACTAAGAAAACAGCATCACTCAGAGCATATCTATATATATAAATACATAAAATATGGTACAGAAAAAATAAAACACTGTTAAAGTTCATGTGGGAAACATGATTAAACAAAGATGCAGCACCTTAGATATCTTTTGTTTATTTAGTGCTTGAAGAAAAAAAGCTTCCCTGGCTTTAGGATGTTTTTATTAAATCTTGTGATACAAAAGCACCACGTTTTTGTTAAATATTTGCTTTTGTTTAAGTGCCTCTCTATCTGTTTGTTTAGATGCTTACAAATATATGTAAGTTATATGCCGCTATCATAGCATTCACTCAGCATTTTGGAACCTGACAGCAGGGATTTGCCATACAGCCATAAGGGCATCGATGGGGTACAACACTGATGTTGGGCTTCTTAAAATTCACTCTGGGATGGGATTGAGGTCAAGGCTCTGAATTAATGGGCTTAGCCCAAATTATTAATAGTACACAAAAATGAAGGGTTGTCCATAAATGTACATCAGCATGAAAGCTGCTCTTTTTATTTTTATTGTTCAAAAATATCAATTAGTTAATTGCACAAATTTAAGATTTGGTTCATGTTGCACAAAAAAAAACCCAAAACAAAACCCCAAAACTGATGCAAGCCTTCATCGCTGACGTGTTAGGGAGAGATTGTGAGTGCAGCTGACTGAAGAGAACAGTTATATGTTAATGAGTGCGTTATGAGCAACATGTTCAGAGCAGAGGAGAAACACTGCAGGCATCTATTCTTCCTCTCCAGAGACCATTCCACCGATGACAGTCTGCAGTCACGTTGAGTAAGCAGCGTACAGCATAAACACATCCGCAGTTAATTGCATTTGCATTGAGTACTGTGTGTATGTGTGTCTATTCTCTCTTTTAATTAGGCTCTGCTGTGTGTCTCAGTGAATTCATCATCACCTCAAGGACATCACTCATGAGTACTTCCTCTAAGCTGCTGTGCATTATATCATTTTTCCCTGTACTGCCTTCAAGTTACATTTTAACGGTCTCTTTCAGTGCCTTGCATTCAAGAACAACAATGTAGCTGGTGGGTTTTTGAAAGGAATGGAGGCAGACAGAAAATATTTTATGCAAAAACATAATACAACAATAACAAGCAGGATTACACATAAATCACTATACTCTGGTGATGAGGAAATTAAATTAACAAACATGATGGCATATAGGGGACATAAATAACGGAATTCTGCAGGAGATTCCCAGGATCCTCTGTTGGTTTCATTCAGCACTGGTAGCTGGTTAAAGCCGTCATAACCAGGGCATACTCTGTTAGCTCAGTCATTACCTCCAACATCTTCACTACCCCAATGTTTTACAATGTTTTAACATCCTCCTCCATCCTCCATTCCCCTGGATAGATGGTGCGTGGCATAACCCGATCACAACTCAATAAAAAGTCACAATTACGTACACACTGAGGTGGAAGATTGGCCTTTAGTAATTCACATGCAATTCTGGGGAAAGTTCATTGTCTTTTATTTAAGGGAGTGATGGTCATCTTTACATTTTTCTATTTGTTCACATAAAGAAACAGAACAAAATCAGATTCAAGGGTTCATGGGGACAAATTAATCAGCTACTGTGCAGAAATTAAGAGTGTGGTTCAACATAGAGTATGTCTGTACCAAAAAAACTGAACAAGTAGGACGCTGACAGACGGAGTCTTTTAAGGCAAAAGTTCAACATGTCTTTCTTAGAGTTATTTGCAAAGATTAATACCGCTGTCATAGCACTTCTTCGCCTCATCCACACCTGCATGACATTTTGCACATTAATTGGTAATAATCATGTTTAATCATGTTTAGTTTGAACAAAAGAAATAACCACATAGGTCTTTGCCAGGTTTCGGTCTTACCAGGTAGTCGTCTGGTTTGATGCCGAACAGATCCCTGAAGTAGCGAAAGGCCAGAGGGGCGTAGGTCTTGAAGCGGAAGTCAGGATAGTGGTGTGCTGGGGTCAAGTTGCTTCCCTCACTGGGATGTACAATGAATAACCCAATTAGCCAGGAGATAATCATATAATGTTACATTAGATACATTATTCCAAAACCAACTCAAATAAGGACAGATGAAGAAAACCTTAAATATTATATAAAACAGTCAGAGACAGTGTCATTAAAACAAACCATCATTCTCCAAACAAGGATCTCATGTAGCCAGCACAAGGGGTAAAATGAAGCCATAAACCTAATCTCTGTGCCTGGGTATTTAGACTATTGACTACCAGTAAGTATATCGGTGGCTCCTTGTAATGTGCTCCACCCATGCATGAAGAGGCTTCATGCAGCTAAGTCTTCTATGGGAACTGAGATTTACCAGTGTTATACAGACAAACTGGCCTGTATAGAGTTCCTCGCCTGGAGACTGAAGGTGGCTCGCATGACTGCATCTAAACAATACCACAAAACACATGAGCTTTGACCCTGAGGGAGTAGAGAGGCAATAGCAAGAAGACTATAGTAAAAAGGACACAAAATAACCTCTGTTTATGATGTATTGATGAGACCATTAGACTTGTAGGTTATGCTGTAACTGCTGTTCTTAGTGGACTGACTCTCCGCCTACATATTCAATATGTGCAGTGAATCCTCCCAGTTGACAGATGATGTGCAAAATGCACAAGGGTCTTCAGCTAGCCTCCCAGAGGCCAGGCTACCTATACCTAACCCTATCCGTCCCCTGTTGTGGAATCCTGGACAACTACCGCCGAGTAGCATGTAAAACCGACTCTGCAAAGGGAATGAATGCTGCCATATTCAGTCGGTAGAACCAGGTCAGTGCAGACGGAACCTACCAGGTAGCTGCAGCACAGATCCCAGGCAGAGATGCTCCTTCTACATTGTAGAGTAGGTCAAAGCTCCACAGGTAGAGTGTGCCCGCATGCCAGAAGGTGCAGGTGCACTTGCTAGATTAACTCTATGATCGAGTGGGACAGCCTGGACTGAGATGGTGGACTACCCAGACATCCCTGTGCGCCGACACAACAGTAACCCTGTGGCCTGACACACAGTGCCCTAACTGGACCGTCTACGCCTCTCTCCAGAAGCAGAGGGAGGGACTAAGTTGGGCATCCAAGTGAACCTTTGGCCAGATTTGCAGGTAGCACTACTCCACTCTCAGCCGGAATAAACCTGCAAAGCTCCTCATCTCCTCGTGTACTGTTAGGGCTTGCATTTCCCCTTTTCTCCATGCAGATGCCACTGCCGAAAGAAATACTGTCATGGAAGACAGCCACATTGAGGCTCTTCAAAGGGGGTGCTCTGCCGACTCTCAGTCCAAAGGTGACATGGCAACAGCTCTAATGTGAATCCTGAATCTCCAGGCATCTCACCAAAATTATGGAAGGATATCACAATCCTGAGAAAGCCTGCACTGCCCTGCATGCACTGTGTTAATGGTAGCCACCATGCCTCTGAGGGTCAATGAAGCCTTTACTCCTTCCAACTGAGCCTGCGGGAACAGCATCATCTCCTGGGTCAGTTTGATTTGCTCCGTACCATGACTCAGGACAACCCTGTTTTATAACTTTTGCCCATGGAGAACGCTACCACACAGGAATAAGCACATCTGATAAGGTTAGCCTGAGTCACCTTGGAGTCTTTCATCAAATAAACTTTCATTGAAATCAATAACACTGACCCCAAATCTACTAGAAGTAGGTTAATCAAGGTTTTTGTTTTCCAGGGCACTTCTAAATCTGGTTTCAATGGTAATGGGGCTACTGTATTGTTGTTTTGTCCTGGTACCATACTTGGTAATGGGATACAGGCAACAGTCTGGCCCTGCTGTGCAACACTACACCTGTGATTACTACACATTGAAACGTGACTGCTCTGTTAAGCATATGAGGACACCAATAGCTAACTATCATCAATGACTGACAGTTTCCATGATGGTCAGATACACATCGCATGAAACCCTTTAGTAACAAACAGCACCTCGAAATGTTTCAGTCAATCTAATCAGAGGAGCTATCTGTGCATGTGTCTGTCTGGTGGAAGATGTGTGCTGGTTGTCAGAGATGCTGGCATTGTGAAACAAAACCACTATGTAATCTGTGACATCTCCAGCCATCCAAAACTAGACTGACAGGAAAAACAACAGTGGAAAAACCTCCAAAGACGAGCAACACAAGGAGGTAGTAAACAATAGAGAGCAGCCTCAGAGAGCTGCCTCCATAAGTCAGTCACTCTCAGGATACTGAGTGAGGGGTTTTGTGTTTGCGTGCCATTACAAACCAGAAAAGAAATACTTTGACAAAGTATCACTTCCCTTTTTCATTCTTTTAATGTCACCAGATGTAAGACATTTGTTTGCCTTCACCACTAATTGTTTTGTTTGTTCTGCTTTGGGTAATTTTCTTTTATTCTTAACTAATGTAGTCTTGTTTTCTTTTTTATTATTTCTGTTGGCTGTTCCAGTAAAACGCTGAACCTGCAGATAATTAAAACTTTAATTCTATTCACATTTAGATGAAAAGACTTGACATTGGGTGCAGATTGAGGGTGATGGAACAAGCTCGCTTTCGCCTTTTTCAATTAACTATCTAAGAAAGGTTTTTTTAACACTCACTGATGTAGGGCCAACACCAAAGACTAATGTTTGGCTGTTGCTAAGCAGTACAGTAAATGTGCATGCCAAGACCAGGTTTGCAAAAACAATCCTGTGTTTGCATATCCTGGTGCAGAATCTCTATGGTAAACCAAAGAATTTCCCAGTACGACTCAAATCGTCTTCCTTCTTTACCTTTATTTTTTGAATAAGCCTGATCTATAAATTTGGTCACAGTTAGAAAAATAATTGTTGTACACCTTTTGTGTCATTGTCATCTTTGAACTTCCGTTGCAGGATAGGACATAAAAAAGCATATTTTTAATTATGCAATTAAACATTTCCACATCATAAATCTAATCACACAGCTAACCCCAAATGATGAAATCCTCTGAAGATGACTAGATTAAATATGTAATGTAATATAACATGTCATGTAAGGAGATAATGCTAGACAGTAACATTACTGAATATGTGTAAATATTGATACAGTGTGTGTTTGAGCATCAACACTGTATATGTGTGAATGCATGAGTCACACTTTCAAAGAATCCCTGGGTCTGTTTTGGATTATATAAAATGTTTATTTAAGCTGAAGACAGCCTGAGATGACAGAGAGGCCCCACACTGACATATTCTTTGCACTGTGGCAGTAAGAGGTGCACAGTAAGCTGATTTTACAGTTCTTGGCAGGATTATCCTCTTGAATAGTTTTATCTCTGCATTGTGACTTAGCCTGGCAAAGTTTACTTTGTTGATAAATGATGATGGTGGAAGTTTGTGGAAGCAGCATCGTTTTCGGTATGACTGTCCAGTGCTTGTGATTTCCATCCAACCTAATTAAAAATAGCTTTAAATTTCTATGCTGCCAGACAGCACCAAATCTTTAGTCGCTTTCTATTCATTCCATTTGCAGAGACAGGAAACTATCACAATCAAAAAGCAGCCTATTACCACCTACACATAATCTGTTTTTATGAAGCCGCTCTCTGAGTCACTGCCGCTTGTACACCAACAACCTTGAGCTCATGCAAAGGCTGGCTGGTATTAAACCAACACTACACAAATAAGTCACATGTTGAATGGGTGCTCGACCACAAATGTATACGTGTCTTGCTGCGTATAGAAGCTATGTGTCTAAGAATGAATGTATCTCTGAGTGGGTTGGTACTGCACAGCACTGACCTGGGCAGAAAGACACTCTCCACCACATAGAAGTCTTGCATAAGCACGTCTCTGTCAGGCTTAGAGGTGAGGTTGCCCACTGTATAGCCAATACCAAGCTGAATGGCCCCCTTCAAGGCTGATGACGTGGTCTGGATGGGAAAACAGAAGTGAAAACATCACATTAGTCGGGCTGTTATAACATAGTGTTAGCACTACCCCCATTTCATACACCATTGGATTAGGGCAACCCTGAGAATGGTACGTCTTCTGTTTGAGTAATTTTTATGATTCATTTACAAACTCTAGTTTAATATAAGAAGTTATTTTTACAATTCAAACCATGGCATAGATGGACTCAAAGTAAGGAAATCAGACCATACATTGACACATTAAAATCCAGGACTTTTGTACTGCACAATTTTGTAGTAGAATTTCAAGAGAAAAAAACCCACATTAAACACGGTAGTATTCAAACACATACAAAAAATTGACTAGTTTTAAGATCCAACCTGAAAAACCACTGAGGAAAGCCATGTAATGTTGAATTCTTAAGAAAGTCTCCCATAAGCTGTGGTATCAAAAGTTTAAAAAGGAAAGAAAACAAGTGTGACCAGCACTTGACTGATCTCTGGCAGGCAGCCCTGACAGGGGCCAGGACATTATGTGCTGTATGCTGTAAAAGGACATTCATAAGGACTCATGTGACTCAGGTTCAGAAATAAAGATGTTTTGGCTCCAAACTGCGGCATTCAAAAATAAATGGCACGGAAGAATGCTCACAATTATCTGAAGAGGCAAATAAAACCAAACACAGTGAGGGTCTTGTGTGACAAGTTGTACTTTTTACCTTTTTGTATGTTTTCTCTCTGCTTGTGGTCCAAGGCCCTCCCATCCCATTTTCTGTTGTAGTTGACATCTGAAAGAGTTGCGAAGGATTGAAACAAAACTATAAAATGAAAGTTACTACTTTCACAACTTAAAATGACTTTTTCTATCACAAATAAGGTAACTGAAATTTTATGTCAATTGTATGTACAGTACTTACTTTGCTTAATGAAAAGCTGTGCCCAACAAACAGCAATCAGGGCGACATCTCTTGATTGTTGGCTCAAGCAAACATCTGGAGGTTTAGATCTGTCAGGGGGCCGTCTGCAAGAGAACAGAGTAATTCGTACACAATAAAAAAACAAAAAAGCAAAAACAAAAAAAGCTCACAAGCTTCAGCTGAAATGAATCTACTCTGGAGTAAGGATGTGAAAAGCTGGAGGGAACTTGTACAGCAGCAAAGACTGCGTGACTAACTGTGATACGTTTGAAGTCACTTCACTGCCATCACTCTCCTGTTAATCTATAGCTGATGGTAGAGCCAATTTAGTCTGTTTCTAAACTCTCACTGTCGAGATGGCCTGTAGCAAGAGCGCTCTGCTTTAACAGTCACTCATGTCTAATGAAATGGATATGTATGTGGGTGTTACTATCCCAACTCTCACGTATTGAACAACACAATCCTGACAGTTCAGCTGTCCTCCGTTCAGAGAGCACACTATACTTAAACATTTTATGTCAGCTTACTCCTCTTGCTCACCTCTGACTTTATTTTCTTGAATCCTTCCATTTTCCATGAGTGTGTGTGTGTGTGTGTGTTGGATAAATAACACTTCATAAAGAAGCAGAGTTGCAGAGTCATTGTGAATAAGGTGCAGGCCTGGAGCTAAAACGATCTGCTGGCACTACCTCGCTTACAGCACAACTAAGTCATTAAAAAGTCACAAAAACACCAGTTGTCTCACTTCCCTCTGTATTCCCCAATTTTACTGTGCCACTCCCTATCACTCACATTCCTCCCCATTTACTTTTGCTAATTGTGCCTCAGTCTGAGTGAGTGAGCAACACAGAGAAACAGATGAAGGCTGAAGAACAGAGGCTTATTAGAAACAGAAAATTTGGGGGGTTTTGGGTGAGTCACCACTCCACCTGCATATAAATGCACCTGCAGGTCTCAAAGCTTTGGCTATTGCACAATATCTTTTTGCTTCATCAGTGCTTGCAGCGCCATCACCCCAAGTCCTGCTCTGTGACCAGAAAACTACCCCCCCATCCAATCGGAATCGATTGCACTGAGAATACACATGCTAAATGGACAGAAGCTTATTGTGACAGTCTTACTACCAATACTGCAGAGATATCACTTGTCAAAAAACACCACATGTTGTTGCCATGTTTAAAAATAGTTTTCAAAAGGTGAATTAAACACGTCACACACAGACCGATTCAGATAAAGAGAGAATGTTGCAGACACTCTTATCTCCACACTCTCTCCTTATCTGTGCACCAGCTCCTCTGTTGCTATAAACGCAAAGACAACAACTTGGAAAACACCTCTCAAATAGAGGTATGTGTCTTTGTTTTGGGTCTATACCCTCTCTGTCACCTTCAAACTAATATTCAGTCTTTTTCTGCTCCCATGTTTGAAGGAACACAAGCACATACAGTCACACAAAACTTGTGAAGTCACTAAATTAAAAATTACATTTGTCACTCAACCTGGAGAGCTCTTTATAGATCAAAATCCTGCTATCAATCATTAGTCATTAGAAATTAAACAGAATCTTTCGCTTCACCACTGTGTAATATGGTGTTAATCCACCTCAGCCTTTGCACTGTATGACCGGCTGTGTGCTCTGAACCTGGGGAATGTTAATGAGCCTGCCAGCCTGTGTGGCTCTCTGTTCAGCCCTGGTGTCAGTGTAAAAAGGGATTGTTTGAACTTCTCTCCCTCCCTCCCTCTCTCTCTCACCTGACTCCAAAACCCGGTCAGTGCTCCAACAGACTGTTTCCAGAACAATCCATGCGAGGCCTGCAGCTGCAATGAACAACAGCAGGTCTGTTATTCACCTCTTAACAAAAGAGAGGCGGACAGACGGTTAAACATGCAGATGAAAAATGGATGAATAGATCATCGAGCATGTCTTAGGGCTGTCAAACACTCCTTTTGCAAATACCGCAGGGATAAAGGAAGTATAACAAGGAAATAAAGACAGTGTAACACATGCAAAATTATATGTGTTGTACGTTACAACTATATTACTGTGAGCTACAGTAAATACAAAAATGCATCCCAATCAAATCAATTTCTTAGGCAGATGTATGCATGTTTTGTTGATGAGGATGCCATGGGTAAAATGAAGCTCTGGCAAAAGTTCAATCAGGAAGACTATCCCTTTGCACACTTGGGTCATAGTTTATTTCCCATAAAATCCCGTTAACTGCGCCTGTCACGCTTTCACAGTCTTAATTTCCTGCTGTTAGTATCTTGGGCTGTGAACCGAGATATCAGCTGTTCTCATCAGCTGGTCACATCTTATCTAATAACACAGTGACACAACTTCATTGGCTATCATCATGCGGCTGTGTAATAAATACGTTTCGCTCTGTACCTTCTTCATACTGCTGTTATGCGTGCCCTCCACCTCCCCATCACAGCTCAGTCTTCACAGATTCACAAACATCATCATTTCATCAGCCTCACCGGAGTCATCAGCCACCACCGCCACCGCCACCAGTGCCTGGATTCCAAGGGGCAAATGCTGCTACTCAGGGAAGATGCCATTTGATCACTTTGTCCCTGAAGATTCTAATTGCCAAAAACTTCCTGACAGAAATAACATCTGCTGCAATTAACAATTATCTTTATTTTATTCACTTGTCTCTCCTGATAGAACTGAAACAACTGATCAATAATAAAAAGGAAACTGTGTACTTGAAAGACTAAATCTGCATAAAAGCAACTTAGAAGTGGCGTGTAGAGAGGGGCTGAATTGTGGGTTGTTTGTGTGCCTTTGCTAATGTCAAACAAGATCATAAAGGCTTCATATATCATACTGTGCTAAACTATGCCTGCACAATGTAGACCAGAGAAAAAGCATCAAACTCATTCACAGTTGTCGAGCTTGGATTTCACCCACTATAAACTTTTGCACTGTACACGGACAACTGTTCAGTAAAAATAAGAGACAAAAATGGTGCAAGTGCAAAATTCAATAGCAAACTCGTGGAAGCTCTTCCTGTGACTGTGTCCTGGAGGTTTGAATGTCCTTTTTATTCACTACATCATTGGTACTTGTGAAGGATTTTGTGAATTCTGCTCTTGAAAAGTGCTATGTCAATAAACTTTGCTTGCTTAGTTCTTCTCCCCATCAGTCTTTCTGTTCCTGAACAACTCTCTTCCCACGTGTGCCCTTGTAGGAAAGGCCCTTGTCAGAAACCCTCTACCACCCTTCAAACAAACACACAAGTGCAGATCAAACACTGGCTCTAACACCATATCTTTTCTTTGGTTTCAAGAATATATTGCCAAGGGTACCAGCCAGCCCCTGTGAAAGTCAAATGACGACTCTGTAGCCAAACATTACTGGCACGGAAATATGTTGCTCAGAGCAGATAGGGGGCCATCTGGTATGATAAAGAATACTGATCCAATGCAACTGAACTGTCAAAAAGTCTAAGTAGCTGTGGATATATTCCCTCATTGCTCTCATAAGGCAAGCAACAATAAAAATGGAGGCAGGGAAAAGATCAGCTAGTCACCAGCCATGCTATACATATCATCTGTTCAAAAACAATGCATAATTTAAAAACCCTGCCTTCCTATTGATAGATCTGATTCTTTGCAATAAATGATAAAGTGGAACAGCAAATTCCATATTAGAGTATGATCATTTTCAAACCATGTTATTATAACAAGGCTGAGAGGCATTCAAGGAAGTTCCCACAGTTTCCATCACCAGGACACAGATACTACATGTAGATTCCTCTTTGCTCTACTTTGCTTCAGTCCCCAGATACAATTGGAATACTGCAGCAGATTGGAGACATAAAAGAGAATCAATAGCAGACGAGCAATGTAGAGAACTAAGGTCTGGACTGCTGGGACTTCATGACCTTCACAATCCCTGACTGATGTCTGGATTTGGATGGATACAATCAAGATGCATGCAGGCTCAGCTTAGCTCAGCCTGCAGGGGATTAGCTTCATCAACTTAACTGCTCTGATTCTTGACCACTACTCAAATATACTCGACCCAAGCAAAATGTAATTTGTCTTGTAAATCTCATTTCCACATCAAAAACACTCAATATTCCAAGGCAGAATGAAACATGAAACATTGTGTAAACACTTGCTCACTGTTTGGCGTGTCAGTGTCATTACATAACTGGCTTGGATTCCCCAACTGTGCAAAATTCTTGCTTCTATAAAATGTGTCATATTCTGTTGATGAATCTTGTGGCTGGGAAACAAACATTTAATGTGTGGGCTCCCCTCCTTGAGCCAATCAAAAAAATGATCAGTCACACAAATGTCAATAACCAAATGACATGTAGTCTTTCAGCACCTCAAAAACATTCTGATTTACCCCTGTTGTTTAAAGAATGACTGTGTTTTTCTCATAGACAAATAGTGAGACAGGCAGATGTGCAGCATGGTGGGAGGTAGACAGAGTGATGGGTGAAAAGAAAGGAAAACTGTTTGTGAATTCTTCAAACAGAAACACCGGCTCATCAATCTCTAAGACACAAAACAGAAAACACTCGCAATTCAGGGGCTCCTCTCTGGTTTCTCAAACAAACCACCAAAACAGAAATACAAAAACGCACAAAGCAAACAGAACATAAAGCGCGCACGGTTTTAACATGTATACATGTGAACACAAACTTTCAGGTTTGTGGACCTTGTAAACAAGCCACACATCCTATATACACACTCTCTGTTTTCCTTCCCCGATGAGTCCTCACACCAGGATGTTAGGTTGTTTTTGATATGTTATGTTCCACATTTCACAGCATCCCCTCTAGGTGTGTTTGTTTTAATCATCCCCTGAAGAGACAAGACATGCTGCAGCTTTAGAGCAGTGACTGGCTACATAATCCACCACTGCAGGGTTAGCTAAGAAGTGTGTGCGACTGTAACACTACATGTCTTCATGAGACAAACAGATATAGCCACAATGTGAGCCCATGAGAGTGTTTGGTTCAATTAACAATGTTGGGGCAGCTTTCATTGCCAATTACTACATGTGGTGGGTGAGGCAGCACCAAGTGAAAAGATTATGTTGCTGCCTGAGCCAAAAGGATTTATCCTAATGATTAGCATGTAAAATCCAGTGCATGTTAACATTCGTCATGTAGCATGTGTGCCAATGTAGTGTAATAATTGATGCAAGACGTGTTAGAATGTGCTACTCTGATACAGTATTAGCGCTACCATGATACAGATTCAGCATTTTGGCATTAGTTTCAGAGTATGGGAAACTTTGGTCACAAGTTTTCGATACATCTTGTGATAAAAGTGACATAATCCCATAGTTGGACATTGTTATGCAGACAAACTGGCCATTGCTAAAATTCAGTGATGCGCGTAATGATGCAAAGAGAAGCATAACACAAGTGCAAAGGATTGGAGCTCTTTACAAAGAGAAAACCTGCTGTCACTTATGCATCATCACATAGTGCAAAGCGTAAAGCGTGTGCTGAGCACAACATCAATCTGATTACTCATTTCAGTGTGGGCAAGGATGAGCATATGTGAGATCCACCACTGGGTGCAACTATCACCAACTTAATATTTAATTATTGATGGTATTTGACCTTTTGGCAACAGCAAATAAAGAGGAACAATAGGTGCAGGGAAAGACGGACTAAACCTCCAGAGCTATGAGCTCTCAGATGTGGCAAGGACAAAATAAATAAGCTATACAGAGGGAGGAGGGAATGGAAAAGATGGATGAGGAAGGCAACAGGAGAGAGAGGTAGAGAACAAAATGTGTTATATATTCAAAATATTTAGTTGGGTGATTCCCTCGTGATTTTTGTAACAAACAGCATGTGTCAAGTGTTATTCTTCAAAGTATTTTAACCAGCAGGGAAAAAAAAATCTGCCCTGTAATAATGCAAACACAAGTACAAACAACAAAATACATTGAGCATAACATTGAATATAATTTGTTTGCTTAGAAATCCAGGGAAAGGACTGTTTATTTGTAATTCAGACTGCGTCTTACTCTAGTTGCACTATGCATGAGAAGTAGCGAGGAGGAATTCAGCCTCTATGTCCAGAGAGTCACATGATTCAACTAAAGGAATGGAGGGCGGTGGGGGGGGGATAGAGGAGTACACAGAAAGAAAACAGAGACAATGATGTCTGACCTGATGGAGCGATATGCTGCACCATGACACTCTCTGTGACAAAGATTTATTGCAGCAGGGTTATTATATTCAACCACCAGTGATATCTACGCAGGCTGGTCACAGTCTTAGCGTCACAGTCCATGAAGCACATGATCAGATGACACAAAGAGACGAAGAGAGAAGTTTACCCATCCCAGTCAAAGGGGGTTTAGTTTTATTCAGCACTGCCTGGAGTCCAAAGTTCATCTTATTCTCCTCACCGCAAGGGTGACAAGTTTATTGCATAGTACTGTGGGCAATAGCGCCTGTTTATTATTCTAAGTAGTGGTCAATCATGGGGGTAAGGGGGATTAAGTCATCTTTATTGATTGTAGATCACAGGCTGCTCAAGAAAGAAATTCATGTTATTTAGCTTCTGCATTCTTTCATTTTTTTCTCCAACTTATTTGTCTTCAATCACCCCTGTCTTTCTGTATGACTCTTTCATTTGTGATTTCTCTTTCCCACTCTCATCTCTACCCCGATGGTCCCTTAATTGGGCCTCTGCAAGCATCATCATTACCAGGACAGGAAAGTGGGGGGGGCATGGGGGAATCAGCAGGGCCACAACAACAACAACAACAAATGCCACAACTTTTTGAATAATCTGATTTCTGCCAACCTATCGCTCTCCCCGCAATTCTGCAACCAGCTAACTGTCATACAAAAGAGAACAATTCTGAGCCAATTACTGCTGCAGGCCTTCTTTGGCAGATTTTTCTGCAGGGTCGAAGAAAATCTTCAGCCAGATTCAGCTGCTGCAAAGGAAATGAAGGGCATTTTTAACAGAGCCTGACACTGGCATGCGTTGACAGTCTTTCCAGTATTAAGATATCATTGCATAATCATGGATTTGGGAATAGGTGATAAGTTCTACTTTGGTTGACATATAGGTGTCAAGTCAAGGGGCATTCCAGTGATTTTATCTAGTTGGGACTTTTGAGAAACTTGTTTTAAATAGAGTAGAGTTCAAATCTGAGAAATCCTGGCTTTAAGTCCCCAGAATGGGTACGATGCACATTTGTATTCAGTTTACTATTATTTAACCTGTCACAGGTATGTTCTAAAGCCTGGCTTGAAATCAGATTTGCGTGATTATTTATTTTCTCCAATCATCAGAATGTCACACTTTGATCCAACATTAGTGATAAAAATCTAGTGTTAGTAATATTTCAAGGAAAAATAACTAAATATTTTTCAACTTATGTTACTTTAAACAATTTTGTAAATAGTTATTGTATGAACTTGACATGCTACTTCTGTATCATTTAATTAAAAAATTACATTCCGTTGTTGTGAAAAATAATGTGGGGGAGCTTTCATTTCCAAATAAATTTTGTACTGTATTGTAGGGAGAACATTGATCACTGTACAGACAATAAAGAGAATGAATTATGAAGTCCTGGAGGCTAGTAGTAGTAGTAGTAGTAGTAATATGCGGTATGTGCAGACATGAGCACAGACTGGCCAACGAATGAGGACAATAAAACAGATAGCAGAGACAGAAAAGCCCTCACTGTGTTTAGGTCGAGGCGCAACACAACTGAACAGAGGTGCAGAGGCTAAATCAATAGAGTATGTGGGTGTAACTTCCCACTGACCTGTCTAGGTTTTAGCCTATGTAGCACGTTCTGCTCTGATTCATAATGCTCGCCTTGGAGAATGTGCCTCTGATATGTCAAATGATCTGTTAGTGTATTGATAGCAGATTCATATTTTGATGAACAATGAATTATTTCCTAGTACAAACACCAAACATGATAGTAATGCTTCATAAATGTAGTTCATGACCAATTATTCATGATAAGGAATAAATCAACCTATTTTATTTGAACCCCTGATGTATCACTATCAATGACTAACAACACATTTCAATACAGAAAAATACCACACAGGCTGAGGTGGCTCAGAAAAAGAGTCCCCATAAGTTTTTTAACAGACAAGTTTATTTTTGAACCTGCATTATTTCATCAAAATGTCATAAAAAATCAATAATGGGTGATACATCATTATCAGATTTTTTGGACTATCAGATCACTGTCTGCCTCAAAAATTCAGTGTAGTCAGGCTATAACAAAAAGCCAAGTTTTGGGGGGTTGCTGGTTTTGAAATTCATAGACTGAAAGACTAATTTAGCAATTGATTGATCAAAACAGTACTATGTTAATAATCAGCATAATCTTTAGTCTCATTATGGAAAGAACTAAGCAACATATAACACACAGCACTTAGCAACTCATCAGAAACTACAAAATCAACCACATTATATATAGTGGGACATCGCAAGGCGTTACAAAGGATAACGAGCCTGTGGTTTATTTTATGAACTTCCTGTTTCTTTCTAATTTGACTGGGAGGCAGAGGGATTGGTCCAGTTTGGGACAGGATGGTCAGCTTGCCACAGAGGATGTTTGAAAGGGAAAACAGCTCATGCAAATCCCCTGTTTTCCCATTTGGACAAGCACCTGAGCTCCTGTGCTGTGCTCCCTGCTAACCTGCACCCATATGTTGCTTGTCAGAGAGAGCAGAATTCCTGTGTTATGTAATATTTTCCATGTGAGTAGCAGCAGAAGTGACACTGTAGAGCAGCAAATAAATCTGATTTATTCTCACCTCTTCTTGAGATTATACCGTGGTGGATCAGATTCTCTCTTGAATTAGTCATTATAAAATGTGATATTGACTAACTTGTAGGCAACAATCGATAATGCTGCTTCAAACCACCTTCAAACCAACCAACATCTTTTTTCTTCTGTATGACCTTCCTTTGAAGAGTTAGCACATCAATTAATAGTTATGTTTTTAGTGCGGTCTTGTGATCTGGGGTCAAAGGGCACTTTGTGTACTGTAATCATACTGTACCATGGGATCACAGTAGTGATAGGACCAAAATATCAGGCATATGAGACTCATTAGACAGTTACATACGTCAGTGCCCTGAACAGTAGTTCTCAGCTCTCTCATTCCTGAAAACAGTCTTACAGACCGGTGTGCCTCGTGTCCTTACACAGAAGGGTGTGGCCCCACGTTGAGTCTGGTTACGGTCAAGATGTTCTGATAAAAATAAAAACAAATGCCTCAGAGTGTTGTGATAATGAAATTCAGCACCTTGTAATGTTTGTGTGTGTTTAGTGTGACCTCATACACCAATGCTAATTCTTCTCCCAGAGGATCCTCTCTGGCTCCTGTCTACAGAGTTATATTCTGGGTCAAAGTGCTAATGTGTCACGTCCCACTTACAATGAAACTGAGAGCATGACTAGAGGGTTGATTACATACAGATTTAGAACAATATGTATAAAAACAAAATGTGGCATCCATCTTTGTGAGCCTGAGGATTTGGTATCAGTTCTTGGAGTTGACATTATTGGGGCTTGTATTCAGTTTACTATTATTTAACCTGCCGCAGGTGTCTTCTAAGGCCTGGCTTGAAATCAGATTTGCATGATTATTTATTTTCTCCAATCATCAGGATGTGACATTTTGATCCAAAATTTGTGATAATCCAATGTCTGTAATATTTCTAAGAAAAACAAGATATTTTTCTATTAGCAACATTGGAACTCAACAGAGACACGGTAATATCGCATGACAAGGGTCACAGGGCAAAATCAGGCCCAGGGCATAATAGATGCAAAACACTTTTAGCCAGCTTAACCACCATGACCTGAGACCAGATCTGCTGCGATGAGATGGTCTAAAATGTATTTAAACTAAAGAAAAAGCAAATAACTCTTACAAGGAAACATTCCTCAAAAATATTGTTCCAAGATTCTCAGTCACAACAGAGAGACAACCACATCATAACATACCAAAATGTTTCATCCATCTTTATGACGAGGTAAACCTCTCCCTGAGATACAAAAAAAACAACATGATTTTATCTATCTAAATTAAGTGTTTTGTCAACGGTATGATGTCATATTCACTCTGCCACAGCTGAAATGCATCTGAATGATTACAAGGTCCAGATCATTCACTGGACACTGCTGTTGTTGACCTTGCTTAAGTCGCTCCAATGTACAGTGAACAGCTCTTAGTCTCCCAGCGTAGCATAAAAGACAAGATATCTCTTTTTCTCCTTGGGCTGGCAAAGCTATTTCACAGTCACAGCCCGGCTGCCAATCACCAGGAGCAAGAAATGTAGCACTTAACTGTAAAGAGCAGTGATAAGGTGATACAGTAGGTACTGAGGCAAAGGCTGGTCCAGTGAGACATCTAATAATGTAAACATGATATACTTGAAATACAGAAAATGTGTCACCTGGCCTACAGCTCATGTTGTGCCAGAGGGATTCAGCAACTGTTTACTCATGGTGTAGTTTCTCAGTAGCTGAGCTGAGAAAAGCTTAACCTGAGCAGGTTTTACCAGGTGTTAATAGAGCATAAGTATTATTCTAGGACTGTCATATTTTGAACCAGACGTTCTTCCTCTTCCCCCTGATGTGTTTCACAACTTAAAGCATGCTTAAGTCATTTCCCGTCAAACTAGAGAGACTTCCATATTCCCTCGAAAAGTGCAAGACAAAGTTTCAGACACACAAAACCACAAACTTTCCAAGTAATTACATGACAACCACAAAAAGTAGTGATTCAACAAGCACTAATGTCTGCAGCTGCACTTTGGGACATGGAGTTTAACGATAAATGTCACACAGCTTGACCTACAAATAATTTCAAGCAAGAGAAAGACTCAAGAAAACATACCATCATCTAACCTTGTTGTCCTCTATCGGAAACAGTCGAAGCGCACCTGCAGATTTTCACCTGCCGCAACACCTGAAGCGAAACGTAACGTATGAGGATTTGGTCAGTATGTCAGTATTAACCTCAAATCTATTTCTAACCGCGTATCTCAACAAGGCAGCCTATCTAGTGTTTCGCACTAGAAGCATCAAAGTGACAGAAACATTACCAACCAATCGTTGTTTTCTGAGCAGTCGTGTAGAAATGTTTTCCTCGGAGTGGTTGACGCAGTCTGCACAGAAAGCCCGATCCTCAAGCAGTCGATCCGCAACAGATTAATAAATGTTGTTAATAATAATATGAGCATATGTGTATTTCCAGCACAGGATTACTGGATATAACTGAGGAGTCGCTCCTGAACTGACAGCAGCAAGAATGCCCTGTGTCCCTGCCCTGCCTCTTTACATACAACCATATCAGTGCATCATTGGGTAGAAAAAAAGAGACTCGAACATGCCCTCTGCAGGTCTTAACAGGAGTGCAGCAGGCCACAGAAGACTTGTTGATAATAGACTGTTACACGAAATGTTATGTTGATTTAGTTTCCCCATTGTCATTGCTCATAAAAGCAAAGTCCCATGATAGTTTGACCCTCATAATATCACTCTTTGACTATGAAAAACTAGCCCTAGAATTTGGAATACATTGTTAGTATTGCTAGTTTCACAGTTATTCAAGAAAATAATTTATATTTCACTAATATTTTTTCTTTTCTTCAGGATATAGTTCAGTAACTTTTGAAGATGTGTCAACTTTGACACCTAACTCAATCAGCACAGTTTCAGCTACAATTTATTCTTAGTTGCAATTCTGTGGCATTGTTATTTGTTATCTGAAAATAGTGAATTTTCTGAGATGGATAAATTTTATGGGACTGCCATCGAGTCATTTTTGTCTATGAATTGATCAAAAGTCTGTTCTTAACTTTTTGAGTAATCCTGCTAACAGACAGACAGACAAACAAACCAAAAAATGTTTAAAATGAGTATTTTATAATATTTTTATAAAATTGCTGCTATCTCTTACAACCATGAATAGTTTAGAAATCCTTTCTTTCTTTCTTTCTTTTTTTTTATTCAAATCTTAGCTCCTAACAAACAAAAAAACTTGATTTATATTGTGAGAGATTATCTGTAGAGATTTGGAGCTAGGTTGATGAATCCTTTAATACAATTGATGTGGAGAAAAAAAAGTCTGTAACAAAGTAACAAGACAAGACAAATAAGAAAACTGTCCATTGCTGTTGATTTTTTTTGCCAGCATTTTAAGAAGGGCTGGTGAAGGGTTTGATGAGACCAAGCTCCATAGCTTTGACCAGGCAAGTGCGCGCCACATCAATGACCTCTTGCCTTTTGGGATTGTCCGCCGCTTTGCCAATTACTGAGAGGATTTCCAGCATCTCACTTTCAATCAGATTTTTGGCCAGGTCACTGTCATCTGAGTTCAGCATGTTGTAGACAATCACAAGGCCACGGTGCTGTATCTGAGGGTTGTCGTGGAGACACAACCTCTGCAGGATCTCAAGCCACTGGGCGGTCTGTTGGGAGAGATCAGTGACTCAGTCGATGGCAGTCTAAGTGTGTCACATCAAAAATATCACATGCTGCTTTTAAAGCTTGATAATTTAGATATTTTTTTGATCAATTGCAGCTCAGTGACAAGCCAAAACGTGTGATAGAGTAAGTTATTGTATAACTCATCACATTTTTATTCTAATTTTAAAGAGAATCTCTGATTTTACACATGACCATCAGCTTATTCTCAGAGAGTAACTCTAAGAAATGTCCTCAGTGGCTCTAGAGAAGCTTTTTCAAGTGTCAGCAAAATATCTATATTGTGGGTGTATATCACACAGAGCCATTCAGCTATTCAGGGGATTTCTGGGCATTATTCTATAATGTGGCATTGATTCTTTCAAAACAGACTCTGTACGTACCACTTTGGTTAGCTTGGTGCAGAGCTTCTTCTGAACAGCAGTGAGCATGGCCACAGCTCCAGCTGCAGCTATCTGGAGTTTGTCATCCTCCTCGCCACACAGCAGCACCAGCAGCTTCAACTTATCATTGCCATCTTCCAGATAACGATCTTGAACCTAATACACACAGAGATCAAATGTTCAAAGCAGCCACACTTGTTGGACGTGTGTCATTTATAATCATGTGAGGTTTCTAGCTGCTTGTTTGTTGTCACCTTTTTACATGTAACAAGGTTGCACATGCATTCAGTAGCAGCCTGTCTGATCTGGTCATGCTCCTCAAACATGTAGTTCTCAATGTCTGGCAGAGCGTTCTCTTTCACAATCTTCACTCTACAAAACAAATTAAAAAACTTAATAACCACTGTGAGCTGCGGGGAAGTCACTTGTATGAGATAAGTGGTCAAATGTGTCTTAACAGTGCAAAATGTTACCTTAGTTTTTCGCTGAAACCAGCTAAGTTAGTGAGGCTTCTCAGAGCTTCGTAGTTCTGCATTCCATCTCTGTCTGTATGAAGGAGGCTAACTAAAGGCCGCACCACCTCATACACCTGTCAGTCAAGAAAGATAGAATTGAATTTCATAAGGTAAACACCAAACAATGGCGATACATAATTTTACATCTGTAAGAGGGGACAAACAGGAATGATGATAATAAACAACTAGACAGCACTCAGAGAGCATAAACTAGGCAGATCAGTTTCCCCATTGTGTCATTACACCTAAAAGAAACAGTTGCATGATAGTTTGACCCTCATATGACTCTTTGACCATGAAAACCTACCCCTAGAATTTGGAATCACATAAACAATGAGACTATCACAACAATCAGAAACATTTAATGAGAATTTTCCATCATTTCCCATCATATAGATGAAGAAAAATATTCAAAGGAAGGTAGGTCAAAACTTAAAAAAAGGGAAGTGTGTAGTCAAGAGATTAGGATGAATGTGCTGCCTCAGAAAATCTCCAGTCCCCTTCCCTCACAAATATATAAAAGGGGACTACTCTTCACAGAAATCAGCAAAGCAGTTGCCATTGCACATCTTACCCTCTCACCAGGGAAGGCAATTTCTGGGTTGGAAATAGATGCAATCTTGGCAAGGGCATGGCTGGCTTTCACTTTCCCAGCTTCTGTCCCTTCCAGAGCAAGTGGTATCAAAGCCTAAGGGCAGAGCCAGAAGAACAGCAGTGATATTTTCTTACATCGAACAACAGTGGGGATATTTTTCAACTACCAGCTTGTCCAGTTAACGTTTGTGTAGTTTTCTGGGGATGTGAATGTTGAATATATGTATTTGTGACTCAATGAAGAATCATAGATTCACTGAAACTTTCATTTTCATCCCTAACACTCACCTTTCCCCCACCTTGGGCTACAATTACACCACGATCTTTGGGATCCTCTGACAATGCCATGAAAACCCTAAGGACAAGAAGAAGAAAAAGAGAATAGGTTCAACAGACATATTTTTCTAATCAGTGTTGCAATTCAAAGAGAAATAAAAACAAGCACAAAACACTGGATATATTTGTCACAGTTTCAGCTTGCATTCCATCTTCTCTGTAATGGAGCAAAATATGTTTCGGTCTTTTTATGCAAAGTAACAAAAATAAATGGCAAATGGACTGTACTCATATAGCGCCTTGATAATCTGGCCGACCATTCAGTGCTTCACAACATAAGCCACTCACGCACACATTCATACAGTGGTGGCAGAGGCTACCATGCAAGGCGCCACCTGCTCATCAGAAGCTATAACCATTCACACAATCACTCACACACCAATGGAATATAATATGATACGCTTCTCCTCTCACCTTGCCAGCATCTCCTTGGTCTGGTCGGTCAATATAGAGCTGTCAGCTTTGACCATGACAGCAAGAGCTGATGTGACTCCAGCTTTCAGCAGCCTTTTTACCCTCCTCTCAATAAAATCCTTCTTGTCCTGAGAAAGGAAAGTGTATGAAGTGTTTAAATGCATGTATACAGATGTAGTGGTCTGTTGTCCGGGGTAATAGTTCAGTTTCTTTTACCTTGGGGTGTTGTTCAGGCACATGCTGTTTTGAGAACTTTGCAAGCTGAACCAGCTCAGGTAGGATCTCCTTCTTATCATAGCAGTTTGTGCAGTTAACCAGGGTGCAAGCTACTGCATATAAGATTGTCTTATCCTTAGACTAACAGCACAGAGAAAGAAGAGAGGTTATTCCTAATGTCTTGCCAGAATTACCTTATGTTTCTTTTCTTCTCTTATTTGCATACCTTAGCCAGTTCAAACATGGCTTTCATGGCAAGCTCATCCTCAACAAAGTCATCTTTCACATCAGCATCATTAGTCAGATAAGCAAGACCCTCAATAGCCCAATTCCTTGTTTTGGTATCAATCTGGGGATTACAGAGCCACCTAGAAGAGTAAAAAAGGAAACACTTACCAGGATGTGTATTTAAAGGAACAGACAAGTTTATTGCCACACTCACAAATACCCATCCTAAGTATCATGAGCAATGGGCAGACTGTGCAGTGCCCAGGGCCAAATTCCAGTGGTAAGCAAATGTTGTGGTCAAGAGAATTGACCTAATTTTTTAACAATGGGGAGATCAATGCAAACATGGGGTGAAAATGCAAACTCCACACATAAACACCCTGCTATAGCTGAGAATCAAACCCAGGACCTTGTAACCACTGCTGCCAATGGTGATGGAATGAATATATTTGCAAGGTACAATGTTTATATATCTGCACAACATTTTATCATCATAATTAGATAAGAACTAGTTAGGTGTTAGCACATACAACATATTTTTAAGAAATACTGATACTAGTATTGTTCTCCTTGTAGATTTCCTACATACCACCATTGTGTCGTTATGGGTAATAATTTGCTTGATTTCTTTAAAGATCTGTGTGTAAATACTCACTTTCTGCACTGCTTGGCCAGCTTCTCTGTGGAGCCCTCAGCAAACTGCCTTAAACTGTAATCATCACCTCCAGCTGAACCCAGTTTACAGAGACCCTGGAGAGGACATGGGCATGAGTATGCACATAACACACACAGACAAAATATTTAAGTTGTAGTCTAAATATATTTCTTTTTATTCTATGGACGTTTGTGTCCTGTGTAGATGAGCAAGAGTTTGTTTATGTTCCTGTACTGTCTTGTGTTATACATACATCTAAGTGATGCTTTCATATTGTCATAATGTTATTCTTTATTGTGTGGGGGCTATTGCAAAATATCACTGAATAATCTATTCCATTCTCTCCTGGGCATACTCACCACCAGTGAACGTATTTTAATCCTCTCATTCTTGGTTTTCTTGTAGATGTCCTTGAGCAGTGACACTCCGTTGGTGATGATGAAGCTGGCGCGGCTCATCTTTGAGGAGGAATGGATCAGTGCCTCCACAGCAACCATCTGGTCCACCTCTCGCTCTGAACCACACAGCGCTACCATCATCTCCATTATGCCTTGATGTCCAACCAGAGCATTACCAACATCAAAGGGACCCTGAAGCAGCCCTGAGATGGTGTTGATAGCATGAATAGTCTTGTCCATGTTGTTGGGATCAATTTTGGATCTGTTGGAAAATGAGGGCATGGCAAGAGGAAGAAAAATAAATAAAAGAAAAAGCATTATGGATGATGTAAGATGTGGTGGCTTGGTCTCCATTTTAAAAGTTGCACGACTGCTCAATTCATTTGTGTTTTGTGGACGCACTTAATATATTCATCACAAATGTCCCTGAAGTTGTCTCTGTCTGGATCACATGAGAGGTCATCATAGAGCTTGTTGAGGAGCACACTGGCAATCAGCTGTGTGTTGTCTGTCAAAGGCAGCTGGTCAGGCAGTTCGGGTACTTGACCACACACCTTGAGGATCTTCTTCAAACCTGGAGAACAAATACACATATAAGATAAGATATCCCTTTATTAGTCCCACAGTGGGGAAATTCACAATATGTATATATTGTGTCAGGAAGTCTGGGATAGAGCAAAGGTTTGATTGAATCAAATAAAGGATCTACTGCAGCTGTCTGACTCACCATGGTCAATAGTGAAGAGGGTCCTGGAGGAGTCTTTTTCTCTCTTGTCCCTGCGAGGTACATTCTTGCTAAGAAGGTTCAGCGCCTGGTCTCTGCCATGGCCAGACACCTTCTTGCTTGCAACCATTTCAAGCAATGCGAGAAGAATGGTTTTCAGGTCTTTAGATGCATCTGAAGAGAGACAGATGAAAGATTGTATGTCTCACTCAGCACAGCAGCAGCATGGCGACAGTCATTACCCTTTTATATTACGTCTGTGATTTTATAGGGTGTAGTTGAAGATTAAAAATCAAACTTGAGAGAGTGATCATAATAAAATGTACTTTTTGTTACAGATGCAGGTGATGATTATGTCTCACCCAAAACCAAGGCCTCTTCTTTCCCATATTCCCTTTTATCTCCACCTGTGAGGGAGTCATTGATGCACTGGAAGAGGTTGCAGGTTGCAAGTGCAATCTCCTCATTGTCAACGGCCATGATGCTGCACATTTTATCAATGCCCACCATGTGAATAATAGCCATGGCCTGTTTAGGGGTAGTGAAAAGAAATATACACAAATTCTTTTGAGAATTTTTTTTTGAAAAATGAAATGCAAATGATACAATAAAAAAATATTGATGCAATCAGATTGCTTGAATTATACAGCATAATACTTTTAAAGTTTCTCTTGTTTGGCAAAGGCTACACAGTTGATATTGTTGTCTTGGATCGCCATGAATTCTTTGATTTTCACTTTGTCACTTTGTCTTGACTTGTCATTGTCTGTCAGTATGCTCACCCGAGCTTTGTGTCCTGTGCACATTCCTGACAAAGTGCGAACAGCAGCCAGGATCATCTCTGGTTTGCCGGTCTCTATCATGTTGAGAAGCAAAGGTATTCCATTGTTCTGGAAGATTCTCTCTGCTCCAGCATCCTCTCTGGACAGCACAATCAGGTTGTTAGCAGCCTGGACATAAAATGATAAGTACAAGAAGTGAAAACACAATTTTATAGATTCACATCCTGATAAGCAATAAAAACAGCAAGGCCATTCGATGCAGAAAATACTCACTTTTTCCCTCTTTTCTTTTTCCATCTCATCATCAAGCAGAATGTCAAACATGTTCTGTACCCTTGAATCTGTGGAGAACGTTGTCTTCAGCTGTTGAGAATCAAAATGAAACTTCATCACTCTTAGATAATGCCCCACTCCTATACCTGCATTAGTCCATTCCTCAGTATCAAAAGCATGTATTCTTAATGTCACAACAAAATAACAACTAATCATAAGCAAAATCATTCATTCTAATCATTCAGCCCAAATAAAGAATCACTGCTGATTTAATGTTGCTGCAGGTATTTATATAATGTGATTTGTGTAGTCACCATCCTGAATGAACTTCGGTGGGGGTTTTGTGTTCTGTTTAATGCTGACCTTGGCCTGGATCTCTGCACCCAGCCTACGTAGAGTCTCCAAGAAAGTCTTGTTCTTTGGTTCGAGGGTGGCACATCTCTGCACATCCTTGAAAGCCATGTCCAGTTTTCCTAGCTTCTCCAGAGCTTGGCAACGCCGGTACAAGGCTTTAATGTCAGCGGCATCAACATCAATTGCTGTATAAGAAGAAGAAAGAGTCATAAAATTTGAAGCGAGTGTTTATATTGGTTTTGGTGTTGTTTCTGTTATTGATTGGTTGAGTCTGTATTTGGTGTTGGTTACATTTCTGTATCTATTACTCTACCTTTGGATGCATCAGATGCTGCATTTGTGTAGTTTTCCTGTAAGAAAACAGAAACATTTTTTAGGTCAAATTTGACAAAAGGAGCTGTAGATATAATCTGTTATTATTAAGTTTGTTTTGTGCGCTTTACCATGCTTACCTTCTTTAGGTAACAGGCAGACCTGTTTCTGTGAATGACAGCAAGCACTTTTTTGTCCTTGCACACCTTGATAGCACTAGTGTAGCACTCAATAGCCTTGTCAATGTCTCCTGCCTGGAAGTGTGTGTTTCCCTCGTCTTTTAACTGGATTGGGTCTCCCATCTGATAGAAAGAATCATAATCATTTATGACATATAACATCTAAAGTTCATAAAACTTTGGATTTTTTATGTAAAATCCAACCTGATAGTCAACAATTATGTTTCATCTTTTCTTGACAGCATCAGCTCACCAATCAAAGAATAATTTAACAATTTCAGTGTCATCAGTCAATCAAGTGTAAATGTAATATTTAAACTGTAATAAAGTCACAAAAAGCTTCATACCAAAGTCACATATTCCAATCACCTAGAGACTTTAATTAAACACATATTTTAAATAAGCTAAACATTTAAAAACTTGCCGAATAGTTTCACATTAAATTTAAAAAGTAAAGAGCATTAAAATAGAAGTACAGAAGCAGTGCAAAGCCCCACAGATGTACATTGCAGACCTATATTTCACATTCACATTCATAGTAATCATACTCTGTCACTGATACTACTACACTGATATTATGTAAAATATTGTAACATTTGAAATGTTTTTATTCTCACCATTACTGCCAGTCACTGTCCTGCTAACCTGGGTCGTCTGTAGCAAAGGGCCACGCACATGCTATCTCTAACTTTAAATGGCCTCCCCACAGGCCTTATTTGGGCATGGTCTTGTACATAAGTCAGAGCCTTGCAACACATGCCCCTTTTTCAATGGACAGACACAATCTCCCCCTGATAGGCACAGTCTATCCACCTCTGTGCCCTTATCCTTACACCCTCTGCATACCTGAATGTCACTCAAATGAAAAAAAAAAAAACTCAATTGAAGATTACAATACCTTTAGGATTGTGTGTTGTGTGTCTCGCTCTTCAAAGATGTTCTGGACCTGCAGTCCCTAATGTTTGTTGCAAACTTTTTCTGTCGTCTGTAACCTTATCTCACCAACTCCTCAATTTATATATGTAGTGAATCTCAATGAGGTGGGACAGAGCCTAGGTGGACCATCCGTCACAGACAGGGGTTCACTCCAAGCACATGTAAACCCCAAAGAGTAACTTTTTTACCCATTGTCATTTTGAACCATGATTACTTGTATTGTCGCAAATATCCTTCCAGTGTCTTTGAATTATCCAAGACTATATGATCAAAACCCTTATTATATTTTGTATTATGTTAGATTTTATATAGTTATTTTCCATTTAATAGATTCTGTGAGTGTGACTCCCCTCAAAGATGGTCTGCTCCTGATAAGGTCTATTTAAGGCACAGACAGCTGAGAACTTACCAGCAAATGCCTGATGCCATTTGCTGGGGGGTACTGGGTGGGGGGTGTTAACAGCTGACCATAGAGGAACCTGGTAGCTTCGAGAAAGAGAATGATCTAGTGCTCCATCAGTTGGAGTTTGGCATTTTCAAGTGATGGTTAGAGTAAGTGTCAAGGGTGAGAGAATACATTACATCGAGAAGATTCCTCATAAGTTTACAAGTGCAATGTGTATGTGTTTGTGTATGTTGTTTATGTGTGACATAGAATATAATACAAGAGAGTGCAATGATATTGAGGTGAATAAATAAGAGTTATATCAGGGTATCATCTCAGCTGAGGAGTTACTTTCTACACCGGTCATTTGCCACATTCTGATGGCAACAATTATGCAGGTATTGTTTGGGAACTGACAGGCCATAAAATGTATTGTTGTTTATTGCCTCATGCGGAAAAAGGTTTCACACTAAACGGTGATATGCTTTTTTTCAACTAAAATATTGTAAAACTCTTATGCATCACTGCTGTTTGTACATTGTACTGTCACCATCAACAATTTGCCTACTTTTACTTGTGATCCATGGTTTGACTTAGCAACCCCCACCAACGTACATAATACTTTTTTGCTCCTGAATGAGGAACCCACCAATGATGAAGAAGAATTAGCATAAACAAGTAAACAAAAATATTTATACTCTGACACTTGGTTTTGTTTGCTGGCTACTATGTCATCTAAGTGCCATCATTTCTCTGAAACAAGAATGAGCAAAATAAACTTTGTTAGCTAAAGACATACTGTATTGTAGAATTCCTGTAACTATGCCACTTTTAAAAAAAACAGCATGTGTAATGTAAATACTGTACCTGCATGTCACATAAAATGAGTGAAAGTGAACAGTTTCATTAGAAAAGAGGAAGCCCTCTGTCACTGTATTATTATGTAGTTTAACATTTTTTAACATTTATTGTGTTACATTTCATTGGTAACTTAATTTATGGTTTTACAGATCTTAGTAGGTAGCTACTGGCCACCTTCAAACATGTTCGGTTCATGTTTTCCAGAGAGGCCTCTATTACATGTCTGAGTCTCCTGAGGATTACACCCTCAGAGTAATGCTCATCCCTGGCAAGTACTGTAACAACATGGCAGGCAACACCAAGTGTCATTTAATTGGCAAATGTCTGTCTGCAGTCATCTCTGAGCCAATAAGACAGTTTGCAGTGCCAGGGACTGTAGTGCATAAGCATTTCAAACTGGTAAGAGAGAAAAACAGAAAATTTCTGGAGATTTCTGACTTTGAGATAGACAATCTAAGCTATCAGGGTGATATTTCATTCGAAATATGATGTGCACACGTCCATGATGCAATAAGGCACACACACACACACACACACACACACACAATACCATAATGAGAATAAGTATGAGCATTGGTTGTTCCAGTATGGAACCTAGAATCTCGATGCCACCAGGTGGCATAATCCAACCACTGCAGTAGGGAACTGTAGTAGGCCTACTAGAATTGGATTCAAGCGTTTTCCTTACATTCCCCCTTCAGAAGCTGTTAAAAGTCATGCACCCCACAATGTTTCTCAATTATTAAAAACGATCAGATGATCCAAATTGGATTGAAATGAAATAAAGTCCAGCATGACAGCCTCAGCAAACTTTTGTTTATTGTGGTAGAAGCAAAATACAGTATAAAAAATAAAATTACTTGTTTTACATTATTTTGTGTTACATCAATATATTTTATATTATCACATTATTACTGATGTATTCATGTTTGAACATAAGTTTAATTATGCGGTTTGTAAAAGTGGTACTGTTGCTATTGTAACTACTTGCATGCTGTTTCGTATTTTACAATGCATTTTATGTTTTTTTTAATGTACGCTATTAAATTACCATGTATTAACTAAACCTGTAGAGTAAATGTAGTTAGGTTAAAAGTACAAAATATACATATAAAGTTGAAAATATGTGTAAAGTAGGCCCAGCACAAATTTGAAAGTAAATGAATTTTGGTAAAGCACAAGTAGCCTGCTAGATTATTTATTTTAACTTTATTGTACTTTATTTTGAAAATGCCGGACCGGATATGCGTTGCTATTCTTGGTAGGTACGTAATGCTAGCTCATTCTATTGCCTGCATCTTCCACCCTGACTACTGACCATCAAACATAAGAAGCAGCCTTTGCCCGCCTCATAATAAGTCGGTAGTCTTGTTTATGTCTATTCTTAAGTAATGTAGAATGGCGTCGAGTTTCGGGAAGATTGTCGTTGGTACATATGTGGAGATAAAGCGCAGTGATGGTAAGTTTCAACCCTCTTATTCTTTCCCTGTCGCACCGTGCAAGCTGTGTGTGAATCTTTGTTGCTGCGGTACTGTTGAATACAGCAACCGTTGTTCCTGGCTGTAGAGCATATCTTTCACGTTAGCGGCACGACAACATAATAGCTGTCAGGGCGGAGTGCTTCAACACGGCTAGTGCTTTTGAATGAGCTTATACCTTTGTTAGCTAAGCTAGCTGCCCAATTCAAGAGACATTTTCTGTTAGCTGTTTATTCATACTTAGATAACACTAAATAATTTGCCTTAAAATGAATCACTTTAAAACACCAAGGGCAGTGCCACTGCTTAACGTTACTGAAATCATCAATGTTAAAGAATTAAGATTTAGCTAAACTGCTCACGGAGCTAACATCCGTTCGATAGTGAGGAACATTCAGTTAGCTTATGATTAGCCAAACGGCCAGCCCAAGCTAATGTTACCGGCTTCATTATAATAGTACCGCTTTAGTGAAACCTAACAACGATTCATTTAGTTAAGGAATAGTTTGTTCTTCGGGTGTATTTTATGCCTACAATAACTCATGTATTTAGGTTATTAGCCATTCATTTATTTTATAATGCTAAATGTTCACTGAGCACTTAGCAAGTATTGGTTGTTATCGAAACATTCTTATTTATCCAAATCAATGATAGAGATTTTTTATAAATATGTTGTAACTTTGACAGGCCATGTATCGTTATTGATGATGAAACAATTTATAAAGGTATCATACAGCTTTAGTAGGTAATTTCTTGGTGGCTTCTTGGCTCTTAAAACGAGGAAATCAATTTTAGTTTACGTTAGCATATAAAACTATCAAACATAGCGTTTGATATACGTATATTACAGCTCTGCTTAATACTTAATTACTGTGTATTGGGAATTGCCCTCAGAGAGAACCTGGGATTACAGTACACTCACTTAAGTATAATTTTTGAAGGGCTTTCAGGCGAGATAGAGAAAAGGAGAAGCTTGTTGTATAAGTCCTCTCTATGTGAATGAATAAAGCCTCTTTATTCTGCCTGTCCTGTGTATTTGTAGAGGATTGCTTCTGGGCCAGGCCACCACACATGACTGAGAAAATTATCATTCCTCCTCTTCCAATATTAGGCTATATCTGGTATTAATGTTTTGTAATAAAGTCTTAATAAACAAATATTCTTTTGCATCAAACACTCAATTGGAAATAAACATAAAACTAGTGGTAAGGGTTTGTTTTTAGCGATTGTGGTGGTTTTTGATGCTGATCTTGTCCTCAACTCCATTCCCTACCATTTCAATATACTGTCCTTTGTAGGGCTGGACAATATGACTTCAAAATTATTTCAAACTTTAACTTCAATTAAAATTAATGAATACTTAGTTATTACCTTTACCAAGGAGGTAATGTTTATGCCTGCATTGGTTTCTCTGTCTGTCTGTTAGCAGGATTACTGAAAACGTTAAGAGCATATTTTGATGAAATTTTTTGTAGAGGTAGGGTTTGGCCAAAGGAACAATCCATTGTGATTCAGATCATCACCTGAATCCAGAATTTTTTTTTTTGAGGATTCTTTACCATAGCAGGATAGGGGCAATTACAATATTTTTGTTTTTAACTGCGTATATAATGTTTACAATGCTCAGACAAAATTACATAATGACATCCCCATAACATCTACCACACATGAGTATAATATGGATCCAAGTAATATTAGGGATCAAATTGTAGCTGAAACTGTGCTGATTCAGTTAGGTGTCAAATTTGACATATCCTCAAAAGTTACTGAGCTACATCCTGAAGAAAACTGCCATTAGTGAAATACAGTGTTTCCTGGAATAACTATGAAACTAGTAATGATACCAATGTGATTCCTAATTCCTGCTTTCCATGGTCAATGAGTCATATTATGAATGCCAAGTTATGGGACTGTTGCTTCTAGGCAGAACAACATAATGGGGAGGGTTTGCACCCTCAAAGTGTTGTCTCTAGTTTTATGCTCTTTTTTTTTTTACACTGCCTGCAAAATTCTCTGACAAGGTCTGTACTGTAAATATGCTGAACCATTAAAGCTGGGATATTTTTTTCTTCTTCTTGTTCAGTGTCCTCTTAACTGAACCAAAAAGTGCCTTAACAACAGACGTGGCATTGTGTTTAGCTATAAGCTCCTCTGATTGAAATTAGACTTATTTGTCACCTCAGTATTTGTGCTCTTGTCATCCATGCCACTTTGTTTGCAACTTAGTTCTGAGTGAACAACTGATGTTTGTTGGACAGGACGGAGACATGTACCTGAATATGATGTAGTATTTTTTAAGGACAGTTCATGAGTGCATGAATTGGAGAAAGTATTGATTGACATGAGCAACATTAAGTCGTTGACAGGGTCTAAATGAAATTTTTGGTTAATTGCCTAGCCCTAGTCCTTACTGCCCTAAGATCAGAGGTGAGATTTGAAAGAAACACTCAGCAGGCTCATTCATTTTCCTGCTGGTTGGTGTTCCATCCAGAGCAGGGATTGCCCTCTCTCTGGGGGGTTGGTGGTGGGTCTGGTTCATATTCAAGTCAAATTCAGGCTATTAGCCACCACCCCATCTGCTGCAGCCAGCTCCCTCTGTGTTTTTCCTTTCAAATTCATTCCTAATCAGAGAAACATCTCAAAGACTATTTTTGAGTAGATGACCTGAAGTTTTAGATAACTTTATCATATTCTCTCCAGCTTTACAGTTTGTATGTCATTGATAGATTTCCTTTTCAATTGTTGATTCCCTTTTGTTATTGGGCATTAATTTTTGTCTAGAGTCTTTATTAAAGTGTTGTTTAAAGCAGAGTGCTAGAGAGACAAGCCATCTACCATCCTAGTGATTAGGGACTGCATAATTTCTTACCATCTGTGACATATTGACACAGTTTCATCAATGGGTGCATTTGGTTTTGTAGAGAAACTGATGCTTTTAAGGCTTTGTTTATTACTTAGGCTTAGCAGAGTTTTAAACAACCCATATTAAGCCCCTTCAACTACTGGGGGGGTGTCAGCATACCCATCCACACAGGTTTTAGTAGTATAAAAGTGGGACACGTGTGAATTCAATTACAGAAAATCATCACATCAACTGCTGTAAGAAAGGCCATTATAGGGTGTTTTTCAGATCACAGATCACTAGGTATTTGAATAGTGTGTGCATATGAGAAAGAGGAAGGCAGGTGACTATACATTCACTGATTTCTGGAGGGAAATTAAATTTTCCCTTCAGCAAGAGGATATGTCTGGATTTTGCAGGTTTTGCAGGTATACAGTGTTTACCACATGACAAATGCCTACCTTTTACTTAATGCTGAAATGATGAATGATATGTTGATATTAGTAGAAACATTCTTGGTAGTTTAAAAGATAATGAAAAAATATTTATATCAAGCTTCAGCCTTGTCATATTATGTGGAAGGAAAATGTTGTTCTTACTAGAACCCTCGCTGCAACAGGTTAGATGGGCCTCCCACATGTCATTGTAGTGTATGATGTTACTGTGGCAGTGGTTACAGAGACTTGGAAAATTATGGTCAAGTCATAATAAAACTGTTCTTGTGGCCCATGGGGACCCAGAACCTTAAATATATATAATATATATATATATATATCTCTCTGTTGAGAATACTGTTGACTGAGCATTGAACATTTTTTAGCTTTTGAACAAAGTCACGACTGTTTAAGTAGAAAGGCTGCAGGGGCAGATTTTTCTTATTTAGCTCCAGTGAAGCTGTCCTAATGAGCATTTGTGATCCACATTTATTGTAACATCGTGGCTTACCTGGGCATGGCATAAAAATAGAAGATAAATATTTACTCAACTTTACATAATGAAACTAGTTTGTCGAACATTTTCTTTGTTTGTATAAACTCCGGACTTGAGTACTGGCTGTCATTTCTAATTGCAGGTGTGGAAAAAAAGTCAGGGTTTTAAGGTTGAAATACGTTTTTACACAAATAATAGAGAAGTCATCATTTTTCTTATGGGCTATGTCTGTCCTCTTGAGGCCAGAGGTTCCTGGTCTTCAGTGGGCAAAAAAAGGTTTCTTTCCAAATCTCACTGTTTAAGACGCTGGTTTGCATTTTACGCTTAAACCATTGGAAGGTCAATTATTGAAATGTTCAGTAGTTGAGAACACTAAAAGCTAGCTCCCTCTGAGTGTCTGAATAATGGATACAGGAACATGGTGTTTCCCTGGTTTCTGCTGGGAATTTACAGCATACTCTCAGATACACATGGACAAAGATGGGAGGGCTGAACAGGCTCTTTACAGCTGGTATTATTACACTGCAGGGAAAGAGGAGAACAGAAGCACATAGGCTTGTAGCAACTGTGTGCTTCTCTATTATCAATGATTCTCTCCAATCAAACCCAGTTCTTTAGATTAGTCTCAATTCTATTGCCTTGTTTTTATTTGAACTTTAAATGACCTAATGATCAAATTATAGATATTATTACAGCATAATTATGGCATGTACAAGACCATTATCATTGTACTTACAAACGACTGAAATATTTCCATCATAATTGATACCACACTTGCAAAAGCCTTAAAGCAGCCTTTATTTTGGCCCAAGTCTGGGGCATTTGTAAGCGTTGCATTCACTTTTATCCCCCAACCATGAAATGACTAAATAATTTTTTGTCCGGAGCATATTTTGCAAACTATACGTTTAAGCGTCACCAAACTTTCCACACATATTAACCGTGATAACTAGTTGTGCCTTTTGATATTTTAATAGTATACTCATTTTATTTTGTGTGGTTTCTTTGGAAGCATGGTGTCTTAGGTGTCTTAGGTGACTCTGAAGGGTCGTCATTTTGTCTGGAGCATTATTTTGCACAATATAAATTTTTGCTTCACCAATGTTTGCACATAAATTATCTATGATGATTAGTTGTGCCTTTAAATGTTTACATTTTTCTATAAATCACATTTTTTGAGTTTTCCCTGCAAAGATTGTTTTTAGGTGGCTCTGAAAGTTGCTCATCTTCTCTATAGCATATATCCCAAATAATGTCCACTACTCTAAGCTCACCAAAGGAATGGAGGGTACATTATATATACTGATGCCTTTGCTGTGCAATTCTTTGTGGGGTCAGAGGATATGTCATCTTCAGATGTTGTTAATTTTAAGCCTGCCTACCTGATGTTTGTGCTTCTCCTGTCTATGATACTTTCACAGGACGTATACACCAGGCAATGGTGACCTCACTGAATGAAGACAATGAGAGTGTCACAGTGGAGTGGATAGAAAATGGAGACACAAAAGGGAAAGAGGTAAACCACCATTTATTGCTACCACTCAGCATCAGTGACACTAGCAAGTCCTTTTATTTTCCAAAGCAATCATACTATTATCCAAAGACATTCGCACCACCTAACCTGCATGTCTTACAGTCCCAACAGACATCACCATCTGTACATTGCTGTGCATGAGTTTGCACAGCTTGTAACTCTGGTTGTATTTCCTATACATCATAAGTACAGTATGTTCCAACTCCTTAATTAAAAAGCTTCATTGAATTGATTTGCCTTTAAACACTGTGTGTGCGTGTAAAATACTTTCTCCATCTATGTATATGTTTAACAGATGGCTTATGTTTAGATTATTGATTTACAGTAATTACATCTGTGAAACAGCATTTGGACAACCGAATTTCTTGTAGTATTGAAAGAGTTCTGGTAAAAGTTTATAGTTTCCTCATTCAAACTTTGGCTGTCTTCAGCTTGCGTTCCTGTGAGTTAGATATTGTAATTTTAACTAAATGCACGGTGGGAAAACACACAATCAAAGCTGATCTGTTAGACCAGTCTCTGATTTAGGACAAATTGTTTCAGGCAAAGATTCTGTTTAGTCAACAATAGAACTGGATGGAAATGTCGAATCACATTTCATCAAGTTGAAAAAAAATTAATTCTGTCAATTTTTAAAAAGCAATATAGTAAGTCGAATATATACATTAATTCATCTCTGCAGCAAAAGTCAGCGCATTTGTGGTTAGTGAGAATCACTGTTTCGATCTTGTTTTGACCCACAGAATTATGGTTACCTACACTGCATGCTTGTTGCTCACTGACAACCATACATGGTCATGTGCTACAAAAGCAAGCAGCATTTTTAATTTCAGGCTTTGAGGGTTATCAGGTCATTCAAGTCAAAGTCCAAGTGAAGTCTCAAATCATTAGTGTCAAAGTCAAGATGCAAGTCCATTTTATTTTATTTTGTCAAGTGAATGTTTAAGTCATGAAACTGTGATTCAAGTCTGACCATTGTCCAAATGACGGAAGTCCAAAGCTCTGGCTCAGTTACAGGGAGACTTCTTAAAATTAGTTGTACTTTCTTATTTAAATGATTGCAGCACCTATAAAAAAGTGTTTGCCCCACTTTTCCATGGTTTACAACATTCTGAATCTGGTCTTCTTTGGTTGATTGAGAGTATTCTTATATTGTTTTATTTATGTTGAATGTTTGTTAATAATTGTCTCCCTTCACATGTAAATCAACTTACATCTAAACAGTTTATATTAAAACTCTTTCGTGACAGATTGACTTGGAGAGCATATTTGCACTTAACCCAGATGTGGCTCCAGATGAGGAAATTGCCCCTAGTCCAGAGACTCCACCTCCACCTACACCCACATGTGTAAAGGTCAACAAAATTGCAAAGGTGAGTATTGGAATTTGGATTGTTAAACACAATGTCTTTGTTTTGAATCTCTCGCTCAACTTTATATCCGTCATTCACGTTATAGCAAGACTGAAGCTGAAGTGCTCAGACTTGCTCAGGTAGACATGTGGCTGTAGTTTGCTGCACCTTGATATAGAACCTGGATCCTTCTTGGTAGCCAACTAATCGGTCCTTTTAAGTACACTGTATCGTGCACAGTAGATTAAGGCCATATTATCGTGTAAACACTGGAATTATTTTACTAAATATTATGTTTTACAGTGAATTTTCTTTTCAATTTTCAGCATAAAACATGTAACCTGTTGCAATCGTCCTCACAATAAGATTATAAATGGCCTTACAGCCTTTTGGAATTTGGTCACGGTCTATTGTCATTTATTTTTAAAAAAATCTTGAAGATGCATGCATTGATACTATCATCATGAACACTGGTGTTAGTAAAGAGGCCTCATTACTCAGCACTAATCTGATTCTCTGGCCATGTCTATTTCTGTGTCTTTACATAACAGAGGTGGCAGGTAGTATAGATGGAAAAATAAATGGAAAAAAGGATGGGCCTCTATTTTCAGGTCCTGAGGAACTATAGAATATTTTAAAGTGATAAGGAATTTCTTAACCGTAATCATTTTATCCTAGAAAATCTTAGCTTTGCCCCAGAAAAGTTGAAGGGCCCTGTGGCAAGTGTCTTTTGACTAGGTCTGGTAGTCCATCATGGGTGTCACAGGCTTAACTAACAGATGTAATAAGCTTTGCAATCATTATGAGCCTTCCCACTCTAACTGTAACTTTAAGATACATCTCAAAAGTAGGCCTGAGATGATTTGTTTATCTCCTGACTCAATACTATCACAATTCATAGATGCAGATTTAATCCAGAATCTATTATTGAAAGTATAGATAAGGAGATGCTATTTTCAGGTTTTTGCTCTAGAAAGTATTCATTAGTGTCCTTAGTCTGAAATGAAATATAAGATAAAACAGTTAATTTGAGTGTTATTGAAAAAGTTGAATGCATTATTGAATTATTCAATCGTTTTCAAATCAAATTGAGCATTCTCCTGCCTGTTTGTAGAATAACAAATTAGGGATGGCAGAGTGCTACGCTATGTTATTAACATGACATCTCCAGCAGTGGAGAGCAGCCTCTCTGCACTCAAGCCATTGTTGTCCAAGATGCTGAACGGGCGCTGAAATGGACTGTACTGAGTTGTTTGGTATTACTGCTAACATTTGTCTCTGGGTGAATACATAGAAAGTTCACAATTTACTTTTTGTTGTGTCTCAAAGGTAATTATTGGGGTCATTGAATCAGAACATGCTCACAACCACTGGACTTTTTAGAAGATAAATTGTAAGATAACTCTAGAATTTGTGTGTTGTATACAACCCCATTTCCAAAAAAAGTTGGGACGCTGTGTAAAATGTACGTTGAAACAGAATGTGATGGTTTGCAAAACAAGTCTACAAACGAGTTTGTACACTGCCCGGGTGCTGAACTGCCGTCAAATTTCGTCTGCCTTTTAGAAGACTCATTTTCCTGAAATTCAGGAATTCAGGAATCCAGGTCAACTCAAGCCTGGTGGGCCACCAGACTTTGAATACACTGGTGGAAACCTTGTCTGACTGTAGCTTTCATTTATTCCTACAGAATCGTCGTACTATAGCACCTACTAAGAATGACACTCCGTCCAGGGATAATCGAGGTTAGTTTCTTTCAGTTCTCTGGGAATTGCTTAGTTATTGTCTCATTATATATACTCTTCAATCTTAAAAATTAACTTAAAATCATAAAGAAAACCAATGAGTAATACATGCTAAACAGATCAGTGACCAATGTTATCATATTATTCTGGCCTTCCATAAGTATTCCATTACTATATTTCATACATTTAAATACAGTACCAGTCAAATGTTTGGACATGGTTTCTTATTCAAGTGAATGGGAAGGTGTGTCCAAACGTTTGACTGGTGCTGTAGGCAATGTCACAATCTTGTATAATTAGTTCACCCAAAATGTATTATCTATGCTTAGCCAGAGCTAATGCAATCTAATAAAAATAACTAATAAAACAGTGTTGCAATGAATTGTCTATTCAGGAAAGTTATGTTCAGATTTTGTGTTTTAGAAAAATTTTGATTCAACTTTATGGTCATTCTGGATAACATGTCTAACATGTCTAACATGATAGCATGCTGTTAAAACTGTGCCTTATACAGAGAGGTGTTTCTGTTACTTAACCTGTCATTGATATAAATTTGTTGGGCAAAACAAAAGAAAGATATGCCAGCATTAAAAAAAAGACAACAATTTAGAACTCTGGATTCAGTAACTAATTTTGTGTGAAATCCAAACATACTATCATTTTAAGTTAAGTAAGTTGAATTAAAAGCATTAGAATAGTAGGTTCAGTTTTAATTCAAAGCTTAAAGGTGGCTAGGAGGTAAAAATGTTTCTTTGGGATTTTGCTTTTGCAGTTATTCCGACCAGGGCCAGAACAACACAACCGCAGCAACCGGAGCCTGCACCACCACCTCCATCCCAACAGCCAGCACATCCTACTCAAGCTCAGACACAACAGCAACTTCAAAATGGTAACATGATCAAAACAACAATGGTTAACCCTAATTTGAGATCTTTTTCAAGAAAAGTAACTCTACGGTTGTATTATGCAAAAATATCCAGATATGATCTAAATAAATATGTCATCAAAAGTGTGGTGAAAAATGCCTTCTCTTTATAACATTTATAGTATTTTGCAATCAATTGATCCAGGCCAGTTGCATAAAACAATTAAATAATCATACCTTTTTAATGTCTCATGTTTTTATTGACCTATCACGTACTTATCACAGAATCCTCACATCACCTGATATCCAGAAAGGAGACTGGACTGCTTTGTATGTATCACCTGCATGTTTCTCCTGTGCTTAATGCTTTATGACGATTCTAATAGAGTTCCCAATAGAAACTGACAGCCCTATAGTCTTAAAATTGTCTTAAATCCCTTCATGTCTTCCAGATAAGATTTAGAGCTGTGGTGTGGTGGTGAAGTAGCACGAACTCAATCCAACCAGCAGACAGGCTGTCTGGGTATTAGACAGGGAGTGGAAAAAAAACATTTGTGCTGCTGTTGGACTGTGCTAGCTTTTCCGTGTCTGATTGCTGCTGAGTCACACACATGGAAGAGCCTCTTGCACTCTGTGGTACCCTCAGTGCTCAGATGGGAAATATAACCTTTTTCCTTGGTGCTGGCTGTCATTTGAAACAATCAGAGCAGAATGAGGGAAACCCCTATCCTCGCCCCTCAGTTCCTGTGAGATCCACAAATATTGACATTTCTGGATCCCACTTATACTGTTTTAGCCTAGTGCTGACTCAGTTCATCATCTCCTCCTAGATTAAAGCAGATTATCAATCCCTCTGCTGCTCTGTTGGTCTGGGCTCTCAGGGACTGAAGCCAGCAGGAGGCTAGGACTGTATGGCAGGGCTTCGGAAAAGCTTTGTAGTGGAAAGTAACCCGAGGCTAATCAGATGAAAATGGTTTTTATGAACTCTGTGTCAGAGTTGTCTTCTAATCACATGTTTGCTCTCTTTTTATTCTTATTAATATGTTGTGATTGACCTAAAACAACACTAATCTGTGGGTGTGCTGTGCTGGGGACTTTGGAATAACCCTCTGGTTGATTGCAACAATTTTCTAATCATACTTGTTTTGAAGCTTCTTTTTTTTTCATTCCAGTAATTGCCGTAATATAAGGCTCATACCCTAGTTTTAGCAGTCCCCAGTCAAGCTGTGTTATAGGATTCAGATAGTAGGGATACAAACAAACTATAAGGCCTCTTGTTGTTCATGTAGAGAAAGCAGCTAGCTGTGTAGCTGTTGAACTGAACACAATGTGTGCCAGCCACTACAACAAAGCAGAACAGTAGTTCTGCTTTGTTGGAAATAGCCCAAAGTCTCCCTTCTGTTTGAAAGAAGACCAAGAGAAAGAAAGGACTCAGAGAGTAAGATACTGTTCCAGCCAATGGAAAAGACCAGGGAAGTAAAAGAAACCGTTTGGAAGAGGGAACGACCTTCTTACAAAGACAAGCTACTGGCATATCCTATGAAAGCTAGCTGAGATTCTGTTTCTCTTGTCTTTATGGCAGCCAGGAGGAAGTCAAACTGCGTGAAAGAGGTAGAGAAACTGCAGGAGAAGAGAGAGAGGCGTCGGCTTCAGCAACAAGAGCTCAGGGAGAAGAGAGCTCAGGTACATAACTATCATTCCTTTTCTCCTCCCCCATCAGCAAGGTATATTTATTGAATCTTGATAAACACGTATTTGATAGCATGAAGATGATAAGACATCAGAATAGAACAGTTCTATCTGGATTCATTAGATTGTCATCTTTCTCATTCCTGTGGAGTCTTTTAAAGAGATGCTGACAGTTAATAGTACATCCTGAAATCCTGAATTAAACTTCTGCCTCTCTTCCATGTTTACTCCCATATGACAGCGTGCTGAGTGTGACCTCTATTACTTTGGGTTCTTCTTTTGTTACATGTGTCAGACCTGTTCACATTGAACCCTGACATTGACCATATATTGAAAACTACTGTCGACAGCCAAACAAAAATGGATCTCGGCAATAAATCCAAATGCAGCACTTGGTCTTACAGAGTGAACATACTGTTTTTCCTCCCCTTCTCCTCTTTCAGGAGGTGGATACCACCATCCCAAACTATGAGATCATGTACATGATCCGAGATTTCCGAGCCAGTCTAGACTACAGGCCCCTGACCACAGCAGATCTTGTGAGTGGAGACTAGCTTCTTCTGTCCTCCTTGTTAGATATTGACCCTTAACAACAATATAATATGTCCTTTTCTGTTGCATGGTCCAGATTGAAGAGCACAGAATATGTGTTTGTGTAAGGAAACGTCCACTCAACAAGAAAGGTACGGTCTTCCATTGGTAACAACATTGGTCTCGTGACCAATCATTATGTTAGATGTTTTCCTCCAAAGTATTGATTGATTATCTTACCCTGCTGTGTTCCAGAGCTGTCCATGAAGGATTTGGATGTCATTACAATTCCCAGTAAGGATGTGGTGATGGTTCATGAACCAAAACAAAAAGTGGACCTGACTCGGTACCTGGAGAACCAGACCTTCCGCTTTGACTATGCGTTTGATGACACCTCTACCAATGAGATGGTTTACAGGTTTGTAAAAACAGATCAGCTAGCAAACCACACTGTGTCATGTGCTAATAGTTCACAAAAGTTACACCTGGAGAGTCAACATGAGGACTTTGCATTGTTTCACAAAACTGAATTAGTGACTGACATTTTCCTTGTTTGTGTACATGATGGTTAGATGTTATTGCTTTTGCAGAGTAGTAAATTAATGTGTGTTCTGTCTTATCTTGCAGGTTTACTGCCAGACCTCTAGTGGAGACCATCTTTGACAGGGGTATGGCCACCTGCTTTGCATATGGGCAAACAGGCAGTGGGAAAACACACGTGAGTTAATGCAGTGACTCCTTCAAAAAGCCAAAACCATGTTATTTACTAGAGGTCAACCCCACTTGGTCCTTACGAGAGTTTTGCCTTTGTCTTGTTACCCTTGCTTTTAATTATGAATATATAAAAATGTTGTATATGTTTAAAAATGATCTTCACCAATCACCTATATTGTGTTGTGTATTGTATTTTAGACAATGGGTGGAGATTTCTCTGGGAAGAACCAAGACTGCTCTAAAGGAATTTATGCTTTAGCTGGTAAGTCAGTGAACTATGTTAAGTACAGTTCAAATAAAATGTGGATATTGTATTATTAAGTGTTTGGTTTGCTCTGGTGTAATGTTAACATGTCTTCTTTCTATTTCTCTTCTATCTCTTTTCATATAGCTCGAGATGTATTTCTCATGTTGAAGAAACCCAACCACAAGAAGTTAGATCTTCAAGTGTACTCAACCTTCTTTGAAATCTACAGTGGAAAGGCAAGTTATATTCAATCAAGAATGTGTTTGGTTTTTGCTTAATCCCCTTAAATGAATCTTTAACCAATACTGACTATGTATTAGGTTTTTGACCTGCTGAATCGTAAAGCTAAACTGAGGGTGCTGGAGGATGGGAAACAGCAAGTGCAGGTTGTGGGTCTCCAGGAGAAGGAGGTCAAGTGCACAGAGGATGTTCTGAAACTCATAGAAATCGGCAACAGCTGCAGGTATACCTCCACAAACTGTCATTCTAGTTGTTGTTAGTGATCCAATCCAAAGATTTTGAATTATTTGTCCAGTCATGTCATAAATCTGTGGCGTGCTTATTTTTGTCCTGCATGAATTGATGGCTCATCGTGCAAATATATTGTTATAGATTATGACATCACACTCGTCATAATCCTTATAAACCATGTTTGTGGCATATCAAGAAAATGAATGCATGTTTTGTGCTGCAATTGTTATTTTCCTGCTCTCTGTCTTGCCCACTCCCAGAACATCAGGGCAGACGTCTGCCAATGCCCACTCATCCCGCAGCCACGCTGTATTCCAGATCATTCTTCGGAGGAAGGGGAAGATGCATGGCAAGTTCTCCCTCATCGACCTCGCAGGGAATGAGAGGGGGGCTGATACATCGAGTGCTGACCGCCAAACTCGTCTGGAGGGAGCTGAGATCAACAAAAGCCTGCTGGCCCTAAAGGTTTGTGGGGACCTGTGGCAGTAGCTCAGTTTTAGACTGCCATATATTCCCTGCTACCTTAGCTGTCTTTTTTGGTTCGTTTTCCTTTTGGTCTGTGAACCGAAGATAGTATTAATATTTTTTAAATTTCTTTGCAACTTGTCTTTTTCTTGTTTCAGGAGTGCATCAGGGCTCTTGGCCGTAACAAACCCCACACTCCGTTCAGAGCCAGTAAGCTAACCCAGGTCTTGAGAGACTCCTTTATTGGGGAAAATTCACGCACATGCATGGTCAGTTCTTTGCGTTAAATAATATCGTATAATAATCCCATGATATATTTAAGTCTTCATATCTTTTATCATTGGTATTTATTTTAACGACATATTTCTCTACACAGATTTCCACAATCTCTCCTGGTATGACATCTTGTGAGAATACCCTCAACACACTACGCTACGCCAACAGGTGGGAATATGTTTACCTAATACAGTTATTTTGGACATATTTGGACAGTACCTCGATGCTAGAGGAACAAGTGAAAAATGTGTAATGATATTAAATATACATAATATCCAGTGGCTTTGGAATAGACTGAAATTAGCTGTACCTGTGTTGTGATTTAAAATTTCTCTGTCTACTCTTGGTATTTCTGTCTGACTCTCTTGTATTCCTTCTTTCTCCTGTTCCGTTTCCATCTTCTCTCCTGCCCTGTGCTCCTTTGTGCGCTGGTGCCACTGTGTAGAGTGAAGGAGTTTGGGATTAGTCCGTCAGACATCCCCTTCTCCCAGAGTGGTCAGGGGAGTCGCCCTGACCACTCGCCCACCAATACCTTTGACTATGATGACTTTGCTGCTACCTCTCCCAGCAGGTCAAGCACTTTCCACAGCACAGCATTGCACTCATCATACACAAACACAAAACACACACATCGCATGTGCTCCTCGCAGGTATTTATTACATAATGATGTACATCCATGACCTCATTTTAGCAGCTTTCATTCGCTTCATCAGCTGTTCATGGTTGAAAACCTCTGCTGTCGTCTTATCCTTCCTGTTTTTCATCTGCACAATGTGACTCTTTTCATTCTCTTCCCCTGCTTTGTGTTGTGCTTTCATTTTGATTTTTGGCTGTTGTCATATGTGTTTCTCATCACCGATTCCTTAAGAATAAACGACACACTCTAGGAATGCACCGATACCACATTTTGTCAGAATAAGTATGAGTGTGAGTGCTTACATTTGAGTACTTACCAATGTGAGAACTTATGAATACCATTACAGTTTACTTTCAAACCATATATTTTATTTTCATTAGGTGTTTCTTACTGCAACAAAATCGAGTTTACAACATGACGCTGTTGTATCATCTTTGTATCATCTCATATTTGGGCTCTAGTACGCTGAGAAGATGACAAAATCCTGTACTGATTAAACGTCCACACTACTTTTACAGACCATTGGTTGTCTCTGGATCTTTTCTTCCTTTTCGGCAGCATTTGCTGCAAAGTTGGTTGTAGCTGTTCCCCGCTGCTAGGATTAGCTAACTCCTTCAAATTGGCACTGTGTTTCTTTTTCAGTTGTTAAACCAAGTTGCTGGTATTAAAGGAGCCATTTTTCAAACCCAGCTCTATAATTTAGCAGAGCATAGTCTGCTTTACTTTTGTCATCATTGCTTTCGTGAGAATAATCTGATAGAAGAATTCTACGAGTGTTCAAACATTTGCAGGGCCAGCGCCATCATCTTTCCCAATGCATGATGTCACTGATGTCATGATGCCACCACCCTGTGCTATTTTTTTAACACCGTTGATCCGTTAATTAACATTATTCCCAGAATTAAACAGCGGCCATGTTCAGAGTGTGCCTGTATTGTGAAAGAATCTATCCTCACCAGCTCTGTGTCTTTCTCTGCAGGGTGAAGGAATTGACAGTGGACCCCAACCAAGTGATTGAGGGGGGTCGACCTAATGTACACACTGTCAACCAACTGGAACTTCTGGACGAGGAGTGGTTGAGTATCTCGCCACAGAGGGACGACCTCAAACTGCTCTGTGAGCAGAATGTGAGTACACAGAATCTATGCGGCATATTGTGTGTGAAATTAGGACACTGTTTAAAATAACACAGAAGTGTTTAAATATGCTTCACAAATTTTGGTATACACCATTTCAGACATGAAAAAGTTGTGCAGACATGCCATGAAAACTCATGCTTGAAGTGTCCTTGAGCAAGATACTGAACCCCAATTTTGCTCCCAATGTCTGTTCCATTGGTGTGTTACTGGTGAACAAGTGGCCCCTTGTACAGTAGCCTCCACTACCACTGTGTGTGAGAGGGTGAATGCTTGTGTTGTAAAATGCTTTTAGTGGTCAGTCAGACTAGAATGGTGCTACAAAAGTACAGTCCGTTTTCACTTACTATTACTCATAACAACATTTGACCTAATCTTAGTTAAAGGGTGAGGTCACATGTTGCTGAATGGCAGGTTTCAACAACCCGACGGACTTTTTTGTTGTTGCTCGTGAGAAGATCAGAAATGTCAACAGGATCCAGAATTTAGCAGGGATCTCAGAAAAGACGTCCAGTTTTTGTTGTTAGTGAAACATGTCAACCCTGTTTTTGTGTTCATTGTTAATCCTGTCAACAGGAGGAGGAAGTGTCTCCGCAGCTCTTTACCTTCCATGAGGCAGTGTCACAGTTAGTGGAGATGGAGGAGCAGGTTCTTGAGGACCACCGAGCTGTTTTCCAGGTCGGAACACTGAAGAAAGCTTACATAACTCTTCAAATACTTCAGCTTCCCTTTGGTCATTGTTCATTTGCAAATATAGCAAGATTCACACTTTTGGACATTTAGATGTAAGAAAAAGTATATATTACATATACAGTACCAGTAAAAAAAAAGCCTTCCTATTCACTTGAATGGGTATTTTATGATCATTTAGAGGTCATCATTTATTGCTGCGGGTACTATGTCATCTCGGACTGTGACCAATAAAAACATGCACTTGTTGTATATCTCCTCTGTAAACAGGAGTCTATCCGGTGGCTGGAAGATGAAAAGATGCTGTTGGAGATGACAGAGGAGGTGGATTATGACGTGGAGTCCTATGCCACTCAACTGGAACAGATCCTAGACCAGAAGATAGAAATCCTCACTGAACTCCGAGGTATGACTTAAGCACAGACATTGCTAACAATACAGTAGCCCCTGCTCCAGCAGGCACTTCTCGCTTTTTTTATTTGTAATACAAGCTTGTCTTTTCCTCTTCATCCTTCCGTCAACAGATAAAGTGAAGTCATTCCGCTCTACACTCCAGGAGGAGGAGCAAGCCAGTAAGCAGATCAATCCCAAGAGGACACATGCTCTTTAGAGGATGAAGAGGTTTAAGTGGCACCGACAGAAACATAACCACTATGTGTTTGGCACATCTCAGGCTGTCACTAGCAGCTGTGACAACACAATAAACCGGACTGTATTGTGTATCAACAGGTTCAAGGTATTGCATTTATTATGATCCGTCACCTAACAAAACTGGCTGTTCAGTCACTGTAGTCTCATTAGAAATCTGGGGAAGGAGAATAGTTTTATTTCCTTCCCTTTTTAGTACAGTAGTTTTTTTTCATGGAGAACTCTCTCCCTCCTCTCTGTTGTTCTTAAATTATTTTCTTTTATACCTGTTTGTACTTTCTTTGAACAGAACATTTTTGACCTGGTTTCAGAAGAATTCTTCATTCAACATGTGTTGAGCTGCACTAAAACAGTTTTTTGATTTCTGGTCGTTCTGATTGACATGTCTGCATGTGCACTCTAATAGTATGCTACTATCCTCTTTTGTGCTTTTAGGTCCTCAGCTGGCATTGTAAAGTCATACCTCATAAGCAATCTCTTCTCTCTCTCCTTCCCTCTCTGAACATTAACCAGTGTGGAAGAAGCTTCTGAGCTTCTTCCTTTGGGTTTCTTTCTTGCACCTCTGAGAGGTTCTTACATGTAGTTTGCTTCAGTTTGTGCCATGTCATTGTTTGTGGCAACCGACTTAAAACTCTTATTTAATGTAAAACATGTTTTCCATCCCTCTTTAACACTTTGTTATAAAAATGAAACTAGAAAAAACTGCTATCGATAAATGTATAGTAAAGACTGACCTGCCATTGGTTATGTTGCTCAGTGTTTGCACCAGATGTAATGCTGGATAAAGTAATAAAGATTCATGTTTCATTTGAACGACTTCTGTGATAAATGAGTTGTACAAATGAATAACTTCCATTAAGAGCCATCTACCACCTTTGAGGAGAAATGGACTACATAACCAAAGCCTCTGATCTGCACTGCTGCTGACTCAGAGAAGCATGCTCCTGTTTGTAGGTAGAAGCACTACATATTTTGGTCAATGAGGAGAAACATCAAATCCAAAATTCATCCTCAAAGTAGCAATAACCCTGAAACAATTTTAAAAAAATACATAAAACATGTTTTGTATAGAATTAGACCCATTTTGTTTTGCAGAAAAAAACATAGTGAATGCCAGGGAAACACTGAATCCATCCAATCCATGCTAACATGCTTCCTGCTTCACATCAAGTTCAAGTGTGTCCTTTGGGCCTAATGGTGACTCTGCACATAGCCTTATTTCTTCCCCAAAATGATGATGCATCAGCAGAATGAAGGCATCATCTTAGAAAAGTGTAGTTTGATACTATATCTAATTAATGACATTGTGTAACCTCTGCAAAATACATGGCAGCGGCAAGTTAACATTCATTTTTATCTCAATTTCATCATGAGGTCAAAAGACGGGGTAATACAGAAATTTGACTTGTGGACAGTTTGAATTTATTTTAAGAAACTGCATACACTCTACACAGGTTTAATATTTACATTTGCATGAGAAGGCAATTTTGATATGGTTAAATAAATGGTGGGTTGCTCTTTTTTGTTAGAATACTCCTGAAATACAGATTATTTGTAATGAATCACACAAAGAGTAGCAGTTCCTTTAACAACCAGGAGATCTGAAAGAAGTTCATCCCACGCATGTCGAGATCCATATTCTCTCTACTCATAATGGTAAAATCGCAAACTCAATATGAGTTCTTAGAGAAGGTCCTCCATTATTCTTGGTGGAATTTATCAAACTATTTCAACATTTGGATATGCATTTCCTCCAAGCAAAGCTCCAGTAGAGGAACCATCTCTCAGTCACTTGATTTCTTTCCACTCCTCTGACCACTCTGCTCCCTCCTCATCATTAAGTCAGGACATTAGAGCAACAGGACTGTTCTCTTTGATTTCCTCCGCTGTTTAACAAAAGTGGATGCCTGCAGAATTGAATGCATGGAGCAGTCTGTGAATGTAGAAAAAAAGTCGTTAAGTAAACAAATTCATTTTAGTATGTCATTTGGAAACAAAAAATGGTAGAAGGAATAAGTAGGTGGCAGATGTTCGACTTACACCATGAAGTCATCAATGTCCATGGACCTGGCTCTCTTCCCACTAAATTTAGCTTCTTGTAAAACACTCTCAATCTTCTTGCTGATGCTAAAGTCTTCTGGGACTTCCTGTCAAGATGGAGCACAAGACTTTATATTCAAATTGACTGAACAACTTCACACGGAGCAACACTGACTCGGAGTCCAACGCTCTGTCTAATGACAGAAAAGCTACACTATGACTCACCAGATTGTGCACTGAGCAGTGAATTCTATAGTTCTTTTCCAGCAGCTGTTCTACCGCAGTGGACCTGAAAAGTCAAACCAACATGACACACTCTTTTGACAGAGCAGACTTGGGTTAAGGTGAGAGTATTTGCAGCAGGCAGGTACTTACTTAAAAGCTGCACTGAGGGTTTTGTTTTTCCTTACAAATGCTATTCTGACAAGGCCATCCCACTCCTTTTGGAAGAAAAACAAAACATTCATTACCTATAAGTTATCCCACTATTGGACCAAAGGCATTCTCACGGCTTTAAATAATCATGGAGTCAAACTTCACCTGGAAGTTCACTGGCGGTGGAGGATTTTTCGGTTCTATCCTGACAACACTTGACTCCACTTTTGGAGGAGGACGGAAGTTATTCTTCCCCACCTGATCGAGGGGGAAACATCAAGACTGAGAAAAGGCTGCTGCAGCACAGGAAAAACCTTAATGACAAAGTGTCGAAAGACACTGCCACAATGTCGGCGTGTACAGACAGAACACACTAACCTTCATCAGATGGTCTACCCGAGCTAGTAGCTGTGTATTGATGGACAGTCTGCAGTACAGCTTGTCTCCAGGGGCAGCGACCAGTCGCATTGCAAACTCTCTCTGGAACATCAACACGGCACACCTGAACAAACGTAAAACACAAACAAGGTGCTAAAATGCTCAACGTGGACATGTGATAAACGCAGCTAAAAACTCCAGGAGCGTCCGGTGGTATCTTACCTGAAGAAAGGTCGATGCAGCAGAAGCTTAAACACAAACGGTGATGAAATCTGCAATTTAAAAAAAAGTTCAAGTTGAGAATGAATGACATTAAGGCCAACTGTGTGCAGTGTGGAGGGAACATTTGTTTACCTGGTAAGGTAAATTAGCCACACAGATGTCAAAAAATGGCAGATCTGTTTTTAGTACATCTCCAACTAATATTTGAAGTTTGGTCTGCATGGGCCTGTTGGAAGACACAATATCCTTTGCATTACAACATTAACATTACATAGTTACTTTGCATGAAATTGAACATACAATAGCCCCTTTTACACAGTCTGTTCAAGGACCTTGGTGTATCTTTATTGTGCCTCACTGTTCTGTATAAATGTTACAAAGGCGTAATGGTGGGTCATTGTTGTTCCACGTCTGAGCTGGCAGTGGAACCGTGCAGAATCGACATCTGTATATATTTTACAAGCTGGAGAGGCCATAGGACAGGATGGGGGGGGGGGGGGGGGGGGGGTGACATTTAAACGACGTGTTACGAGTGCAATTTAAATAGCACCTAGCAACAGTTAGCAGCTAACTCACAGAAGACAATAAACCGAAAATGTCTTCAACTTGGGGAGACGGCGCAAGGTCCAGGAGCTCCTTACCCTCCGAGCAGAGGACAGGTAAACGATTGTTTTTTGTTATTTCATCCTTCATAAAGCGCTGCTCCACATATATGTAAAACGTCACACTAGGTGCAGACACCGGTATGTTAAACGTCACGCCAGCATCCTATCTTTAAATCACACACTGGAGGGGCGTTATTGCTATTGTAAAAAGGGGCTAATGAAAATAGATATGGTGGCACAGCGCTGCTGAATCCACTCACGTGCACTGTACTCTTTTCTGAAGTTCAGCCACCAATCTGCTGTCCAACTCACAGGCCACCACCTGCAAAAATCCAAATTTAAGAGTTTAAAACCCTGGCAGCAAAGCTAGATTTTCCCATAAGAAACTCCATAACTCTGCCACTTCACTGTGACTTTAATATGCTTTAAAGATGTATACATGCACATGGAGCAGACCCAGGAAAAGGACATCAACGTCATGTTAAAAAGTACCTTCATGTTACACATTATGCTACCTCCTCTTGGTGATTATTGAATGCAATTTAATTGTAACACCAGGGAGACAACAAACTCATAGGAACATCTCTGTGCAATCCATATTTTGTTAGAGCAATGAAAAGAAGGCTTTAATAGCTTGTGACCATGACTTCAGAAAAATAACAATTGTTAATGCATTATTATCTTATTACACAACCAGAATCAGTTATATGTCCACTTAATTACTTGTTTTTCTAAATGTGTTTGTAGTTTCAGATGTGTTCGCAAAAGGAATCAAAGCAGTTTTTTGAAAATTTCACCTTCTTGGCTTTTTCCAACAATTTCACTGTCATGTTACCAGTACCAGGTCCCACCTCCAGAACCACATCTGTTGGCCTCAAGGCAGCCTGACAACACAGCCACAACCATAGCTTAAGTACACTGTACATCGTGATCAACCATGACTCAACCATACATTAACTTTTCTAACAAATGTGCACTAGAACAGTACCTTCTCAATGATCCCATTGACAATCAATGGATTCTTCAGGATGTGCTGGCCGACACCGGTGTTGAACATGATCCCTGCAACAGACGGGACACTACTCAGTGGGTTTGTCAGATGTTAATGAGTAAAGAGATTTATGGTCAAATAATCGAATTCTGTTTCTTGTGTCCATCGTTGAGAAACTTTTTTTTTTTTTGCTTTCTTTGGGATTTGTCACTATTTCATAAAAGTAACCAATATGTGTGTATTGGGAGTAAAGCAAGGAATCAAATCATTTTTTTCCATCACTCAAATGGATTTAAAAAGACAACACTCAGGTTTTTTTAAAACCCAATCTGAGAGGTTCTAAGTTTCCTTGTATATGCATTTGCGACTTAATCGAGTACGTAAACAAATATTTCATGTCAGCACGAGTGACAGACGTGAATACTATGTCATTAATGTGTTTGACCCTTGAACGAGAAGAGTTGAAAGCTGCTCAATGTGGTTGCAGCGCTTTTATGCTTAAATTAACTTTACGATATGCCAAACAGCTAGCAGTGTTTGCTATCATGCTAACGCTAGTCGCTTACATACCTTGGTTTTTGACCTCTTGGTGCTGCCTGCTTTTCTTCTCCGACTTTACCTTCGGCATTGTTATTTGCTTTTATTTCGTTTTAAGATCCAGAAAAATCTAATTTTAAACAATTATTCAAAAATATTTCCTTCCTGGCAGGGTACACACGTGTAAGCCCCTTCACTTCTTCACTGACAGGAAGTGCGGTAGGTTTAAAGGTGCCTTCGTCACTTATGTCGCCCTCTAGTGGCAGCTGCACGTAAACGACACTACCCTTACAAATAAAACATCAGACATTTGAACAATTTTGTTGATTATTTATTAAAGAATACAATACAGAAAAATATTTAAAAAATGGATCTCTTCTCTAGTCAGATATAGGAAGTTCCTCCAGTGTCATGGCGATGTCTCGAAGTTTGGGATCATCCATCCAGTTGACTTTACAGGCCAAGATTATGCCCTGAAAAGAGACTCATTAATAAACTATCAGCTAATTTTGCTGTATGCATTAACTATTTCAAAACACCATACTGATATTCTTTTATACAAGTCCTGCACAATTTACCCTGAGGACGTTTTGTGTCATGATGGCCATCTTTTTATATTTCTCCAGGTTTGCGTGGCCTTTTTCCAATGCAGCTTTGTACTTCTCTGTGTCCGGATGCTGTTTCTTGGACATCAACTCTTCCATCTCTTTCATTTTCTCATGTGTGAGCCGCTTCATCTCTAAAGACACAAAAAAAAACACAAATTTGTCCAAAAACCTGACTATGGAAAACTACAACACATTTATAATTTTAATATTTGTTGTAAGCCATATTACATACCAAGCCTTTTCTTTTGTATTTCTGTGATTTCACCTTGAAGATCTCTTGATTCCTGTTTAAATATAAACACACACAGACACACACCCAGCAGTCCAGTACAGAATTAGTCACAATTTTACAGAACACTATGTTTCTGTTTTAATTAATACATTTTGATTTAACAGTCAGATGTGCCTGACTTCCAATCAAATCTGTTCAATAATTGTAAACAAATCTATATAACTTGTCATATTGTATATATTCATAGTTAAGTTTAGTAGAGTAGAGCAGCTGGTGGTGGGTTTTATGATCTGCTGAAATCATTTTACCAAAACTAAGCATTCCAATTCTGTGTCTGCAGGGCTACATAGATGTCATATACCTGTTGGGCTACACACAATCATCTAGTTCACAGAAACATTTTCAAAAGCCATGAGAACTGATTACAGTAGCTTAACAACAACTTTGTCATCTAATGTCATATAATACAAACTTAGTACCATTTCATTATCTGATTCTGCAGACAAACACTTAAAATGCTCATAAAGACGATGCTACTTACTTGCTGAAGTTGTTTTATGTGTGAACAAAGAGCCATGCAGCGTTCACTCACAGCTTTCAGGGCACTGAGAAAAACATTGTAAATCACAACCATCAAAATCCTAAAAATAAATATCAGTCAGGTGTTTCAATATGTTGTGCATTAACTCACTCTGCCTCTGAGTCATTCTGTTTCAGTTTTTCTCCAATAGCATACCACATCTGCATTCTGAAAGACACAAATTGAGTTAATAAACAATCAAAGGTGACCAAAGTTTACTGCTTTATACATCTGCATATAATAAAGAAACAAATCCAGTAGTTGTCTTAAAGGATAAGGCATCGATTTACCTGTGCAGTGTCAATGTGCTGTTAAAATTGATTGTCTTGACTCCTTCCAGCTCATTGACATAATCTGGCCTGCAACAATTAATGAAATATATATCACCAGTACACATTTTGAAAATAACTGAAAACCTAATTTCAAATACTCACAAGTCTCTCTCAGCTTCAGATAGGCTGCAAGCCCTCTTACTTTTTCCTGTTGCAGTAAAGTAGACATTTATACTTTGTTTTTTTTACTTATTGAAAACACAATATGATGGAAATAATGAACATAGTTATATACTTGTAAGAAGCTGTACCGCCATCTCAAAGCACTGGTTGGACATCTGCTCTTTGATTCTGAAGAGACAATAATTTCAGCAATTATGAAGAGTCTAGTTATTATTTTAAGCCAAGGTGTAAGGGTCTTTCATGGGTATGACAACTCAATTGGATGAAGAGTTAGTATTTAAGACTGCTGTTGGGGTGTGATTCACCCGATTAACCAACACTCAGCCATTGACTGTGAATGCAGTAATGAAAGAAGTGTTAAAGCAGATGTGGCAGAAGAACCTCAGCATGTCTGCAAGCGAGGTATCCTTCTGTTCGGTGGAACTGTCAGGAGCAGAACCATCACTCAGTACCACTGCCTCCACCATGTGGTTGAGGTTCTCCACGTTGTCGGGTGGGTCCATCACAAAAAAGTGTAGGTCCCTGGAAGAAGGAATCAACAAAAACCAAAGAAGCATTGTAAATATACTGCATTTCAAGTAAACAAATTGCATTGAGAGTTCGCTGTAATAAGCTAAATGTATTTGAAGCATCAAAAGTAAAAAGTTGTTTCTGCAGAATAATCCCACTGTTAGTGTTATATCACTATATATAGTAAAAGAATTTATAGGATATGTATCAATGTAATATTAACCACTCTTTTATAACTTATAACTCAACTTATAAAACTCATAGGCAGCATTTTAAATTTACAGCTGGTTGAGGTGGAACTCATTTAAACTGCTTTTCTAAACTGTTATATAAATTAATCTACAATAATATGTTACCATTTTAAAACTTGATCATATTATAAAAAAAAGTCCCAATTGGATTTATTATGGATACAGTCCCTTAGCAATAGCTTTCAGCTGTGAGGAAATCCTGAAGAAATTATGCTGATAATGTGCAGGACAATGAACTGTCATGCAGGACCTTTTTGACGAAAAAATGTGTTTAAAATATCTTACCTTGTTTAATCGAACTTTACGTTGCCAGTAATCGAAATTTAAGGCAGCTATAAACGTAGTTAAAAAGACACAAAACACTTAGTATGCTGATAGTTGGCGTTACATTTGCACTTTCACGTTATTCACTCACTACGACTCTTGATCCAAATTTGTGGAATAACTTTACAAAAGCTTTGTCACATATGAAGTATCGTTTACCATAAAAATACCCAGCATCATTGTCAAATAGCGCTGTAAAATCGGTCACTGGTTTTGTTTACATCCGTTTTCAGTTTAGAAACCCCGCCAGGAAGTGATGTCATACAATATTTTTGTTCCCGACACGCGCTACAGCGTCCCCTGTAGGCCTAAACTAAGCAGGGAAAACAGTGTAGCATAGGCCTGCATATGTTGCCCTTTTCCTGTGTACGAATTCTTCATTCTCCTGCCTGTCTTGGCCAGGACACTTTTGTAAAAGAGTTTTTAAATCTCTTTTTCCTGGTTAAATAAAGGTCAAATAAAAAATTTAAAAAATGAACGTTGTCATCTCATGTAACTACATTGCCCAAAAATGAATGTTATGGGCTGCATTTTTAAGAGCAGTTGCTTTATTCATAGAGGGGTGGAAGCTCAGTCTGTTTACTGCCTATAAAATGATAATGAATGTATCTTGCAAGTTGTGTGAGTGTTCTCTTCTCCGTTCTAAAAGTGTTGTTAATTGATTATAGAATGAGGATATCCAGCCACACACCACAGTGACATAATTGCGAAATCTGCAGTCCACAATGATTTAGGCTACTAAATCATTGACATAAAGCAAATATTACATTCAATAGAGGATATGCACCGGCATCCCACATCCCCTCAGTCGGACTGAGTGGCAAAACATCCTGCAAGAAGCCCTCCTTTAGTTGGGGCAAGTTATGTCTTGTGTTTACATGGGGCCTCATTTACAACCAGGTATAAGCTTAAAGTATAGGACTTGTACTTGACCTTTGTCTTACATCAGCCAGGTGGGACTGTCTACAAAGTGCAAAACAGAGAATAGAAAGTACAAAGCAATGCAATAAGCTTATTAATATGCAGTGCAGCCACACCAAAATCATTACACACAACAATGGCAAAATCTGGTGAATTCAGATGTGTTTAATTCCATTGTCCATGGTATAATTTGCCCAAACTTCACATGTTAACATCCATGTGTCAATATTGAGTTACAGTAATGGCAGTAAGTAAGCCTTGTGTGAAAAGCATTTGATTTACATGAAAATGTCAAGGTGTAGTCTTCACATTATTGGAACAGAACATGAGTGGATGTTAGTGTGTATTCTCTAGCGCCACAAAGCAGCTAGGGGAAGTGACACTGTCTTCCCTTGAGCTGTGTACATGAGTGAATTTTCAGAGTTGTGTCTAATTGCAGGTAACCTGTGACAAGGCCATGGCTGCCATATGCCCGCCAGGCAATTTGTCTGCCTGAGGTTTTGGGAGTTTTTTCTCAACGTTTTCATCGTTTTAAGTCGGAGTTGCGGTTTGCCGTCTGATCCGAGGGAGGAGCTACAGGAGTATGAATCAGGAAGATCAAGAATAACAGGCTTCTTATGAGAATTATTTAGATTTCCCTTTGAAACACAAGTTGTTGGCAGTCACTTATTAACATTATATTAATTTAGGCACCTTCTGTTGATCCCTTTTCCCCTTTTTCGTTGAATAGCAAACTAAAAAAAAAAAATTACACAGCCTTGTCTTGTCTTGTAGCCAACCTGTGGATTACCTTGGAGTAAAGGAAGAGGATCTTTCAAGGAGTTTCATCTAAGTAATTCAACATTGTGAAAGAAACTTAAAACCACACAAGGCAGAAACCTACTCCTGCACTGCATCTTGTCTGTTCATCTTTTAAGCATATTGCCCTTCTGGCAATAGCCCAGCCAGTAATATCATAGCAATGGTCCTTTCAGTTAGTCCATTGTAGTAGTGAGTCTCAAAACAGTATTTTCTGAAGATTGTAATTGTTTCAGAGCCCAGATTTAGTTGAGATTATGTTGCTTATCATTTTGAATTCCAATGAAGAAAGAAACCAGTCTAACAGAAGAGGGAACACAAGACAAGATTTGAGATTCTTCTGTCAAGTTGCTTTGCTAACAAATCTTTCATGAAGAAAAGATCATGTTTCAAGAAAACTACCTGTAGAACTTGTTCAGTAACATGCCAGTGTTTAATCATCAAAGTGCCTAATAATGATTAAGCACTCTTTTTTTGAATATAACTTTGAATACTGCAAAGACACAAATGTTCCAGTTTTTTGTAAAACTGATCCAAAACTCCTTCATTATATTGTGTAGTGCAGGGCGCTGAGAAACCTTAGTGGACACTTGTTGATGCAATTTTACAAAAAGTTTACAAATGTTTTACAAAATGATTTTATGAATGGAGTTCAACAGATTTTACAAGTTTGGTGATTTTAAAAATGTAAAAGCCGATAACTTTGCTGTCATGATATAATTGATTTGGTACTTAATTTCTCAGGGTGATATGGCCAATTTGTTTATTTATGTTTTGTGAAGCAGAAGTTGTGATAAAGTTGATGCAAAGTGTTGCATTATTTTATTTTTTTTGTTGGGTCTAAAAATTTGTTTTTAGAGTGCAAATGAGATGGTAGAGAGTATAAGAAGGGCTGCAATGGCTACTTTACCCAAAAGTAAAGGAAGATTTGAGAGAAAGGCAGTGCCAGAGTGGGTCCATAAGACTAAATTAAGACCTCACCCATACTAATTAACAATTTAGAATTTAGAATTAATAAAACTCAAACCTGCCAACAATCTTTATGTTTTAACCTACTTTAAGAAAATGACATCATAAATGAAGTACCTTGTTATTTTTTTTTTTTTAATAAATCAATCAATATATTTTTAAAGTTGATTTATTATCTGCTCTGTTTTGTCTATTTTTGTGTGTTTTTTCTTGTTTTGTTGTCTTTGTGTGAAAATCTCTTTTGTGTCTTAAATTGTTATTTTATTGATTTCATGATTCCCTTACAGTTTGTAAATTTGTATGGAGCCCCTAGTGTCAGTTGAGAAAAAAAAAATCATCTGTAAATCTGTACCCACAGTTTAGCAAATCGTGGGCACGGATTATGAACCCATGCCCTCCAATAGTGTGCCTTCCACGTTGTCTATGTTACGTTCATAACGCATTAAATCCACCCTTTAATCTATATAAATTGGATCTACCTGGCGGATGCGGTCGCCCTGGACAAGTTCATGCCCGAAAACTCCTGTTCTGCACAAAAACGTGGCTTGAACGCAACATAGACTATGTGTAATGCACACTATTGGAGGGCACGGGGTCATAATCCGTGCGCACAGTTTAGCAATCCGTGTGCACGGATACAGATTCTCTGGGTACAGATTTACAGATGGATTTATTTTTTTCTCAATTGACACTAGGGGGGGCTCCGTAAATTTGAGATTTGTAATAGATTGAAAAAGATGAAGATTTTCTGTGTTCATGTTTTTAGATATGAAAACTTTGATGCCACCTTTGGCCTTGAGATTTTCTAACAAATAAAAAATATTACAAATGTAAAACGAATTCATCCGTATCAAAATAAAAACACTGTCATATTTCTCCGTTCACAGAACAAAACAGGTTTGGGAGGCGGATTTGCAAGGAGAGACCGTGAGAGGTTGTTATGAATTTGGTGACACTACAGTGCATATGGGGGAAGCTATTGATTTTTTTAAAGAATAAAAATTCTCCAAAATTATTCAAAAGCACATTTGTCCAAAACAGTTACCGTAGCCTGACTACCAGGAGACCATGAGAGGTTGTTATGAATTTGGTGACACTACAGTGTATACGGATGAAGCTATTGACTTTTTTAAAGAAGAAAAATTCTCCAACATTATTCAAAAGCACATTTTTCCAAACTAGTTACTGTAGTGTGACTACAAGGAGACCATGAGAGGTTGTTATGAATTTGGTGGCACTGCAGTGTATACGGGTGAAGTTACTGATTTTTTTCCCCCAATGAAAATTCATTAAAATGATTCACAAGCACATATAACCAAACTAGTTACTGTAGTATGAGTACCAGGTGAGGCCCAGTGCTTGTTCTGAATTTAGTGACACAACAGTGTATCAGAGTAAAGTTATTGAATATTTTTACCAATAGAAATTCACAGGAATTATTCTAAAGCATGTTTTCCCTAACCTATTGCTGTAGTGTATTCAACAATAATCAACTGAGGTGTGGAAAGATTTTGGTGAATGTGCGCTGCATATCAATAAAGCTATGGCATTTTTTGTACTGTCTATTCTCCGTTTTGCACTTTGCAGACGGTCCCTGCGCACTTGGACGAGAGCCAGCTGCACACAGAGACTAATGTTATTCGTCTAAGCCGGAGGACGGCCTGTTCTGATGAAAATGAGATTGTAGCTCGTTGTCTACCTCACCACGGTACGATGTAGACGTTGTTTGTGTTTTGACAACGTTTCACTAATGAGTTATTGATCCGCGAAGTTCGAATCTGTGAATATCTTTCAAACTTTACCGCAGTCTTCCTTTTCGGGTCATAAGCTCATAAAAGCTTTCATTGCAGTTTCTTCCAAGTTTTGCAAAATAGCCAGGAAATTATCAAGTATGGAGGGCAAGAGGAGGGTAAGTCAAAGAACCATAAATACAATACTACAGAGAAATAACCTAAGTCAAGAGGGCTGCAACTAACAAATATATTCCACATTATGTGATTCTCTGCTCAAGTCCCCGTTTTACAAAAGAGACACATGCACGGGTTTAGCCTTGTCTCATGTAATTTGCGGTCTGGTTGCAGCAAACAGATGATTTAATGATTTCATTCCACTAACGGTATATGTCACTGTCATCGTTACAATTTCCTTGTATAATGACAATTACGTGTCATATCTTAACTCCACTTGTTTTTTTCCTGCTGTGACAGTGTCAAATATCTGCTGTGCAACCAGTCCATTAGTTTTGACTGATTTGTCAAAATTTCCAGTGTAAATTAAAGCCATAAAAGCTCCATTAAACAACAAACAATTTAATGGAAACTGTTTATTTTGTTTCACTTTTTATAGGATTATAGGAAAACTACTAACCCGATGTTGAAGGGAGTGATACACAAACACTTAGACTTTTAATAATGTGCTTTAATCCCGCAACGCTGGCTGAGCGAGAAAGACAATAATAAATAAACAAAGAGAGGGAGCGGTGAGACTGCAAAGCAGCAGATATTAATCGAACTGTTGGACAAGCTCAAAAGCAGAAAGAAAATATATGCCCATCAGTCTGTGCACAACCCTGTAAGCGTGCACTTTTAGTTTCAAATTGAATTTAGCATTTTTATTCAATAAAATAAAACACAACTAAAGCACATGCACACGAAAGCAAGATTAATTCTTAATATAAATTTACAGGCATTGGTAACCAGAGCTGCTGGCGTCTGCATAACTGACAGAGAAGAGAACAGCAAACAAAGTTTTTACTTTATGTTTCTTGTTACATCACAGCAATCAACATAGCAAAGACACATTTTTAAGTTAACTGTACCAACGTATTTGAATAAACACTACGAGGCTCTGAGGAACCAGAAAATGCCTGCTTTCAGGGAATACTGGAGAGACTTGATGCCGGGGAGGTGGTTGTAGGAGATGGAGGTTATGTGATGCAACTAGAGCGACGAGGTTATGTGAAGGCTGGACACTGGACACCTGAAGCAGCTGTTGAACATCCTGAAGCAGGTATGAATCCGTTCATGTTTTGGTGAGTCCAGGGCAAAAATCTGGCCCATGTCACCTCTTACCTACCTATTATATCACCTCTGTCAACTTTCCATTATAGGCATCATATGTAGCAAAAATTTCTACATTAAAATTTCTAAAACTTACTTTTGTTGAGTTGTGTTCTTAGATTGTAGTAAATGTTTCCAACAATGAAACATGTAGCCTAATTTTTAGTATTCTAATTTATTATAGCTCTAAGAAAACAGATCCTGCATTCAGTCATAAAGATTATCTCATAATTGTGCGTTTATACTGTAGACAATGAGTTTATTGTTTGATCCTATAAAGTATTGTAGCATGCTGAAATTTCTTATAGCATAAACTTGACAAAATGATTTGCTTTTTGCCCTGGAGAGCTTCTCATTATAACACATCACACTACTATAATTTATCACCCTCTTACATCACCCAGGCAGGTCACTAACCATGTGAAAGACAACTCATGGTGCAATGGTGTTATATAACAGTAACCATTTTCTATAGGAATATGTCTAGAGAACTAATTACTGCTTTATGGCCTCAAACACATTGTCTCAAGGTATGCTGGGAAACTCCACCCACCTATCCCCAACACGACAGTATCTCTTAACCCACTGTGCAAAACCACAGTAGTTGTTTCAGCTGTCGTTAAACATTTATTTTCATAATGACAAAAGACGTCAGTTACCCAACATTGAAGATGACATGCAGCTGCAGAACAATGAAAAAGTACATTTTTTTGTAAAGGCTTTCTTTGTGCAGAATACCTTCAGCCAAACTCCTAATGGATTTTTTAGAACAACTATGATCATGTGAAAAAAATCACTACAAGAAATTGGATTCAGTGCAGCTAATTTTTGGTTGGCAAGATGTAGTGAACATGTAATGCTAAGTGTGACCCCTCTGCTTTGAATGTTGGCTGATTGTGTTGTTGGTTAAGGATGTGCTGTTAAGGATGTGGCTAACATTAATGTTGAGTTGATTTGCCTGTGCTGAGATTAGATGGGACAAAAATCACAAAGAAGCAGTTCTCTACCCTTGATTCATCTCAGTCTACTTCTATTAAGCTCTTTTCTGTTTGTGCAGAATTTGTCTGCCTGAGGTTTTCAAATAAGCCACTCCTCACTGGTGTCTCTCTCTCTTGCTCTTCTTCTCTGTCAGTGCAACAGCTGCACAGGGAGTTCCTGAGAGCAGGATCCAATGTCCTTCAGACATTCACCTTCTACTGCAGTGAGGATAAGCTGGAGATGAGTGGCAATGTCACCGATATCACCGTTAGTACAAAACCTTCCCGGTCATGTTAGAAGATTGAAAAACACCATTATTCTGTTTATGTTGTTTGATGAAAGTTGTCCCCACATCAGTATGGTATCACTTCAATCTACTCTCATCTGATACAGGGGTCCCAGATCAATGACGCAGCCTGTGACCTAGTCAGGGAGGTAGCCAATGAGGGTGATGCATTGGTTGCTGGAGGTGTGTCTCAGACTCCTTCCTATCTGCAGACTCATAGTGAGACAGAGGTCAAGGCCATTTTTAAGAAACAGATGGATGACTTCCTCAAGAAGGACATTGATTTCTTTATAGCAGAGGTATGACTAGAAAGAGAAATAACTGTTTACTCTTGATTATAATGTGTTTAAATGTGCATTAATCAGTATTATTGTCTCAGCGTTGAATCAAATGCCTTTTATAATAATTATAATTATAAAGTAATGATTCTCCAACACTGCACACTGTGGCCTAAAATGATTTTGACTTGTCAGTTGTCAGGGTTTTTATTTTTTAATCTTCATTTTAAAGCCATGTTAATGTGTGCATACATATTTTTTTCTGCAGTTCTTCGAACACGTGGAGGAGGCAGTGTGGGCAGTGGAGGTGCTGAAGACCAGCAACAATAAACCAGTGGCTGCAACAATGTGCATGCATCCTAATGGAGACCGACATGGAATCCCACCTGGAGAGTGTGCTGTTAGGCTGGTCAAAGCGGGTACAGTGACCTTCTGTGATGTCGTATTTTAAGTCGGCAATCTGACATCATGTTTTATCCGTAAAACCTCAGTATGTCTGACATGTATGTGTTCATGTGCAGGAGCCGATATTGTTGGAGTAAACTGCTTCTTGGACCCTTCAGCATGCCTTCGTACAGTGAAGTTGATGAAAGAGGGATTAGAGAAAGCTGGTCTCAAAGCACATCTCATGGTGCAGCCAGTGGGCTTTCACACACCTGAATGCTGTCGCACTGGATACAGCAGCCTACCAGAGTTCCCCTTTGGTCAACATTTTTTTGTCCAGAATAAAGGCTTTATATCCAATTAGATTACTATTCCAGAACATTAATGAAATGTATTGAATGTTTTTTTGTACTCAAGTGCCAAGAAAGTAAAGATGGTACAAAAAATACTTATCAGAAAGTTGAGAGATCATAACAATGAAAAAGGGCATCTTGATCTGCACAATTTGAGCACATAAGGTCTTACATTAAGTTGTCCTGCTCAAAAAACCAAACCATACACTGCAAGCCTTTGATTCAAATAGTGGGATTTTTATATTTACCTGCACCATGGAGGGCTGGGCAGGAGCCGAGGATAGGCCATAAGAGACTTATTGTTTTTCTTTAATAACCATCAAAATAATAATGCAACAAATGTGATTCCAAATGTGATTGATGGTTAAGGAGTCATATTGTGAGGGTCTGATTATGGCTTTTAGGTGCAGTGACATAATGGGGAAACTGCTACCTTGATGGAGGTTTGTACTCTCTGACAGATGTTTAGTTGTTCTGTTTGTCTGTTTGCAGGATTTCACAAAAATATTGAAAATTAACTCAGTTCCATGAAATATTATGGAAGGGTGGGGTATGGGTCAGGCAGGCACTCTGATCCAGATAGTGGGACAGATCCAGGAATTTTTTATAGCAGTACTTTAACATTGCAACATACATGCAGGACATTTGCCAACATTTTCTCTTCTTGGGAAATGATTGATAAAGTGTTGATGTATTGATGAGTGTGTATAGTGAGGTGCAGATCCAGATGATCCCTTTTTTGTTGTTTTATTATAAGAGCTAAACATGATCTCTAGGATTGTTCAGCCTTGGTGGGGGAAGGTGCTCTACTGTGTGCCATTCTATAGTTGTATATTTGTCAGTATAAAAATGTAAGGTTAAAGTTAAGGCTTTTTAAAATCCATATATATACATTTTGATGAGAAAAATGATGCAACAAACTGCCCAGACTTAAATATTTTACTCTCCTCTCCTCTCAGCAATGGAGGCCAGAACAGTTACCCGCTGGGACATCCATAAATACGCCAGAGAGGCTTACAATGCTGGAATACGCTACATTGGTGGCTGCTGTGGATTTGAGCCCCACCATATCAGAGCTATAGCAGAGGAGCTCGCTGCAGAGAGAGGATTCCTCCCACCAGCTTCAGAGAAGCACGGACTCCGGAGAGCTGCTCTGGAGATGGCTGCCAAGCCCTGGGTCAGAAACAGGTAAAAAAAAAATCAGGGCTTTTAAAGTCCGTGCCCTGATGCAAACTGGCTTCAGCTGCAGGTACTCTCCACAGCAGGTGGAGAGGAGAGGAGGCGTAACCTGCAGGGGCTGGGGAGCACACACACCAAAACACACATGCAGCACATGGGGCCGAAAATACTCTTAACTCACCTTTAATTCATATTTCCTTAAGATTATTAAGTGATATCAAGACCATCTTGTGATTGAACCAGTTTGTGTTGCAAAAGGTACAACCAACCAACATATTTTTGTGCATTACATTTGGTGAGCAGCACTATATATTGTTTGGATTTGTGCCCTGGAGAAGATGACCAGCCTTCAGAGCCACCCTCAAATTATCTTTCCATGGAAAACTCAAAAAATAAAATCTGTAGAAAAACCAAAATATTAAAAAGCACAACTACTTATTGAGGTTGATATGTGTGTATAGATTAGTGAAGGCAGTACTTATAAAAAATGATTATGGATGGACACATAAATATTGATGACTGCATCATATCCCCCATCATTTGTGTGTGTAAAAGCAGACAACTTTACCTGGGGAAAACAGAAAGTGTATCTTCCAGCTCTGCACAATTGCTGTTCTACAACCAACTAGTTGTCAAATTCTTTCAGGACTGGCAGAGAGTACTGGGAAAACCTTCTGCCTGCTTCTGGACGTCCCAAATGCCCTTCCATGACCACACCATAAACATCTTAATCTAACACACACATAATCTCTTGTATACACTGCACAGTTTGCTGCATTCTCTATAAATCTGATGAGATTATCCACTTTTTATCATATCAATAATGACAATAATGAACAAGGATCTAATCTATCAGACAAGTGTTTAGAAATTCCCCTCATTTTCACTGGATTATTTGGCAGTCAACACATACCATAGTAGTCCAGTCATCAGTGAATCAGCTGGTTCATTTTCAGTCTTTTCTTTAACCTAAACAATTGTACGTAAAATAATTTAAAATTAAAATATTTTCAGTTTTAAAACACTCTAATGGGCTTCATCATATTTGTTTATTGACTGTTGTAATCTGCTGCTGAATATTTCATTAAAAGATAAATCTGTTGTTAAACAGTTGTCGTTTTGTTTTTCCAGCAACCCTGTATATATATATTAGGTTTAGCCTGAACTCGTCCAACATACCTTGTGAATTTATTAGCCACGCATCATACATAGGCCCAGATACACTTTAGCTTATCTTTATGTTTCAGATAGTTGGGCATGATGGTAAGTAAGGGGAAAGAAAGATGTGACAGGTGTGGAGGCGATCGTGAGTGTGGTAAATTAGACAAAGGAAGAAGACTATTGTAATTGTGGAAGGGACCATAGAGATAGAAGATGAGTGTTTGAAAAGGCAAACTGGGAAAGACTTATGAAATAGATTGATGGTCATAAGTCTGATCCAATGACAAAGCAATATTAAGTCTTATGCAAATTAGATGATAGAGCATATAGAAAGACTGATGGCTGTTCTACCTAAAAGTAAAGGAAGATTTAAGAGAAAGGCAGTGCCATGGTGGGATGATAAATGTAAAGAGACTGTCAAGAATAGGAATCGAGCTTTAAGAACATTAAAGTGGTCTCATAACTGTACGTGCTTGAGTATGAACAATTACAGGCAGTAGTGAGGATGACCTTATAAGATAAAACAAAGAGAGCTTACTGCAGGGATCATTTTAATTCAAGGCAACAAAGGGAATGGAATTATCCAACCCATTTAGATAGAGAGCAGACTGCAGTATCACACATAGAGAAAGCAAACTGCTTCGTTCATTTTAATAAGTTTTATCCATAAGGCTAATATAACAGTGAACTCTGCGACTAATTTTGGGTTTCAAACACAAAATACTGTTAAAACTGAACACATTTACAAGCTTTTCAGCTTCTTCTTCTTCATGTCTCTGTCTCAGGATCCAGTGCGCAGCTCTCACATGACATACTCTTAGTTCCAAGCAGCTCTCTCAGGTTCAGCGGTACTGCAATCTATAAGAGACAGCAATTAGTATAACACAAAACACCTCCTATAATTACCTCTCTCTCCTGATACTGTTCCCTGAATCATTCCCACCACTGAGCCCCAGCCAAAATACAATATTTCTGATAAATACAAAATATCGTAAAGGCAAAGGAATTCATTCGTGTCAGTTATCAACACATTTCTCCGTTTACAGTATTTTCCTATAGGTTAGGGGGCGGATCGTTCGACGCGTTAGAGGGAAGTGCCGCACCCGCTTTCGTGTCAGCGATGTATATTTATAAGCCACCACAACTAACTAACCTGCCTGTGGTCACTCAAGCTTGATTCACCTCATAACAGCGTTCATTACAGTTTCTTCCAAGTTTTGCAAAATAGCCAGGAGATTGACGAGGATGGAGGGCAAGAGGAGGGTAAGTCAAAGAACCATAAAGAATTCCTGCTGCGATAAATCAAGTGTCTGTTGCGCAATCAGTCCATTATGTAAACTGACTGGTCCAAAATTCCAGTGTAAACTAAAGCCTTAAAAGTTTCATTCTAAGGAACAATTCAATGGGAATTATTATTTTGTTCACTAATAGCAGGATTATAGGCCCGATTTTCATGTGGGCCAAGTGCGCTCAGAGAGCAAACCTTCGCCAAGGCCCAACAATCCTCGACATAATTGTTAAATTCCTAGATCCAGATCATCACCAAAATTTAATAACTTCTAGGACAAACATCCATCTTTGGTAAAAAATTGCATACATCCATCAAGTTTTTGCGGAATCCTGCTAAAAAAAAAAGCAGACAGACAAACAAACCGAACCAATCACACAACCTCCTTGGAAGAGGTAACGATGAGCGAGCAAGGCAGACAATAAAGAGAGGGAGCGGTGAACCACAGCAAAGCAGCCAACAAAAAGACATTTTCTGTTTGGTTACGCTCTAAAACTCAAATTAACATGCCCAGTCTGCACAACCCTGCTGGCGGGCACAATTAGTTCCAAATCGAATTCAGCATTTTTATATAGGCTACAATAAAACAAATCACAACAAAAGAATATGCACACAGAAACGTAACAAATTATTGTTACAAAATTTACAGGCTGTGCGCTCTCTGCATTGGTAAACAGAGCTGCTGGCTTCTGCATGAGTGAGAGAGAAGAGAACAGCAAACACGCGTCATGTCTCCTCTTACATCACAGCAATCCACATAGTAAAAACAAATGGGTTTTTTTAAGTTACCTGTACGAACTTATTTGAATAAGCATTGTAAGGCTCTGATAGCCTACAGGAACCAGAAAAAGTTATGGCATGCCTGCTTTCAGGGAATACTGGAGAGACTTGATGCCGGGGAGGTGGTTGTAGGAGATGGAGGTTATGTGATGCAACTAGAGCGACGAGGTTATGTGAAGGCTGGACACTGGACACCTGAAGCAGCTGTTGAACATCCTGAAGCAGGTATGAATCCGTTCATGTTTTGGTGAGTCCAGGCCAAAAATCTGGCCCATGTCACCTCTAACCTACCTATTATATCACCTCTGTCAACCTTCCGCTATAGGCATCATATCTAGCTAAAATTTCCACATTAAAATGTCAAAAAATTACTTTTGTTGAGTTAATCACTTACATTGTACTAACTGTTTCCAAAAAGGAAACAAGTATTTTTTAGAATTGTAATTTATTATAGCTCCAAGAATCCTGCATTCAGTCATGAAGATTATCTCGTAATTGTGTGTTTATATTGTAGGGATTGAATTTATTGTTTCAGTTTTTGCCTGAATATGTAAGAACTGTATGGCTATAGACTACATTAAGCAATATTTTTTATGTACAAATCCTAAACAGATTCAGTTCTGGGCTGAGATTAGATAGGACAAAAATCAGGTGAGAGTCCAACTAGCCAGCAGCAATAAATCAGTGTTGATGGTCTCTTGGAGTGCAGTTACAGCTGGAAGTAGAGAGATAAGACTAAAGTTCAAAGGGACAAAAGTTACCAGTTATATAACTGAAAAACACCACGAATCACATCATTTTATAATCCTGTAGCAGAAACACACCAGTAACATTTAACTTACTGTCACTAGACTCATAATAACCTTTATATCACCTGATGAATGTACCCTATCGATAACATTGGTAAATTTATCCCGGTCACAGTGTTGAATGCCATTTATTGTGAAGCAATCCACAAATGTGGCAGACCCATTTCACATCTATTTACATCAACATCTATATGCTTGTTGTGGCAAATCTATTTACATTTACAAAGTTAGGCAATTTAATGAAGTTACCAAAACCTATTGGAATGCAGAGAACCTACTTTAAGGCCCTCCCTTTGAAAATACAGCCTCTCCTCTGTCCAATATTATGGAACACAAAGAAGCGGGTCTCTACAGTCAATTCATCTCAGAGTGTACTTGTATTAAGCTCTTTTCTTTTTGTGCAGAATTTGTCTGCCTGAGGTTTTCAAATAAGCCACTCGTCTTGTGTCTCTCTTTCACATTCTGTCTCTCTGTCAGTGCGACAGCTGCACAGGGAGTTCCTGAGAGCAGGAGCCAATGTACTTCAGACATTCACCTTCTACTGCAGTGAGGATAAGCTGGAGATGAGTGGCAATGTCACCGATATCACCGTTAGTACAAAACCTTCCTGGTCATGTTAGAAGATTGAAAAACACCATTATTCTGTTTATGTTGCGTGATGAAAATTGTCCCCACATCAGTGTGGTATCACTTCAATCTACTCTCATCTGATACAGGGGTCCCAGATCAATGACGCAGCCTGTGACCTAGTCAGGAAGGTAGCCAATGAGGGTGATGCATTGGTTGCTGGAGGTGTGTCTCAGACTCCTTCCTATCTGCAGACTCATAGTGAGACAGAGGTCAAGGCCATTTTTAAGAAACAGATGGATGACTTCCTCAAGAAGGACATTGATTTCTTTATAGCAGAGGTATGACTAGAAAGAGAAATAACTGTTTACTGTTGATTATAATGTGTTTAAATGTGAATTAATCAGTATTTTATCCCAGCGTTGAATCAAATACCTTTTATATAGTTATAATGTAATAATGACTCTCCACAGAAGTATTTTTCTCAAACCCACAGTACACTTCCTGCCTAGCACTAAGTGACAGACAAAAAGAATTAGCAACAGAAGAAGTTTGAGCACGTAGCAGCTAACAAGCCCAATACTTTTCTCAATGGTTTGTGAAAATTAGGCCTGAACTAAAACAGCATTGCACATTGTGGACAAAAATAAATTGAACGTATCAGTTGTTAAAGTTTTTATTATAATAACTGGTAACTTAGTTATGATATTTGCATGCATATTTTTCTGCAGTTTTTCGAACATGTCCAAGAGGCCGTGTGGGCAGTGGAGGTGCTGAAGACCAGCAATAAACCAGTGGGTGCAACACTGTGTATCTCCCCTTATGGAGACATGCATGGAGTCCCACCTGGAGAGTGTGCTGTCAGGCTGGTCAAAGCTGGTACAGTGACCTTCTGTCATATGGCAAGTCTGACATCATGTTTTCACTGTAATCTCAATGTGTTTTATATGCTCATGTGCAGGAGCTGACATTGTTGGGGTAAACTGCCACTTGGACCCACTGACATGCATTCGTACAGTGAAGTTGATGAAAGAGGGATTAGAGAAAGCTGGTCTAAAAGCACATCTCATGGTGCAGCCACTGGGCTTTCACACACCTGAATGCTGTCACAATGGATACTGCAGCCTACCAGAGTTCCCGTTCGGTCAGCATTTTCATCTTTGTGGGATAAAGAAAAAAGAGAAAAGTGTTGTTGTTAGTTTGCAAACTTTATTTTGTAAACAATATTTAATGTAAATGTCATTGCGTATCTCCTATACTGGTACCTTTTTAAAATCCCTATGTATACAGGTTGATGAGAAAATCAATGTACTGCCCATACTAAAATATTTTACTCTCCTCTCAGCACTGGAGACCAGAGCAATTACCCGCTGGGACATCCATAAATACGCCAGAGAGGCTTACAATGCTGGAATTCGCTACATTGGTGGCTGCTGTGGATTTGAGCCCTACCATATCAGAGCTATAGCAGAGGAGCTCGCTGCAGAGAGAGGATTCCTCCCACCAGCTTCAGAGAAGCACGGACTCTGGGGAGCTGCTCTGGAGATGGCTTCCAAGCCCTGGGTCAGAGCCAGGTAAGACTGAGCACAAACAGTTGGTGTTCTTTTCAATTATGACAAAAGGTTGCAAACAGTAGTATAAAGTGATATTTAAGAAAAATGTAATATATGTGCTTTGTTGATTTACCACCAATTAAACTACCAAACTTTGTCATAGGGCTCGTCGAGAGTACTGGGAAAACCTTTTGCCTGCTTCAGGACGTCCCAAATGCCCTTCCATGGCCACATTAGTGACTGAATAAGAGGGAGGATCGTCAATAGCTATAATCAAACAACACAATCTCCTGTCTACAATTTTCTGAATAGTAGAATACAACTATGCTGAATGGCTTTTCAGATTACAACTTTTCATGGCCTCCCTGTCCAGTGAATACCTTGTGTTTTTTATGGTTTGAGAAAATCCCCCTACCTCTTGATGATGACGATGACAATGATGATCTTAAAGAATATGATACATTGATCTGCCTAACAGTATATAAGAAGTAGTTGATATGCTGCAACTTTAAACATCTACAGCAGTAAAATGAGACACACACATTAATGCGGTAATATTAATCCTAAAACATAATACAATGCCAAGAGGGACCATTTTTCTATGGAATCTATACTTCTATACTGTACTTTTTCTACTTGAATAATTTTCCTTTTGAAATTTACATTTGCTTATGTGCAATTGCTCATTTATTATACGACAGTGTGATATTGATATTCTTTTGTTATTCATCCCAAAAGATCTGAGTACTTCTTCCACCATTGTTTTTGTCACTTATTAACCATAGTCAGTGTAAAGATTGAAGAGAAATGTTATGTCCGTAAAAAGTTAAGTTGATAATTTTGTAACTAGAATTGTCCACCAAGGCCAAACAATCGTTCACATCTGCCTAGCACATAATGGAAAAATAAAAGACAAAGGGTAATGATCTGATAACATACTGTATATTATTTGTCATGAAACTTAGTAAGTGATAAATAGACATGAAAGAGAATGTAATGTGATTTTTATATTGAAGTACATGTATCTGTTATTTACATGCAGACGGCAATTTACCACAAAACATTTTCTAGCAATAAAGAACTTTTCTTTATTGCTAGAAAATGTTCAGTCAATGTTCAGTTCAGTCTTTTTCTCTCTTGTCACCATTTCTCAGGTCCAACCTTTTGTTCCATAATTGCATCTCACACATTCATGCTTATTTAAGAACTTTTTTGTATCAAGGTAGTTTTATGTCTTTTCTTTCATTGTTACACAAGACACTAAGTCATCATCTTTTATTATTCAGTACAGTTGTGTGGTTTTACTATCTGCTGATGTCATTATTAGATATAGCATAAATTGTCTCATTGCTATGTTGTAACTTTTTATTTTATGAAGTAAAAATTTTGTGTAATCCTGCTAATAGACAGACAAATGGATAAACAAGGCTGAACGATCACTTAACCTCCTTGGCAGAGGTAAATATACACGTATAGATTAGATAAGATTTAACTTTATTGTTGCAAGTGCTGAGACAAGAAAATGCAGTTTACAGTTGTTTTGCACTTTTGTTTCCGTGTGAAAGTGCATTTCCTTGCACAGAGCATGCACATATCTGTGGGGCTAATGAATAGAATCAACAGGATGGTGAAGAATTTGCTTGGATATACATTATGAGCAGTATTAACAGTATGAACAGTGTGATATCAATATGGCAAGACAAAGGCCTACTGTATGAACATGTGCAGCAGTTACATTAGGCAAAATATACACTGTGCAAAATAAGTTGTGCAAGTAAGCCTAATGGCAAAATTGAGATAAAAAAAACAATAAATATTCCTTAACCTTGTGAGAGTGCATTTTACATTATTTTCCTTAGTTACAACAATTCCTGAACCCATTTATATGGAATTTTGCAGGGGTGGGGCATGGGCCAGGCAAACTTAATAGAACTGCTCAGTCTTTCCAGAGGAATGCATGCCATTCTAGTTAAAATCATTAATAGTCATAGATGAAGATCAGGAAATCTCAGCAGACACGCTTTCACTTCTTCTAGGCTCTAATTCAAGGAATTTAGTAAATGTTCTTTATGCTTTAGGTTTGGGTGTGCTATTTCAATCAGGAGAGACTAGTGATTGAAGTATATAAGAATGTTTATTACATCAAATGATATGTGATAATAAGTATGTTGGAAAGTCTCTGGTGACAGAAAGTCTTTGGTGCTTAGACTCTTCAGGGAGATTGAGATCGAAGGGCATCTGTCCTGAGCAGCAGCGAGATATATATCCCCCCTTGGAGTCAAGACACTGGTGGTGGTGGCTGATGACCCTGGTGAAGCTGATGAATGAAGTTGGTGAATCTTTTAAGACTGGACGGTAATGGGGAGGTGGAGGGTGCGCAAAACAGCAAAATCAAAGAACTAGAGGAATGGAGGGAGTCATATTTAAAAAGACAGCAGCAACATGACAGGTTGACAATGACAGTGTGTCACTGTGATATATGTGACTGGCTGACGAGAACAGCTGTGGCTAAGGTGGTAAGAGCGGTCTTCCACTTATCAGAGGGTCGGTGGTTCGATCCCCAGTTCCCCAAGTTCCCCCAGCCCAAAGTATCCTTAAGCAAGATACTGAACCCCAATTTGCTTCCCAGGCACTGTAAGGGCTGCCCACTGCTCGTCAGGGATGGGTCAAATGCAGAGAACCAATTTTGCTACATTGCACTCTGTGCATAATTGTATGACTGTGGCCATTATAGGGGAATACTATGTTCCATTCCTGTTGGTCTGAAACTGTCGGCCGACAATGAGAACTCAACAGCTTCCTCCCATAGTAACTCTAATACATGACTTGCAGGTTCTCTTCTGTAGATAAGTTACAATCTAAATGACAGTTTTCTAATATCTATTTCAGGATTGCTTATTAAAAACAAATGTTTTTGGAACAACGTAAGTATAGAATGCATCATATTTGAGATGATTTCAAGGCAATAAGATTCATATGTGCAGAAAGCACAGCAATAGCTCCATCATACCAAACATGCCTGATGGTAATGTGTTTTAATTTCTAAGCAGGAATAAATCAAAATACCAGTACAGAAACTTTGTTGAAATATTTTGTTTAATGGAGTATTTATTAGTCAATTTAATATGATTGTTTTTTCAAGCTTTTTTTTACATGCTTTGCTTTCGATGCTGCAGTTACTCTGCAGACCATCCTACTGCTCAGTCTACGTCAGCACGTCCTTACGTGCCCTATTCAAATTAAGTAGTGATGATGTTGCCTTAAATGCACATCGGACATTTGTTTACTCAGTCAGGAGAACCTGGTTCTACTCTTTGGTGTATTTCACAAGATTACAGCTCAATTCTGTCTTACTTTCCGTTTAGACAGTACAAATATGGCGTACTGAACGCAAATAGAAACACAAAATAAGGTTTATACACAATTAAAAACGATCATACAGAAACTTTACTTGGCCTTCTACTTCGGAATGCCGACATTCCGTACAGCACTGGAAGATAGCATTGTTATTTTGCTGGTCTTACTGGGCAAACGATGGAGAGAACATGGCAATGTTATGATTTTGGATGCTAATCTTCATGAAAGCAGTGGGGTTGGTCCAAAAAGCTGTTCACGGCTAATTATGGCCGTAGTCTGTTGTATTTGGACGATGTACGCCGCAGTTTTTGGATCCCGCTAGCACTTTACGATGAGACGGGAGGTCTGGAGTCAGAGATGAGAAATGAGAAACGCGCTGCTGCAAATTCATCTCGCTGAGAGGAGGATGGTAGCACTTCAGGCAAAATATCCTCGGAGGGAAAACAGTGTTTGGTAAACGCTGTTCTACACACCGCTTCGCTGCGCTGTTTTCGATTCCTTAACAGTACCAACGTAAGTTTTGTTGGCGCGAGCTCCGTTATTATTATTTTTACATCACTCCTCAGAAATGTCCTTCACAATGGAGGATACTTTGGAGTCAGGGTGGGTAGCCGTCCGCCCGAATGCGTTTGAAGAGAAGGAAAAGCATAAATTTGTTTTTATCGTCGCCTGGAATGAGGTGGAGGGTAAATTTGCCATTACGTGTCATAACAGGACGGTGCAGAGAAGAGGCTTTGGTAGGGACCCTCTGGTGGAGGCGACCAGCCTGGATGGGGACAAAACAAAATGGCCCGAGACTCTTGTAAGGGATAATATACCTAGGAGTCCTAGCAAAAGAGCCAAGGAGGCTGTGGACAGAGGCTGTAGCCCTAAAATTCAGCCTGTCATAGCAACAAAACCACATCCTGTCAAAACCCAAACTATGACTGAATGTGCAGAATCCCCTGTTAGTCCTGATATTGAAGTGTTGAAATCACTACCAGAGGATCAGCTGTCTCCATTACTGGACAGCTTGGACCTGGAGGAACTGGATAATCTGAACAGAGAGGACTGCAGTTGGGCTGGGCTCTTCTCCTTCCAGGACCTCCGGGCAATCCACCAGCAGCTGTGCTCGGTGAACTCGGACCTGGAGCCCTGCCTCCCGTTGTTTCCAGAGGAACCAGCAGGGATGTGGACGGTGCTGTTCGGCCCCGCGGAAGTACCCGAGACAGAGATGGATGAGCTTTGCTATAGTTTACAAGTGTACGTAGGCCATGCTCTTGATACGTGCGGATGGAAGATCCTCTCGCAGGTTCTGTTCACGGAAAACGATGACCCAGATGAGTACTATGAGAGTCTGAGCGAGCTGAGGCAGTCCGGGTACGAAGAGACGCTCAACCGTGCAACAAAGCATCTGCAAGAGGTGAGTTTTTTATTCTCCCATCTCCTTGACTATTAACGGGAGGATTGTGCATCATTTCTCTTTGTAACTCACACATTTGCAGAACTACAGTCTTCACACAACTGCAGGACTGCTTGAGGCCCTGCCATACCGAAAATGGTGTGAGGAAGTGTGATTTCATTTCTTTTGTAGAATGGTATTTCAATCAGGAGACACAAGTGAAGGAAGTTATTGCAAGATAGCAGCGAGATAAATCCCCCCCCCATGGAGTCCAGTCACTGGTGGTGGTGGCTGATGACTCTACCAAGACTGATTAGGCTTAAGAGGCTGATGAAATGATGACAATGCATTCGCATTTGCAGCCTTTGCATCATGACAATGGGTTGTGAGGGGGATGTGGAGTGTGAGTAAAGCAGCAGTACGAATGATCGAGAATGATATTTAAAGAGAATAGGTTAACAATGAAGGTGTGTCATTGGATAGATGTGACCAGCTGTTGAGAACAGCTGATATCTTCTGGTGACAGTCCCAGACATTGCCAGCAGGAAATTAAAAATGAGCATGTCTGAGAAAATTGAAAGACAGGATGTTATGAGAAATAAACTATGGCATAACTTTATACCTACTGTATGTACATATATTATTTTTTTTCCCCCAAATGTGTATCATGTGACCAGACACTATAAACAATATTTAAATTGTTTTGACTTGACACAGTGGAGACATATTCCAGATACCATCCATCATGCTCTAGGCCTGCTTCCTTTTCATACCAGCTGCAGCTAGTGATTAATTATCTCCTCCTAATGTAAACAGACATTACGCTGATACCTACTAGCTCTCATAATGTTCTACTAATCAATGGCATTAGTTTAATGTAGCCTTGGATTATAGAGATAGGCAGTGCAGGAAATCATTTGAGAGACCAGAGCGCCATTATTAGCATGACAACATCACTCCTTAGGAGTATACTAACTGGTACATCAACTATACATAAATAACAAATAAAGCAATACATTGTGTATTCCATAATTTATGAAATACATTATGGATTAATAGATAAATAAATAAATTATACATAAATTACTAATACAAATATCTTTAAAATACATGTAGTTGACCAAGAAAATGACATTTATGTTTGAAGGTATAATAAGTAACATTTCATATTTAAATATTTAAAAATAACTACACCTATGTAATATATTTTGTTGAGTTTTGCACTTCCATTATCCAAAATGCTTCCAACAATGTTCAAAAACCAGAGAAACATATAACATTATTCAAGGTCACACTGCGTTTCATTTGGTTGCCTCTCACTACAACTTCCAGGGAAACTTTGGAAACACCAGATGATGCGTCAGAGAATGAGAAGGGAAGTTGGCCAAGGTGACTGAACATAAAGTGAATAAAACTTTACTTTACCTCTCCTTCGAAAATTAACTCTGCCCGAGTCACACAGGATAGATCTTCATCGGCAGAGGTGGTTGTTACATAATAAAAACCACCTTGAGCCCACTTCATCAACAGGTTAACATTTGTTGTTTTCATCAAGAGACCCATAACAGCCGTGTTTAATCGTGTCTCTTATACACACATATTTAGTGCAAACTGTGTTGTGGCATCCTGCATGATCTGAATCACTTGAGTCTGAGTCACAGTGTAATAACTTTTATATCTGCTCGTATGTTTACTGTCTTTGCAAAAGTAAGAAAGAGTTGAAGGACTACGTCCATTTATACTCGCGTTTATATCGTCTTCTGGCCGAGGTGTTTCCTCTCTGCTTTACTTTTGGCAGGAGAAAAATGCTGCGAGTAACAGACGAATCCCCCACATCATTCCACTCGGTTCCAGTCCCACACCAGACACAGGAAGATTTACCTTACCGCTCTTCCTGAGCAAAAAAAACAACATCAGTCAGTCACACATAATGTGTGCCAACCAGTCCAAGCTCATTTGCACTTATTGTTGAGATAAATGCCAGCCACTCTATGGGATTTCAAGTTTACACCAATGTGCATTCATACAACACTGATGGCATTCACCTCTTTATCATTGTAAATGCTCTGTAGTTTCTTAATACATAAATTTGCTGTGGTGTAGGATCGTGCACACACACACACACACACACACACACACACACACACACACACACACACACACACACACACACACACACACACACACACAGAAATGCACTAGCCTATCGATCCTCCCACTCCATTTGAGGGCTGAGTTAATGGCTATTTCAGTGCTTGCTGGTAGCCTACAGGATTGTTCAGTCTGGCAAAAATGTGTGCATATTGATCTTATTCCCAGCAGCAGAAAGGACTCTGCTCACTCAGCCATGGTCTGTGCACTGAGACTGCTCTCAGATATACTCCTATTATTTACAGTTATATGAAGCATCCTCTTAATCTCACCGTGAGGTGCAATTTCCCTTCACTGCTGAGTGACACTAAAAGATACATTGGCTGGTAAATACATTTGTAATCCTGACACTGGAATCACACTATTGGATGGGTAACAGACAGCTGGAAATCCATTTTTACAATAAGTCATCTACATCTCATTCCACCTTACTTTCAGTCAAGGTGCCTCCATTTAAAAAAAAGTTTAGAATATGTAATATGAATATTCATCTTTTCGAATAATTCTCCTTCGTTGACAATGATAAAAATGAACTCCCTGTGTGTATGCATGTGTGATGCAGCTGCTGGAGAAGCACAAGTCAATGGACAGTATGGTGGAGCTGTTGCAGCTTTATGAGGAGGAAGATCAAGCCTACGAAGGCCTGCTGGAGGCCTCCACACAGCTGTACCAGTACTTGCTGCAGCCCTTCAGAGACATGAGGGAACTAGCAATGCTACGCAGACAGCAGATCAAGGTAACAATTTGCAGTAATAAATATTTGGTCTCCAATGCATTGACCCAGTGATATGCAAGTAATTTCCGTTGAGCATTTTTTGTGTAACCCTGCTAACAAACCGACCAACAAACAAACAAACAAACATGGGCGGATACATAACCTCCTTGGCTGAGGAAATGAATGGTCACAGGAAATTCTCATGCCTCTTAAAATAGGGTTTGCTCCTTCTGTGCTTGTCAGTGTGTATGTGCATGTTTGACTGATGTATTATGCAAATTGAATGATCTTGTATATTCTGAGATGAGTAAAGCAATAGTGAGTTTTTCCGAAACATTTGTGGGATGTGGGATTCGGGTTGGGGTTGGTTTTGCTGTTATACTGTGAGCTGGAAAGGAGCCTCATGGATCTCCAGTTTCATGTAGTCTCACACAGACATGAATAAGTCATGTTGTGTGTGGCCCTATAGGTTTACTTCAGATACAGGTTGATGCTGACACACTGGGATCAGCAGAAATGAAAACAAGGAAAGCAGAGTTAGAGAATTTTCCACTTTATATGTGGTTACATAAAGTTTCTCAATTCCAGTTCCTCTGGGGAACCTTCAATATGCCTAAGACTGGAAAGTGACCAAGGTCTCTATATCTGTAATAAGATCATCTCTAAATAATTCTATTTTATCCTGTGTAACAAGGTAATTTGTCAAAAGTTATTTCCATCACTTCTTCATGTAATGGAAATTGTCAGAAGACTATACTAGATTACATCTCATGTTAAAAAATGTGTTCTTTTTTTAAACTTTCTGACACATTGATCTCAATGGGACATACCTGGTTAAATAAATGCTAAATTAAAAACTTAAAGAAACATCACCAATCCGAACTGCAGGACTAAATGAACAAGCTTTTGTTGCCTATTGAATGGGCACTATAGTCAAAGTGACAAAGACAAAGTTTGATTTTGGGGGAAAAAATTAGATACGTAATCGATGATCCATTGAATTTGCTTACATTATTGAACAAAATCTATTGATATGCTGAGATAGTCAAATAGGACATGGAGATAAGATAATGGATGCTCTTTCTCTAGCTTGTCCTTCATTTCCCACCATGCAGACATCCATTCTGTCCTGTGGAGTTAGTTATTTACATTCTAAACTAGAAAATCAACACACTCTTTATACAACTTTGACTTTTTTTCTTATAAACTTGAACCCACTGTATCAGAAGGTCAGAGTCAACAATCAGCTGAGTGTCTGGGAGGACAAAACTTATAGGTTCCACCGAGATTTGAACTCGGATCGCTGGATTCAGAGTCCAGAGTGCTAACCATTACACCATGGAACCTCTTGCTTATAATGGGTGTGAAGAGCATATCTTGAGCTTACTCTTCCTGGTCTATTTATAGCCTACAGTGTCTGTTGCTCACAAACAGCATAGCTTTCTGTTTCCCTTTCCATAGTTCCTCAGTGGTTTGTTTGGTTTTTTCCCCCTCTACTTGCTTTTCACCTATTCCATTTAATTTTTCTTTCAAACTCTGCATCATTTGTAACTTTTTTCTGTTTTTGAAATGATCCAATGTGACTAAATAAATTGAAACATACTAAAAATTGTTCCATTTTCTGTTATGATCCTAACCGAGTCACACATTGGAAATGAATAAGAGGAGGATTTTGTCAGTTGTAAATTGTGCAAATGACAGCAGTTACTCTCTTTCTCCTCCTCATTATCGAGACAAGAATAACCAGTCTGAGCAGAATGTATTTGCACCCTCCATCTAATATTTGTACATAGTATATGCTTAACTTTGTCTGAGAAATACATGCAAAAGCAAGTTTTCACAATTTGTCAACAAAGTCTCATTTTGTCAAGTTAAATAGTCAATAAGATGAAAATGGATGACTTGTAGATTGTCTGGTTTGACTTGAAGGGTATCAGCAGTAGTCTTAGTGTGAGTAGGTGGCTTTAAATTGAAAAAAGTCAGTGTACAGTTTATTGAGAATTACCAATTCATGTTGTATCACATCAGCCTTTTTAATGTCTCCGTTCAGGCTGTAATTGATTGTTTCACGAAAAGTGACATTGAATATTTCATGAAAAGCTGCAGCTGCTTAATATAGCTAAATAGCCAAACCCGATCCTTGCTTATCTTATGCATACTTTCTTCCGTCCTTGACTAACTTTTGAACAGGTATCACTGGGCTAAATGGACCACTCTCTGTCATACCAGTGCCTTCAGGCTCAATAGGCTATTTCTGACTGCATGGTAATGGCATCAAATTAATATTTTGCTGTTCAAACATTTCGTTGCATAAGCCTCAAAGGACTTCAACCTCTCTCAGCTTTTGAGCACCATCTTTCTAAGCCTAACCCGCTGGTGAAAATTCCCCAATTTTTTCATATTGCAATATATAAAGCAGAAAAGAAGTTTTAAAAAATTCCAATATTGTGCAGCCATAATTTATACTGTATTCTTTTTTCTTTTTTCTTTTTTTTGAGATACTTTTTTAATCTGCATTTGACCCATCCCTGAGGAGCAGTGGGCTGCCATTACATTATGGCGCCCGGGGAGCAAATTGGGGTTCAGTATCTTGCTCAAGGATACTTTGACTTGTAGACTTGCAGGGGCTGGGGATCGAACCACCGACCTTTCGTTCGTTCTACAAATCAAATCAATAACTTAAGTGAAGAAGTATGATGTAATATGGAGAGAGGAAAAGTTTACAGGGGGGAAAAATGCTAAAAGAAAATGTGTGAGATGAAAACAGTCAACACAATTCTCTTCTATTAGTGATGCAAGTCAGCAAGAAGTAATGCTGATAACAAACTGCATGCTTAACAAAGAAAATATGATATTAAACATATTAACAACTATCATGAACTCCAGACTTATAATGAAATGAGGTAACTTGTTGATAGAGTGGGACCAGTGCAATATTTGAATCGTCTCTATATATTCTCCTCTCTCTTTTCTTCATGTAGCCTTTAATCTTCTACATTCACAAAGACAAAACAAGGCAGTGCAATATATCTCAACAGTTGAATATTGTTGTTTTTGAAAGTACTGTACATTTCAATGTTAGGTTTTCATGTAAAAGTTTGCTCCACTGATATTTACAATACAAATCATCAGTTGCAAAACCAAGAGTCCTAAAATTACTAAATGTATCGTAATGTGGAAAAAGTGAAAGGAATGAGCATGGGTAACCTGACAACAGGATATTGCAGTGGTAAATGATACTTGTGCACTGCTGAGAGGTGCAGTGATGTGCGGTGAGGTTACTTGGGGTCAGGCAGGGATGTAGATCTGTGCTGTAAGCTTTGCTGCTCTATTCCCTCCTTTGTGCTGCGTGTGCACCTTTTGTTTTCTCCGTGGACATCTGGAATGAGATTTTTCAGTCAGTGAAGACTGTGATTAAAAGTGACATAGTGATGTCCCATTCCCATTAGGGTCTCTAATGCACTAATTAAAAAGATATCACAGATTTTGCGGGTTTAATTGGATGAAATGGTGAAATCATTATGATATCATTGGTCCTTTTATCCTAAGGAAACAAAATGTCAGAAGTCATTTTACAGTTATCAATTCTCCAGTATATGAATTCCTGTGTTCTATCTAAAATGTAATTACATTTCTGTAAGGTGGTTGAAAATTGGTTGCCATAAAAAAAAATGTGTTTACACAGGTGTATGTAGGTATGTTTGTTACCTACAGTAGGTAACCTTTGTGGACAAAATACTTCATTTTGTCAGTTCCCTTGTGTAGGAGTGTAGCTCCCTCTTCAGGCCTGTGTGATGAAGACAGAGCACATGTTTAACCTATCCTGTTTCTCATAGCATGCAGCCATTTAAGTCAGACAGTCTGTCCCGACAACATGTGTAGAATATATTCACCGCATTGCCATGTACTGTATATCATCAACTAATGACTCCTATCAGAAGTAGGGAAAACATTTTTATCCTGGTTTCCCCCTTTTTTCCTAAGCAGTAGCCTTGCTACTAGGTGCTCCAGCTGCTAAGTGTCTAACAAGTTTCGTCTTCTGGATATACACTTTTATGAATGTGCCAATCACTGCCCAGTATTAGTGTATTAGACTGCATTGGCTGTATTTAAAAATGTGCTTTTTATCTTCATCTCAAATGAAACCATTTGTAATCCAATGATCCCTGACATTTTATATCAGCTTAGAAAATACTGTTTCCCAGGGTACATATTTTAATTTCTTGTAAACAATAATGAAAAAAGACTAGTTCTGTGGACTTGGGCTTTTACAGGATTAATCTTTTTTTTCACTGTCTACTGTTGTTGTTCTTACTGTAATCTTGCTAACAAGAATATGTCAATTCTCAACAGATTTCCTTGGAGAATGACTACTTGGGCCCAAGGCGGATTGAAGCTCTGAAAAAGGAGGACTTCGACTGGCAGAAGAAAGCTCAGGATGCGGTCCTCAACATACAGGAGTTTACTGTAAAATACTTTGAGATCACTGCCAGAGCACAGAAAGGTAGAGCGTGCCATCACTGTCACTGCCAATGCCAAGTCAATAAAGCAGCAAAGGAATGACTTTGAACAGTCACGCGCGCACACACACACACACACACACACACACACACACACACACACACACACACACACACACACACACACACACACACACACACACACACACACACACACACACACACAGTGGTAGCATTGGTCTGCTATTGAGCTGTGTGTGGTTGTGAACACCATGGCTAATGTGATTTGGTATTCATGAAGCATTGTAGGCAGCCATGCTTTGACAGGGACAGGAAGAAACAAGGACAACCTATTGATCAAACAGCTCTGCCAGCAAAGTGTGCAGGGTTACTCCACAATGTGTCCCTGCTTATCCCAGTTTTTTTCCCCCACTACTGACATTTATTGTCTGAAACATACTAGATGAAAATTCTAATATATTTAAAGTGGAAGCTTCAAGTGAAATGGATGTAATGTCCAAATGTGGACAGTAGATGTCTCTCTTTGCATAACAGTCATAAAGCTTTACTGCTATGACACTGAATTCACCACATTCAAAAAGAAATTGTGGATAACATGCCTACTCACTGTGTCAGAGGAGAAAGTTACTTGATTGTGCTTGAGTCACTTTCACAGGGCCTATGATATATGCTGCCTTTTGTTCGTGTGTGTGTAGGGGTGTACGAGCGTATGAAGGTGGACCAACGTAAGTTTGGTAAATCTTCATGGACAGCTGCTGTGGAACGCATGGAAAGACTCCGCTACTCTGTTGCAAAGGAAACTCTGCAGCTCCAGAGAGCCAGGGAGATCCGTCTGGACCAGAGGAAACACACACTTAGAGAGGAGGTGCTGTAATATTTCTCACATCCATTCAAAGCATGTGTACAGAATGAAAACAGTGCAGTACAGAATATGTACATGAACACACACATGCATGCACTTGTTTTGTGACTTTTTCTTTTTTTTGTCTCATCAGATGCAGAGTCTGTGTAGCAGTCAGGATGCCATGGCCCTATTAGACCACATGGAGACCCAGTACTATGAGCTCCAGCTCCAACTGTATGACATCCAGGCTGAAATACTACAGTGTGAAGAGTTGCTCCTGACTGCTCAACTAGACAGCATTCGTAGACAGATGACAGGTATTTTGCTACTTTTGCACAAGTTTTAATAAGACTACATTTTACAACATACACTATGTTGACTGTGCATGAACCTGCTACAAGCGAAGACAGCTAGTCATTACATGTGTTTGGTACCTGTGCGTCCACAGAAGTCTATGTATTTATTTACATGTGTTCTCAGAGCATCAGGATGTGGTGGTGTACTATGACACCTTTGAAAGTGCAGATGATATTACAGAGGATGATACTGCAGAGAGAGAAGAGCTACGTAGACTTCAGGTCAGCGCTCGACAGCTAGAAGCAAGAAGAGGGCGCATCACTGCCAAGCGCTCCTACCTAAGGAACAAAAGGGTGTGTACACATTACTCACACTTGTTTTTACTCCTTAGTTGTGACCTAGAGTTTGCATACTGTTGGTACATACCACCATATCCAAGCAGGTGTGATCCCTGAAACTGTGTCCTGCTTAGCTCATCTGCTTTACTCGAAACATTCAGCATGAAATAGCTGAACGCATCTAAAAGTATGCAATGGAATTTAAGAGTACTTATGCAGACGGCATCTTCTCCTGCTTTAATGTTGTTTCAAAAATAGGAATGTGCAATATTCAAATATGGTATATGACAATGACAACTATGGGGTATGCGGCTCTGAATAGTCCTCAGAAGTCCAAAACATTACACTATTCGCCCAGCTCTTGTGAGCGCTGTAGCCACTTCAGTCTTAAAAGTCTCCATCGTAGAATGTCGCATACCGGACCCGCAAGCCCTGATGGAATATGTCTCAGCCACAAAAAGTATGAACTAGGTTGACCCCCTCAAAGAATTTGATGATTGCTTGCCAGCATATAATTTGGGCTCGCTGTTGAAAGATGCCAAAGTGTCAGACAACTCTTACCCAACATTGTTTGACCAGATTAAGCCCTAGCCTCCCACCACACCCCAGTTGAGGTTGACCATGTCCGTGTCTGGCCCCAACCTGCCCACCATGGCTGATCGTCTACAGTACACCATTACTGATAGAGAGTGATGAAGTTATGAGGGCTCTGAATGCCTCCTCTCTTCTCTTTGCATATCAGGCTTAACTGCAGCAGCAGATGACTATTTTATTAGCATCTGAGTTGTGGGAAGAACTTTGTGTCATTGCTGACCACTGCCTCCACCTCACCAAGTGCACTGTTCACCATGATTACTCAGGAGCAGTCTCGATGGCTCAATCTCTCAGATCTGTCTGAGGATCAAAATGTGATATCCTGGATGAGGTTGTGGACCGAAATGTCCTATTTGGCTTTTGCATTGTTGCAACAACAAAAGCGGTGTGAGGAAAAGTCTAATGTCTGAAGGAGAACCCCTGCAGCTTTGACTTCCAAGAAAGACTGATGTTCATGTTATCAGAAAACCCGGGTTACTACTGCAACCTAACATTTTATTGCAACAGTTGTCTTATTTTTAGCTGGATGCATGATACTGTGTGCATCAGTGTGTTGATGTTTTATCTGTCTCACCTTCCTGCAGGAGATCTGTGTATCCAACCACGTTCAGAAACAGCAGAAATGTCAAACCTTCCACAGGGACTCTATACCCCACCAAGTCTTTCAGGTTGAGGTTTTTTTTTTGTAATGATGCGACTGTATACATATAAAGCACTGCCATTAACTCACTTCTCCTCTAAACCTTTAACTTTTCAGTTGACAATTGAAGAAGAGGAAGATGAGGAAAGGAAGAACAGCAGAGTTAGTCAGGAGAGACAGAGAACTCTAGATAGGTTACGCACTTTCAAGCAGGTATGTGCCCTCCTATTATCTCACATTTTATTTTTTGTCTTACTGATTGACTTCCAGCTCTCTCTGCCGTTCCGTAGAGCTATCCAGGTCAGGTCATCCTGAAATCCACTCGACTACGTGTGTCCCACACCAGAAGAAGAGACCGTAGAAAGGACATTGAAATGGGAAGCATAACTGAGAGGGAGGAATGTGTGGACTCTGTCCAGAGGCAGGGCCAGCCGCTCTGTCTCAGTACCAGTGTGCAGACAGACCCCAGCTCCACACTCACCACTCAGCCTGTCAGGTCCTGCACAGCATCCCTTCCTCCGCTACCTGTGCCGAGTTCTGCAGACTCCTCCTGCTCTCCCTGCTCCCTGTCCTCATTACTGGGATCTCCCATCTCCCCTCCTCCTCCTCCTCCTCCCCCTCCTCCTCCTTTGCCAACAAAGGAAGACTTGTCTCCCTCTGAGAGCCCAGGCCGGCATAGACCGAGGGATGAGGGGAAGAGTGTAGAAGAAGAGCTCTCTGTCTCTCCACTAGGTCCATTTATCCCTCGCTTCTTTGACAGCAGCCAACTGCTGAGTGCCCGAAAAAAGCTGAGGAAGACTCCAGGGTTTGACTCGCACAGCAGAAGAGGTACGAAACTATTTTGTACCATAGTAGGCTCTATTAGATTAGCTAATTACGGTAGCCAGTCACAGTCTATCTTACTTTTTTTTATGTATGCAGTGAACTCGCCCATGGACGAGGTGCTAGCCTCCTTGAAGAGAGGCAGCTTCCACTTGAGGAAGGTCGACCAGCGGACCCTGCCTCCTAACAAGGGTGACGATGACCCCAACAACATCCTGGTTCAGATTCGCAAGGGGGTCAAACTGAGGTGCGTCCCTAGAAAAGAGAGAAAGGACCATGGAGAGCTCCCAACTTCCACTGACCCTCTGACCAGGAGCATCCATGAGGCCCTGCGCCGCATCAAAGAGGCCTCACCAGAGTCTGACTCAGATGACGATGGACTGGCAGGCCCTGACTGGGACAGCTAGGGTTCAAGGCTCAGACGCTACAAATAATACTCACACAGATACTTGCACCCTGTTGTACTTCACACACTGCACTGTACTCACAGCACACACACACAAACAAATACACATTGTTACTCATTCCTTTATTCTCAAGCACACACAGCCCAGTTGCACATGTACCTAGTGACCATGTCAGGGCCTGAATCATACTTAATATCACCAACTTACCAAATGCTCCAAAGGTCTATGGTCAACCTGCACATTTGTTTTTCACACTACATTCACCATCAGGACATTATTATTATTTATTTTCAGTTTATGTTACTGTGGTTTTTAGTCCTCTACTGTATTCAGATTGTAATGATGCCTTGTTTGTTTTAGAATTTTTTTCACTTGTACAGTTAAAAAGCTCTGCACTGGCCCTTTGTGGCTAACATTAAGAAGCAACACATGTTTTACAACAAATCACTGCACTGATATGGAAAGCTATTACTGCTGTGAGCTGTGTGATTTTATTTTCCACTCGCCTAAACCATTAGAGATAGAAATCTGTAACTGTAACAAAAATATATAATGTGTATGTTTTATAGTTTGGGGTCATGTGGGAGATTGAAAAACTACTTGAAGATGCCACTGATCTGGATTTACAGTCCAGATTGTAAACATTACACCATCATACATCCCCTCCACTGACACTCACTTCCATTTTTATTCAACAACTGTGCTTCGCCTGAGCCACACTATGTCCTGTCACATGTCTGTATCATTGTGTCAGATGGAATAAGGACCATTGGGTGTCTAATATGACACTATACAACTGTAAATTCTCCAGTCATACCAGATTTGTGCCCCTCCTCCGCTCTTATCATCACCACCACCCCCAAATCTCAATCCTCCTCCGGGTAAGGGAACATGTATCAACCCATCTGTTTGACTGCGGCATAGGGCCAGACTGGTGGGAGATATTAAGAGTCACAAAAGGTTTATTATGTGGTTCCACATTTCGACCCCATCTCTGAGCAAAAGCTGGTCACCTAGAGGATTAGATGAAGGGTTCCTGGAGGAGTTGAAGAGTTACTTAACAGTACATGTCAGAACTTTTCGTAAGAATGTGGGCGGACTTGGTTGGTGATTCCTGTACTACGTATGTGCAATAGTCACGGCAGAGCTGTGAAATCGGTCGTGCTTGTTTGAATGATGGATGGTTCGTGGGAGGTTAGATTCTCTCAGCACTGTAGGGGAGTCACTGTGGGCTGTGGCGCAGGCGCTCGTGAGTGAAGCAGTTTCTCCTCCAATCGTATTCTCCTTCTCTCCTCTTATTGCAACTTTTCTTCAATTCTTTCAGTCAGTGGGCAGAAGCACACAGTAGGAGGTCTGTTAGACTGTTGGAAGTGGAGTCATGCTCATGCACCCATGATCTCATGCACTTAACTCACAGCCAACATGTGCTGAAATATTTTAGTGGTAAAGTGAGTCTACAGTCCTTTTTTCCCCCCAGAAATGGTTTCAATGATTTCATGGTACACAGCACAAATTCTAAATCACTTTATCTGTAAAGTAACTTTTTGTTTGTGTTTTTATCACTGAACCTTATCACTAAACATTTTATCTGTACTAAATGAATATGTTTTAAAGTACCGAAAAACATGTGGAATCAGACCTAGAGTACTGTGATGGAAGGACAGGATGATGTAAGCAGTGGGATGCTTAGCAGCACAGGAACTCACTGAAACATACCTGGTAACATGAAGCAAAAAGATGCGGATTCATAAACCAAGCCCTGAATCTAGCACCTCAGCGCTTTGATGCAAAGATTAAACATGAAGCATAACTCATGAAGTAGAGAGAACCAGCATGGGAGTACAGCATATGTAACATTATACAAATTGAAAATAGCTGATTGCTAAAGAGAGTTTATTTTTTTCTCTGGCAGAGAAAACCTGAGGCACTTTTACATGTCTTGTGTCACTGTCAACATAATGTTCTTCCATGGAGCATCAGACAAAGATCTAAACCTGATCTGATTCTTAACTTAAACCTAACCCGGGCCTTACTTGTCTTGATGTCACTATATCACACCAGGGCAGAGTTTCTCAAAAGATGTTAGTGCTAAGGGTTAAATCGATCCCCTAAACAATGACCAACAATTTGCTCATAGCGTTTGGAATCTGAGCTCTGTGTGGACACATATGCCATGAATCAACTATGTATCACCTGGCTGACCTTATAAACACCGTCATGTGTTTTATAATGATGTAAAAGTAACGTTCATTTTTCATCGCATCTCATTGCTTCGTTTGATCACGCTTTCCAAGGCATTTCCAGCCAAAAAGTTTTGTGGTGTGTTTGCTTCTGAACAATTCTTATGTAGACCTGTTATGGTATTTACACTGGCTGACCATGACCCACTGTCTGAATAAGCCTTTCAGTCACTTGAGGAGTGCAATATCATATAGAGAAATACAAAAAACAGGGATGAAGCAAATAAATGATAATGAGCTCAGACTGATTACCCAAAACAACAGACCTTTTAAATGTTGCAGTTGTTTTTATACATAGTGTATAGACACACTGTTCTAAGAATACCTTTTTTGCCTTCAATGCGGCCATTTTCATTTCTTCAAACCTTTTTCTTTATAACCTTGCCCCTGCATTTGAATAAAGCCTTGTGAAGCAGTTCTGAGATTGTCTGTTTTACTGTTCAATAGGTTTGGTAATTATGCATTTTTAACAAAAAGAAAAATAATTACAGAAGAAGAAAAAGAAATTTGCGCACACTGAATTCTGCTATCACTGTATTTGAATGTGAAACATAACATTTCTCAGATCACAGAGGTGTGTTCTCAGCCTAATAAAGCTGACTTTGTTTGAATTCAACAAAGAATTTTTATTTTGCTGCAGCACCAACAGGTGTGTCTCCTGATCGTTTTTCACCAGCAGTTGTTTAATCCGTTCACCTGCAAACACACAAATCTCACCAATTTACGAACATCATTAGCCTGAGGTACCTCTTTAATATCATGAATTCAAAATTACTTTAAATAGTCAAAAATATTGCCAGTCTTCTCATACCTCTAAATACAATAATAATAATACCTACATTTAAATACCATAAGTTACAAAACAGGAGAATGAAAAGCTTCTTATCCACTACTGTACAAAGGCATTCATTAACAATAGCATTAATATCAAGATATTCCATCTCTGTTATTCGACTGTCAAAGTTAAACCAGAAAGAAGAAAAATGGTAACTTTTCCCTTCACATGGGTCTTATTCCAGTGTATTAACCTGTGTGACTAACTACAATATTTTGAGTACAGAATTATGCTGTGCTAGTATTTAATGCAAATCTCTTGATATATAATGTAGTTACAACAGTGTAATAACAGTGTAAACAGGGGGCTCAATTGAGTGGTAAGATAAGCAGCATTTTATTTGACAATATAGCTTTTTAGAAACTCAGGGATGTAAAAGGAAGAGATTTTAAGATGCAGTTTTAGATTTTTACCAGTAAAGATGCTGCTTTATAAGTGCAGTTTTGGTATAAAAGGTTCAACACTACAGTATGTGTTTACATTGTGTTGTTACACATTTTAAATGTATATATTGAAGAGATTTTCATTGTTTATCTACAAACTAGATACTCTATAATAACTATGCAATACTTTTCTGTGGGTTAATACACAACAATAAGCCACTGCAGGGAGTTACTGCATTTGAGTTATCCATCCATTCATTTACAATACTATCATGGGTAGAAAGTTGTCTTACAGTTCTACTGTTATATCTTCAGTGTTATATCCTGTGTACAAAAGAATAGAAACTTAGTACAGTTCTGTATTCACCCATGAGGAGTGAAAATCTGTTGCCAGCTTCACTAAGGGTGGAGATTTACAAACATGTATATGACGCTCTATAAGCCCTTCATGATGCACTACTATGTCCAGATAGGGCTGCCACACAGGTTTGCGGTCAACTGTAGTACACTTTCTATCGGATAGAGAGGATCAGCTGAGTGGTTATTGACCAATTTGCATGTCTCCTCTGAGCAGAGTACCTGATAGAGTTAGATAGAGGTGTCATATAGAGCCTGTCTGGTATTGCTCAGTGTGTGTGTGTGTGTGTGTGTGTGTGTAGCCCCTAAACAGGGTCTTTCTCTCACAGCACAAAACACAAACACATATTCCATACAAACATGTGTCCACGTATATGTGCGTTGAAGGCACACACTATGTCAAAGGTCAGGTCTTCTTCAGGAACAGACACCACACTGAGCTTGGCAGGAAGACAGGGCTGTTGTCTGTGACAGTGGAAGCAGTCTGTGTACAGGAATTCTCATGTCAAATTTAACACAAAGCACACGCCTTGTAGAATTTCTGTGTGAAATGAACAATACATCTGGAAGATTCAGTGTTCCTCTATCATGTAGGAGTTTAAATAGGCTGTGAATATATAGCAGTCGTTCATTTCCACGTGTCCAGGTTGCGGAGCAGCACTGATGTCATCCCAGGCCAATAGGTAAGACTGACTGACTGGTTTGTTAAGAGCTGTCCTTTAATTCCCTGTTTCCATTGACAGTCCACTGACAGCCCAAGCTCAAAGCTGGAACTGGTATATATTTCTCTGTTCAGCACGTCTCTGTACAGCAAGTCACTTTGGATGAAAGCATCTGCTAGTAAGAGGACAATATTTGGGGGGGATTTGGCAGCTTTGGCGCAGTCCTCTGAGTCTTTACAGTAATTATTTCCACATGACTTTCAACATTCCCCTTGGGAGGGCAGTTTAGAGAGGAAGAAAAGGTATGTGTGTGTGATGTCTCCCAGTCAAACAGCAGATGGTACTGAGGCACAGTTCTCAAGTTACCTCGTTGTGAGTGCATGAGTGGGTGGATTTGGGGGGCAGTTGCAATGTACTGTGCAATGTGATGTGATCGGCATTCTCTACACTGGAGAGATCAATTCAACCGAGGTTACGCCTACACCAGCCAATCAGAAGCCAAGATGAGGTAGTCCCTGTGTTGTTTTGAACTACAGGTGTTCCTGCGGTTAGAGCTTGATGCCTGACACGCAAAGATGGGGAGTTAGCTGCCCTTTGTGAGCAAAATTAGAATTGGGGCAGTGTAGTGACTCAATTGTAATGTGTGTGTGGTGTAGGAAGGTACGGCATTGTGGGTCGGATCAGTGTGGGTGAGTTTAGGGTGTCAGGGTGTAAATTAGGCTATTATATGGCTCTGTCTGTGACAAACAGGCAGCTTCGTCTCTAGCTGGCCTCCTCTATAAGTCGAGCCAAGGTGTCTCTGAGCTCCGTCAGCTCAAAGATCTTGCCATCCAGGAGCTCAAGCAGCGTCCGAAGGCTCTTCCTGAAATTCTCCTGCTCCTCCTGGTTCTCCTCCAGCCGCTGCTCAGCCCCCGCCAGCTGCTCCTCCAGCACTCGGCTGCGCAACTCTGTCTCCTGCAGAAGTAGAGGCAGTATTATTGGCAGGTTTTTGTCATTCAGAGCTCAGTAATCTCAGAGGACAGACTCATGGTGAACAATCATATGATTAACATCTCTTGTCACTCACCTCAAGTTTTTGGGTTAGGGTGTCTCTCTGCTCCATCAGGTCATTCATATTTTCCAATTCCTCTTTCAACCTTTCCATTTCCTGGACAACATAAAAATAGATTGAAAGGCTGTGTAGCATGAACATAGGGGTTGCATGTGCCATTACATTTCGAGCCAGTCACTCCAGCCTACAACACACACAGGCATAAACACACACCTCTTCTTTATCCCTTAGTGCAGACTCTAGTTCCTCTATGGTTTGGTTGAGTTCAGTCTTCTGGGATTTGATCACTGGACTTTGGTTGCTCTGGCACTCGAGCTCCGTCACCTAAAGGGACAATATGTTTGATCAAGAGTTAGATCAACGGAGAGAGAATGGCGCAACAGAATGTCGATCTCAATCTATCTTTCATTTCCAGACTTCCTTTTCTATATTCTCCCTCTTATCTTGACTTCACATCATCCCTTCCATAGGATCACTCATTTTGAATGAATGAATTAATCACTCATAAAAAGAATTTTTATGAGTGATTAAAACAAATTTTTGTGTTCCATCCCTCACCCGTTTGTGTAGTCTCTCTGCTTCTTCCTGGTAGGCAGCCAATTGTTGTTTCCACTGTTTGACGTTCGCCGTGGACTCCAGCAGAGCTGCTGTTAGCTTGGCATTGTTCCCCTTTAGTGCCTCCAGCTCAGCCTCCCAGTGTTTTGTCATGGTGGGGCTACAGAACACAAAGACGTATATAGTGACAAATTACCACAAAAGTAAGATATGGGCTGGGTATTTGATAATTCAGAGTTTATGTGTAATATAACTCTACGTTCTGGAAGGAAAATGCTGCTCCTGTGCATCTCCAGTGTTAGATATGAGCACGGCAGGCATTCATTTAACATTTACATAATGCCCACTCCATCTGTCTCATAGAGCCTGACTTGGAGATTGTATCAGAGACCTAAATGTTGTCGAGTACTGACATCGAGTCAAGCTCGTTTGAAAAAGAACACCTTCTGCCTTCTGCCTTCTGTGTGACCCATCATAATGTGTGTTTTCAGTTTTCTTCCACCCCCTCACACATATATACGCTCAAACACTGCAACAGTACTCCAATATGGCACAACACCCACTCTGTGAGGCATGAAAGAGAGAAAACCCAGATATAATTCACTCAGGACTCCCACGACACCTTCAGTTCTTACACAACAGCCACCTCATTTCTGAGTGCAAGTGTGTCTGCATGCGTGACGCATAGATAGGAGGGAGATGACACTCCATCCTACACATGCACACATCAACTGACACACAACCACGCACACACACACTCATACACACATGGAGCGATGCTGTCACCAAAATACGCAGCCCCGCCAATGTATAAACTCCACACACCAGCTTGGAGAGCAGGAGAGCAAGCGAGACATCAAGATGTGAAGATGGAGAAAGCATGGGAGATCAATGGAGGGAGAAGTAGAGGAGAGAAAAGAGAGGAAGATATTTTGACACTGAGGTCCGTCTTCATTAAATGAAGCTGGCTGAAAGGTTTCAGGAGGGCACCTTAGCAGACTCCTGGCTGAAGACAGCAGAGCAGAGCTGAAGGTGTGAGAGATATATGGGGGGTAAGTTAGCTGTCTCTGTCACCGAACTGCTTATTATAAAACTATGTATGAACAATGTAAATGTCTTGTCATCAGGATTTTATTAGCTATTGATATTTTCAGTTGCTAATTATTTATAATTTAAGTTTTGGTCACGTAAGTTGTGCGATGTTGATGTTGTGTGATGAAGGGGAGAAATAATGATGTTTGTCTCAGCTTGAAACTCTTTCCTTTTGAAGACACATAATCATAGTTTTTTATTCAGTATGTGAGTAGGAAGATTGCATTAATGTTACAGAACTTTGTATCTGTTTCATATGAACAATATTCTGCCAACTAAAACACAATATGTCTTTACAAGAGGTAGAACAGGAGCAGATCTTGTGGGGTTTTCAGTTCATCCTTTATTGTTTTTTATTTTGTTTCACTTGGTTTGAATTAATTTTTTTGTTTTATGGATTTAATTCAGAATATATTTTGTGATTTGACATAGTCTGTACACATTGTCGATACACCATGAATCTTGAATAAAACATCAACACTCTGCTTTGTGTTTCACTACTTCACAATTTTAACTATGGAATAATTCATGACACTGATGGTTTTCTACAGGATTTGTGTGTCTGTGCTATGTCATGACTGGTGTGAGTTGTTAGGTAGGTTCCTGCTCCTCACGGAGCCCTCCAGGCAGGAAGCACAGACCCAGTGCAGTTGCCATGGCAGCACTAAAGGAAGGGAGGCGCTCGTGGCACCCTGACGTAAATCAGCACCATCTCCGTTCACACAAGCATATCACAAACTCACCGACAGAAGCCTCCAAACTCCAACACTAAGAAGACCATTCACATAGAGCCAAGTCAGTCAAAACAAAAGGTCTTCCAATATTCAGAAATCATTGAAAAACAACTCCATTGCAGACCTGCCAAGCACGCCTACATGCTGCAAAATCACAGCTCACAGACAAAACTGTATCTTATCCTCCTCTCTTTTCCTCTGCCCCCTGTGCCCACATGTACCTGCCTGCACAGCCCTGCTGAGCGGCAGTGTGGTATACGTGTTATCATCTAATTCCAGACACATGGCAGCGAGACAAACCAAGACCATCGTAGAGGGTCTGGTGCATATAGACAGCAGACACCTGTGTGCACAGGTATGTTTCTAGATGTGTGGCAGAACCCTCATTAAGTTTTATGTAAGTAAACCATACATAATACACAACAAACATGTTAATTCTGCTTTGCTGCAGGTATTAAAATCAACTACAAGCTTATATACCATTACACAAATAAACAGAAAATGCATTTTCAGATTGAGGCACATGAGGCTGTTTCAGCTACTGCAAAAGGTGATAGACACGTGATATGACGCACACATTGGAAATAAAAATAAATTGACCCAAAAAAAAAGACAGGGTTATATAGTAAAATATCTGGAAGGGTGTAGGATCTACTCTCTCTGCATATGAGAAACTGTGAGACTGAGGTTAGCTTTCCAAGTTGGCCACTGCGAATGCTGAGCGTGGACCCCATCTCCCACGCATGCAGCATTAATAGACACATCAGCAGCAATGCTGCAGCAGGCAGTGGGTGTCCTCTCTACATCCTCGCTACATCCTCTCAGAGCTGTGTGGCCTTACAGAGTTCATGTAGAGGCAGTGGGGATTTCTACGCATTTGCACTTGACTTTGTCATCAGCTTTACAGATTTTAACACAGTAATGAGAATATGTCTCTACATATCTCTTTAATGAGCTTTAATATCAAAAAATGTTTGATTCTCCTCTCATACATCCATAAGTAAGCAAAAAAGAATGATAATACATTAAGCAATTGATTGATATCTTTAATTAAGAAGAATCGCAGCCAGAGAAATAATGAAATGAGTAGCACAAGATTACAGAGATTTTACAAATGAAGAAAAGTCCTGTGTGTACAGTCGACTACAGGTGACAGTAGATAAAAGGAACATTTCCTTTCCTGAGACAAAAAAACCCATGTCCATCTATCAAATGACTCAAACTGATCGTCCAAGCTCTCGTGTTCAGTTTATTTATTGTAGAGTGTATTTGCGTGTTGGTGTGTGTGTAGGTGTATGTGTGTGTGTGTGCAGGTGGTGGCTGCTTAGGTAGCAGTGACTCATGTACAGACTTGATACATAGCACCTCTCTCTGAGTTGTTCCCTCATTTCCCAGTTTCTGACACACACACACACACACACACACACACTGTGTGTCTATCTTGCTCATATTCTACCTCCTACTACCCACAGTATGTTACATAAGTCTTATATAAATGCTTCATCGACACCTTTTTTGGTTATGAACCTCACAGGCACACCTCTTCAAAGAGCATTACACAAATCTCACATATTTACATGGCACTGTGACCTCTTAATGTTACACAATCTACTGTGCATGAGCCACCACCGACAAGCACAAGGAATATGAATTATTCATTTCAATATTCAGTCTTTTAACAGGACACAAGGACAGCAAAATGCATACGACAGTATTGATACATGCATAAATACGTTATTGCATCGCAGTAAGCAAACATAAATCTCTAAATATATGTATGTTTCCTAACCAAGCATGCTCAGATTGGACAACATAATGACTTGAATAAATGCAAATTCCTGAGAAACACTTGAAGTAACACCTTTTGCTGGTCCATGTTAAGTGTGTGAGTAAAAATGTCACTGATAAATTCATTGCACCCATATTTCTCCTGACTTGAGTTATGGTTATTTATTGTTAGCTCGTTCATTAGCGGTTAGGAAACAAGCAGTGCATCTTGTAAAGAAGACCTTCCCTATTGCTGACCTGCAATCAGGCTCTAATTTGTCAATTTATGTTTTGTGTAGTTATGATGTCGTGGTAGTCAGGACATCCCTATCACAAAGAGCAGACCCGGCAAATCTTAATCTGGTCCCTAGAGAGGAAAAACATGAAAGCGTAAATAGAGAGAGGTCACTACCATGCTGACATGCAACATATAAAGGTGCACTCAGACGAAAATAAAGACATATAGGAAATAAGGTATAGACTTCTGTGCCAAAGAACAATTGAGAAAAAAAATCATATGTTCTATTTTGTATTGTTTTTTTGTGCAATCTTTGTGAAATAAGACTGTCACAATGTGTAGAGCATGGTCAGACTGTAACATCAGCACCGTTGTAAACATGGCAACATGGGGCCGTGAACACATCACGACCTGGGATGTACCTGTGTGCGAAGGCCAATGCGTTCTGTGCTGGCCCTGGAAGAGTGTCTGAATTGGGAGTTTCACAGATTTCATCTGTACCGTTGATGTTTTCCATGGGTGGAGTCACCGGGGTCAAAGGTGACGACAGCTCAGCTCCTGGAGACTCCTGTATGTGAAACAAAGTTGTTTAGCTGTTACTGTCTGTTAGACATGAAATTAATCAAACAGTACTGAAATACTTCAATCATTTATCATGATTATAAGGCATGGAACAATTGTGAAATCATTTAAAGCTAAAAAAAAAAATGTATAAGTCAAATTTAGACATTTGTATCATCTTGCTATCATCTCAAATCAACAGTCCAAAATGTAAAGATAATTAATTTGCAATTGGAAAATGACTTAAACAACTCTATTAAAATTGTTTCCTGTTAACTGACTAATCAACAAATCATTTCATAATATTCATATGAAATTTATAATAATTAATTTGAGTAATCTCATCTGTCTCTTATTGCCAGAGATGGAAAAATAAAACTCTCATACATATTCCCTGATCAGGAGTTAACATGAGAAATGATAATGGTGTGTTTGTGTGTTTGGAACCAGTGGAGATGCTTGTCTCTCACGTTTATAAAGCTCTTACTGTGGTGCTAAAAATTTCTTAGTTAGCGGTTCACATGCCTGTAGGTCAATAAAGAGCTTACTGTAGCACTGGGAAATTGCAGAATTACAGATTGATGCTTATCTTTTTATCCAACCATAGAATTGTACGAGAGACAAATCATTTTGCTGCTGCATGTACAGTACATAAAACAAAGCTATTAAGCCTACAGGCATGGGTACAATATAGTAATATAATGACACTGCCTGTATGTCTCTAATGGACAAGAAGGAATTGAGAGATAAAATTGCGCTCCACATTCATTAGTATAGCATTTAAAATCTGTTCATGATCCACTTCCACCGGGGTCTGGCTTATTAGGACCAGCATACAGGATAGCTCTATGTTTTCTCATTTTGTTTTAGCAGAATAATTCCTCTCTCTTTTCTAGTTTAGGAGAGAAAAGAGAGCATCTGGAGGTTAGAAAGAAAGCCAGTAGACACGTTCAAGATTCAGAATGTTCAAAATGTTAATTGCCTCTCCAGTTGTATAAGTACACAAGTGGGAAATTCTTTGGCTTGGAGGAATAAGGCAGTGATAATCAGTAGTGAAACAGAGCAGCTATACAGCAACAGTAGACCACTGAAAAATTGCAGCAGGAAGGCTGCAGTCTTCACCATTACTGTAATGTCTCCACCTTCACTGGTACTAGTAGTGGTGGCCGCTACACATGCAGCCTTTAACCCCTGATGAGAGTGAAGCTGCTAGCTTCATTAAAAAACATCCTTCCATCGGTGGCACAAGATATTGTAGCATTTCAGCAATGTGGACTGCAGCACTGATAGTACCAGTATAATAATAGAGCGCAGTACAGCAGGAGGTTTCTCCCCTAGCCTCCATAATGAACAGACAAGGACATGAAGGCTGTTAACAGCCTTTAAATTAAAGAACAGATTTCTCTGGGGATTCTCCTGAAACGAGCTCATTTTCTCAGACGCAGTTACACATGCCCTAAAACACTGAGTTATAATCTATCCCACACAAACAAATACGTAACATACAGGCTAATTATGTTCTCCAAATTATGGTGAGTCACACAGACACCATTGTTCTGTCCTTTTAATGAATAGGGTGCATACATACAGTGAAAATATACTA